>VZTM01013322.1:61996-128678 GCA_013400555.1 Jacana jacana
CCCTTTCCCCCGGCACGGCACGGTACGGCACGGCACCCGGGGGGCGGTGGCGGGGCTGCTTGTCCCCAGCCTTTCCGTCAGGGCCGGAGGGAGGGACCGGCGGTACGACAGGGAGCCCCGGGGGAGCCGCCCCGGTCGGTCCCCCCGGGGTGCGGGTGGGGGTGGCCCTGCCGCCGGGTTCGGATCGGCACCACCCCCCTCCCCTCCAGCCCCCGGTGCCTTCGGCGGCTTCGTTTCTCAAGTCAGCGTTTGCCCTGGAAATTGCCGTGTCTGGAGAGGGGCCGCCCCGGCAGAAGGACTTTGTCCCTCGGTTGCTTTTGAAGAGAAATTCCGAAGCGACTCCGGGAGCAAGGGAAGCGCTTTCCCCCTTGCAGCTGTCGGCGGGATGTGCGACCTCCCGTTTCAGCCGGGCCCGGGGGAAGGGCAGTTATTAACAGCAGAAAATAACATCAAGGAGCTGGTTTGGGGTCGGCACCATTCCCGCCCGGCCCTCGACAACCATCTCATGAACAATTAACTGGGACCGCAACTGGCGTCCCAGGCTGCAGATGGGATGTCATGGGAGGCTGAAATAGAAGGGGAAAATCTAGTGGCAGTCATGGTGCAAGGCACTGCATCATCAAAAAAAGTGCAACTTTTCGTCTGTGTATGTATAATGGTTGGTGTGGAACCAGGAGGCATTTGCTTTCTGTTGAAGGAAACGCGTGGTGTAATTGTCAGGATGACCTTGGAGAATCCTAAGAGGTGGGTAGGCTGTTGGGAAGCTGCATGTCCTTCTCCCTAGAAATTACAAGCTTCTCTTCTGCTATTGGTATCGTTTCTCAATGAGACAGCTTTTTTTTAAAAAAGAAAAATATGTTCACAGATGTTTTAAGATGGAAAAAAAACCTTTCCAGTTGGAAAAAGCTTTCAAGTAAGACCAGTGAAGTGGTTTCTATGGAGAGTGAGGATGAGGAGGAAGCTGGCTGTTCAGTCACCACCACTTTTCGAATGATTAAGCAGATGAACTTGAAAAGTTTTCAAACTCCTTCACTCAATTAAATAAAACAATTCTGACTTTTTACACCCTATAACAGCAATGCCTAAAGTGAAACCTTTTCATCTGGCCTATAAATGACCCTTCGTGGTACCACCTTTAAGTTGAGGTATTGCATTAAGGCTCAGTTTTGCCATATGGTTCCTCCCAGACTCATATTTCACCCGCTGTAGTAGCAAAACTCCATGACGCCGGCTTCGTTTCTGCACTAAAAGACCCCTTTCTTCCACCTTCTTGCTAACAATCTTTCCAACATTTTCATCTGCTCATCTAGTGAGGATCTTATAAAAAGGTACGAAGTCAAGAGACCCAGTGTTGTCTTGCTTAGGGATCCCCAGGGTCGTGGAGGACCCTCTGTCCCTTCGCCAAATGGTATGTTTCACTATGTGATTTATAATAAAACCTGTGGCTTCTGCATAAGCTGGAGTCTGTGTCATTCTTTACCTGTGGTCAGAGCGACTGCCAGGAAAGCTTAGTCTACAGCTGGTAACCAGCCTGCCTTAGCAGAAGGCTGGCCCGCCATCTGGGAAACCAAGAACAAAGTCATGATTTATTCAGCCTCTCTATATGCTTAAAATCTCCAGTTTGCAGTTTTCCACTGTGAGGTACTCCTAAAAATAAATCGTGCTTGACAAGTTTGAGGGATGAGGGAAACATTAACAATTCTTTCAGGGTGAGAGAATGTTCTGGGAAAATCATTTTTGATGGGATCTTTCCAATATCAGTTGCAATTAATTACTATTATTTCCTGTGCTAAAAAAAACCCAGAAGGCATTCTTAGGAATCACTTTAGATTGCAAATAAACATATCTTTTCTGAACTGCAAGCTTTATTATTGCTGAACACAAAGGGCCAAGTACCAACATATTGCTAATGAAATCACCTAACATTTCCTTCCTAAACTTTACAAATTAGTTAATTTTCTGCTACCAAACTGAGCCCTAGTTAATTAAGAATAGATGTTTGCTTAGCTCCAGACATACCAGACCTCAGTGGCTTCAGCGGGGTTGTTTACATACTTCTAACCTTTGGTAGACTGGAAGCCAAGTGCTCTGTGTGGAGCTTATCGGCTTTCAAACACAGTCAGCTCATTAGTCATTTTGTACCGAAGCCCCAATATATGCTGTAATGGTTAAATATCTCCATCTCAGGAAAAAACCCAATCAATAACAGAAGAAAACCCCTTACCCAGCTCATAAGCGACTTTTTCTTTTTCTTAGTGTTGTCTCTACGGATTTCTACTGAGTATGCATTTTTGCAGTAAACTTGTCTTCAGTAGTTCCCAGGAACAACTGCTGGAGCAGAGATCAGTGAGAAGCAGAGCCTCATCAAATGAAAAGCTCCTGCCGACAGTGATATGTAAATTTTTTAATTAAAGATGGACTCTGAGAAAGGACATGAAGAACATTTGCTGAATACTGTTCTCTGCTGGGCAAGGCCTGCCAGTAGCTTCAAGATCACGAAAAGTCAGTGACCTTGTATGTTCTGACTTCTTGGTGGGGAACGATAAGGAAAAATAAGGGTATTCAGATAACCTTCAAGTTGAAAACCATCTGGAGAGGGAGCTATGGTTTGTGTTTCTAAACTGCTGGCCTCAGGAGCTCCTTGAGGTGGTGCACCTTGGATTTCTCCCTGCTAGCAGGCTGTGTCCCTAGGTGATGCATAGGGGCGACTGAGGTGGCCGTGAGGCACTTAGTACAGCTGGGGAGGAACTTGGAGGAATAATTATTAATCTTCACTAGCAACAACTTTGCAAATGGAATCATAGGATCATAGAACACTTAGGGTTGGAAGGGACCTTAAACATCATCAAATTACAACCCCCCTGCCATGGGCAGGGACACCTCCCACCAGAGCAGGTTGCTCAAAGCCCCATCCAGCCTGGCCTTGAACACTTCCAGGGATGGGGCAAATGGAGCAGCCTGTCAAATACATGTGTTTCCAAAGTCTTTGCAGGAGGCATGCTGAGAGGGTATTGTCCTTGGTCTTTATTTTTGAAGGTGTTTTATAAGTAGGAAGTGATTTGGGTCTTTTTATTTGATTGAGAGGCCATCACTGTGATGTGTGTGATAACATCAGTTCTACGCTACACACTTTTATCTCAAGATTTATAACTACATTAATCAGGGAAGCCTAACAATGACTAGGGACTGATTACAAAAGCATTTAAAACTTTTCTTACTCCTTTTAATTACCATGTTTACCTTAATCAATTGATACACCTCTTCTTTTAAAAAGAGGCAGAGATGTCACGTTTCCAAAGCCTTAATATGAACTGTTTAAGCAGTGAGCTAGTTTTTGAAACAAAAATAGTAGTATCATATTCTGAAGACTTCTGAAATATCTTCAACTTCAGAAGTCACATCCACACAGCTTCACCTACCTCTTCCCAAGAGGTTCTTTGGGTGTTGTGGTGTTTGCTCTCAGCTGAGCGGCGGTTCTGTTTCAGAGTTGGGTTAACACCATTTCTTTGGTGCTTCTGAGAAACCTGTGAGAGCGTGATGCAGTGAAAATATTGCTTCCTCCCATCTTCCTTCCCCTTTCCTCCCCCCCAAATTGGACAGAAAATGATAGAAGCTGCCACAGCCATGAGACCTATTGTTATCTGCACAGAGCAGGCAGGGGAGCAGCTGCTGAATCCCATTTGTTCAATGTGGCATCATTGGCGAATCCTATCTGAGAAAAATTAATTTTATTAAACACATTCTGAGGAAAAATTAAGATTCTTTTCCTTTATTGTATGTTGAGAGTTGTGAAAGGTCATGAACTCTTGAATCACATGGTATTTGCACCAAAGTGCTATAGCGTCTTGTTTACTCAGAACTTTATGTGGCAGTTCTTTAAAATGGTGCTCAAAGGTTTTTAGACACATTTTTCTTACTCTGCACCTGGTGCTGGGACATCACTATCAAAACAGTAAGTCAGCCAATCTTTAAATACCATAGGATGTCAGGTCAAGACTTCCCTAGTTCATAAAAGCTGCTTTAGAAAATTGCACCCAAAATCGCACCCAAAGTCCTCTGAGGTTTTCAGTCTTAGAATTTGTCTCTGAATAAGCAGTTCTCAGAAAAACCAATCTTCGTGCATTTGCTTTTGACTTAAGGGTTTTGTTGCCTTAGGAGTGGTAAACAGCACCATTAGTATCTGAACTCTGGCAAACATACCTTTTTCAAAGAAAGTTCTGATTTGACATAGTTCCATTTTTAGTAATTATATAACTAAGATTGGGTTTGTGTTGTGTGTGAATATGCTGCTTTTGTTACACTGGGGAAAGGTGCAATGCCAAATTCTGTACTCAAGGCAGGGTTTTTTTAAACACGTCTCTGTGAAGCCACTGGTTTTAAGTGTTGGTGGACTCCCTTCACAGAATCACAAAATTATCTGGGGTTGGAAGGAACCTCTGGAGACCATCTAGTCAAACCCCCTGCCAAAGCAGGTCCACCCAGAGCAGGTTGCACAGGAACGTGTCCAGGTGGGTTTTGAATGTCTCCAGAAGCAGAGACTCTCCCACCTCTCTGGGCAGCCTGTTCTTTAAAAACCCTTCTCTAAAACCCCCAAAAAACAGCTGTTGAGCACCGAAGATCTGAAAAAGCTCCACAGAAAAGAAGTGTGGGTGTTCCAGTGACAAAGTGTTGCAGTATGCTTTCGGACAGTGGCAGTTTCTTCAGAGCACTTTTCCTTTTTTAACCTTTTTTTTTTGTGTGAGGGTGATTGTGAAAGTCCTGTGTTGGTGTAAATTTGATCATCTTGGTGTAAATTTGATCATCTCCCTCAGGGGAGAGGGGGATATGCAGATCTTTATGGAGGAGCTCCATGACTGCAACAGTTAGGAACTGGCTTGGTTGTGACAACCTGTTCTTTCTTTAGATAGTAGTGTGTGAAAACAACTTTTTCCCTTTTCTCCTTTAAGCATAACAAATATTTTGACCAATTCTATTTTGACCATTCTTTTTCTGCCTTTACAGCAGAATAATCCATGATAGATGTATGGGTTGGGGTTTATTTTTAGCAGTATAAACTTTGAAAGAAATGGTACAACAAATGCTTTCTTGTGTAAGAAATAAAAAAGATTTCCCAGACCACCTAACACTAATGTCATTCTTACTTCTTGCACTCCCTTCAGGCCTGTGCACCAATTGATAGTACAGTATATTTGCTTACATCTGACCTAGGATATTTGTGCATGCATGTGTATCATGCATTTAGTATTTAGATTTTGTGTTCATACTTAATACTCACTTGGGTTTCAATGCAGTGCCTGCTGAAGTCAATAGGTTTTGAACTCAGCTTTCCTGAAAATTAGAATATAGCTTAGTAAAAAGAGCATTTTAAAAGGTGTAAATATTTCCATTTTGCTGATTGATAGGTTTAGCAAAAGTGACATACTGTTAGAATATTGATTCTTACCGCTACTGACCCATTCCATCCGGAGTGCTGACTGCCTGTGGCTTATTTCCATTTTTTCCTGTCACGGTGGAAGGGCTGTACCAGCTGCTTTACTCTGCCATCTCAGGGGACTGCAGTCTCGACAAGAAAAGCAGTACAAAAGTAGCATGATCTGCTATGTACTGCGATTAAATGTACAAATGTCAACATTAAGAAGCCAAGGATTGCACCCAAATGATGTTCTGAGACACAGATCACTAATCCTACTAAAGATGTAATTAATTATTCTTCGCAGTCACATCTAGATGATGGTCTGGTTATTCATCCTCACGGAGTGATTGTCCTGGTTTGAGGTAAAACAGAACAAATTTTATGTTTTATAGTTTTCCTTTTTTTAGCTGGACCTCTTCTAACTAACTAAACCCTGAAATTAGCAGCAGATTGTTCAGAAACCGTTCACTCTCGCAGTGATCAGACCTGATCACACCCAGGGATGGTGCAGAGAGGCCCTGGCTTATACTTATTGCTGGAACAACCAAGGGCAGGGAATGGCAGGATTTGCCCCCTTGGAGGGTGGGAAGCGGAAAAGCCTCGAGGGGTCACACCTGCAGGGAGGAGCGGACAGGACAGGGGACCCCAAACTGACCAACTGGGGTGTTCCATCCCATCCCCATCATGCTCAGTAGACTGACCAACTGGGGCGTTCCATCCCATCCCCATCATGCTCAGTAGAAAAGCTGAGGGATCAAAGGGTCAATCTCTCTTTCTTCAATGGCCGACCACTGAAGGACCCTGTCTGTTCGTCTGCCTTTGACCCCCATCCCGGCATTCCTGAATCCAGATCTGGAATCCAGTTCCTGTCAATCACTGAGTCCAGTCTGGGACTTTTGCTGGTGATGTGACTGTCATCCTGGGAGCTTCATACAGTTTTGTATATATTGTATTTATTTCATTATTGCTTTTTTTTTTTTTTTTAAATTTTAATTTTAGTATTAATACTTCATTAAAGTAGTTTAGTTCATTCTAAACTCGTAAATCTGCTTATCCTCTTCTTCTCCTTTCTTTTTCTGGGGGAGGAAGGGCCATCTGTCAAGTCTGGTTTTGGTAAATTTGGCTGAAACGTCACCAGGGATTGAGGAGAAAGCTACAGAAGGCTGCAGGACTAACCTGAGAGATTTCAGTTCTGGTCTCCAGGCTTTTATGGAGGGGAGTGGTGGCACTCTAGGAGTTTGCCAGCATTTCAAGACAGCTTAATGAAAGTAGGAGCAAACCTATGGGCGCTTGGCACATATTGCATTTCCATCCAAATTAACAGCATGGTCAGTATGAAACCATCGCAAGGTATGCTTTGCTCTGCATTGTGACAGTGATTATTTTCGCTTTACTAGGATAACATAGTCTATATTGGCTATAATGTGCAAGAACAAATCATAAAAAGATCTAAAGCTGCAGACTGTAGATAAATGCTGTTCGTCACGAGCGTATGCTTTTTCCTATTAATAAACTAATTTAAGTGCTTCTCCTTTACAAAAATAAGAATTACCAGTTTACTTACCTGACCAACGTGGATCTCAAATGTGATTTATCCCTGGTTTAATGCTTGTTCTCCAGTGCTCCAGCAGGCAGCATTTACTCACACCTTTTTCTCCGTGACACAGACGGGTGTTTCAGACTAATGTGACTCTGAGTTTTCAAACTGTTTATGTTTTTCCAATTCTAACAGATTTATTACTTTTCATTACTTTTTTTTTTTTTTTTTGATGTTTTCATCATGGAAATTTGGGGGATTTCAGGGTCTCTAGCTAACTGAGTTTCCAGACACAGTGAATTCAATTCTGTGGTGAGATCACCAAAAGGCTAAACCAGGCCTTAGTGTCATTTGCCGCTTAAGTCTTCTTTTGAGGTACCATTGCCTTTAGAAATAATGGACAATGAAATTACTTCACAGGAAGAAGCTGCTGATCAGCAGCCCCCCAGCATTTATGAGCCCATCTTTAGTGAACACACGTCAAGGTGATGAGAACTGCTCCCAAGCAAACAAAAAGCGATAGTAATTTCCATAAGCTATTGCTCATCTGCATTTTCTCTCGTAGGGCTAAGGTGTCTTGCAGCCAGAGTTATGAGGCGTCTTTCTAGTGCACATCTATTTCTCTCTTCTGTCAGGCCGTGTTAGATCTCCAGTACATAAACTGTCTTCTAGCCCAGACAAGCCCCAAAGGGAGTAAGGATAAGGGAGAAAGCAAAAGCTTTCATGAATTTCATTATACAGTCACTAGATGTAATCCTTTTATATACATTTTCCTGTCTTGAGGAAGGAGCTTGAAATCTTGAGGTTCTCCTTGTACCCTTCTTTTTGTGATTTGTTCTTGCACATTATAGCCAATAAAGACTATGTTATCCTAGTAAAGAGAAAATAATGTACAACAGAAGAAAAACCAAAGCCTGTGACTAGATGATGGGCTACAAAAGAGGCTTTGTAGTCTGCATACCGTGCATTGCTGCTGAGGAAATTATGTGACTGTGGGCAGGTCAGAAAATTTCAAGTATCTATGAAATTGTTTATAATCACTGCCTCAGATTAGGGCTTGCAAAAAAAGCATTTCTCTTTGGTTGTAGGGCACAGAACCATTCATTAGCAGGAATATTTAACAGTTCCAAGATACCTCATAGGAATAGGTGTCCAAATCTTTTTGAAAATCCACTATAACTAACAAGACCGATTTGTCTACTCAAGCATTTAATTTATTACCAGTGCTAAAATAAAAATGATACTTTAGGGATTTAAGTGCTTCATATCTTTCTGCATGTGAGTATTAAGATGTTCAAACTAGCTGACAGTTCTTTTCTTCAAATTACCAGCCCTAGAGGTATCTCTAGCTATCCTGGAAAGACAGACATCCAAAAACCTACCAATATTTCCTGGAAATCTGACCCATACACTGAGGTTAAAGAGAGGAGTAAATTCGGCAGCTCCCTTCTCCAGAGCACAAATTTTCTATTTTTCTGGTGGTGGGTAAAATTTAAGCTTGCTTTGAAGAGGAGCTCTAAATGCTTTCTGTAAATTGAGGCTTCCCCTTTAAATTTACAGAATATTCTGGTCCAAACTGTTTGAACCGAAGGGGGACATAACAGATGCGGCACTCAGTCATGTGCTCTGCTTGTGGTTAGCCACACAAAGCCAATTTTTTTGGATGCCAAGCTCTACTCTTATTTTATTATTATTTTTAAGAAGAAAGACTGAACACAGCTGCTCTTGATACCAAAAACAGTCACTGAAGGACTAAAAAAGCACTGTGCTATCCAACTAACAGCTGACATTTAGATTCAATAGCAGTGGGTTTACCTAAGAAATGTGGAGGACAAAAGAGGACCAGCTGTACCACGAAGTACCTTTTCCCATTTGCTTGAACCTCCTCTGTGTGTTTTTTCAGCATATCACATCATTCAGTTTGTGTCCAGTGATGTGTTTACCCAAAAGGTGTACAGCTGTTCAGAAGCTTCCTTGCACAAAAGCAGTTATAATTGCAGGCTTCTCCTCAAGGACAGATGATTTAGAGATCCCAGTTTCTCAGTCATGGGATCTGGGAGAGGATGGAGAACAGCCAGCAGAACTTCTGCAGAAGGGTTGTTCACCTGGAGCTAAGGGTTGTTCCCTCACCCAGACAAATCCATTCACATGTATCCTATGGCCAACACAATAGACAGATGTGTTTCCTTTAATCAAAGACAGCTACTGATTTAGTTCAGCCATTGGAATACCCTGACCTGACCCAGCAGGGATGTCTCCTGTCCACGTAGATGCCTTTGCACCAGCCGAATGCCTGGAAGTGTCAATGGTTTCTCCTGCTGCAATTGCTGCTGGCCCACCATCCCCAGTCAAACCCCCCTGGCTGTGTTTACAGCCTTGGATTTTGCATTCTGGAGTAATTTTCTCTCATTTCTCTATTTTATAAAGTCCCCCTTACTGGTGTTTTGTCTCAGGAGGAATCTTGACTTCTATAATGTGTAATTACACCGCATGTGAGAAAGGATGTTTCAGGCTGCTTTCATCCGCATTCCCCCGAGAAAGCACCTCCGTCAGGTATCCCCATTAACCAGCAGTTTGTGTTTCATGTGTCTTTCCAAAACAACCGACTCTGGTTGGTATTCTTGCCGGTTGGCTTCTGGGATACAAATGCCAACAGACAACTCAGAGTAACCTAATAGCATTTGCTGTTTTTCCTACCTGCTTAGCAGAGTCCAGGGGTCACGACGTCCAAATGATTTGAATGCTACAGTCTGGTGGAAAAGTTAAAGTAGCAGATTCTGCTGTGGGCTTTCAGCACACCAGGCAGGTGAGGAGAGGGGTGCAGTCTTGTTTTGAGGCACGGGTAGACGAGTTGCTACGCAGTGGACATCTCTTGATGGCTCGGTGACAATCTCAGCCAGCGAAGGGCTGGGGCCAGGCAGGGATGATGCTGCTGCCACTGCTGCACTTTGCTCTCCGAGGCTTATTCTCTGCTGCCAGTGACAGAAGTGTGCATGGAAGTGCCCTGGCTGCAGTAGGGGCTGAAGGTCATTTTAAAATAGGAGTTGAAAGTGTCATATCTTCTCTGTACGTTGGTGTCAGCTTTGCGTTCTTGTGCCACTATTTGGCCACTGTCTCCTGTAAAGGATGTCACAATGTAAGCGTATTCCTGTTTAAATCAAACCGGTCTCTTATTGGTCAAACAAGAAGAGAACCATTTATTTTCCTTATGGCAGTAATCTTATGGCAGAACAGCTCGTGGGGTTTTTCCATAGCATCAACATAGGTGCTCCCAGTGACGGTTACCAATTCTCCTCTCTGATACCACAGTCACAAAACGGGTGGAATTGGCATACAGCTGTTGCTCTGAACATCAATCCACGCGGAATATACCTATGCTAATACCAGAAAAACACAGAACCAAACCTCTATAGTACTCCTTGTGACACCAGAGATTGCTGGTCTTCTGCGACTGCCTGTACCGGTGGGCTAAATGCGATCGTTCACATTGACAAAGCATCGGCCTGTTCCATGGCTCTGTGTTGGCCCAAGCTAACTCAGTGCTCTCCTAAATTGCTCATGGGGACAGTCTGAGAGTGATAATGTTACAGAGACCACTCCCAATAGTTAGTGTGAGGCAGCCAGGCTGCTGTGGAGAGTGAGAGCATTTACCAGCACAGACCTGAGCTGTGCCATGCCAGTTGGTCTCAGTGCCTGGGAACGTTCCCATGCACAGTTGATTTCCTGTAATACCAAAACCTGTAATACCAAAGACCCTGACTCTGAAAACCCAGCAATAAACTTGGGTTTAGACAAGGCATAGAATAAAGATCTTGAATAGCCCTTGAATTTCTCAAGAGTATAGGTGGAACTGCTCACACCTGAGATGTTTCAACTAGCCGCATTTTGACTGCCAGAAATTCTTCCAAATAGTGCTATTTAATGCATATTTACTCCATATCTTCCTCCTCCATGACTATTTTTACTTGGAAAACCATATTGCATATTCTGCAATGCTTGCTTCTTTGATCAGGAAGGTGACTGTTCTTTATTGCTGGGCAAAATGAACTCTTCTCAAAGGTTAATTGTCTTCAAATCCTTTGAAAGTAGAGTTTCAGAATACACTTTATTTCATCAATGTGGAATTTACCGACTCTGAATTTCATCAGATACCCACTTTGCTTTTGGGATTATAATACTGGGAGCTTTTATTTTGCCATATATATTCTCTGATGGCCATGCTTCCATCAGATCCCCACTTACCTTGTTTTCTCAGGAGGACATTCATAGCCATCTCAGTCTCTTCATCTGACAGTTTTCCCACCAAGTCCTCGATTGTTTTATTGCTCTTTTCTGTACTCCTTCCAGCTTTATAGCCTGCTGCCTAGATGATGGTGAATGTAGCCAACCAACAGATTAAGCCTTCCCTGAGTTACCTAAGGTTATAATAGTCATGGTTATTCACCATATATGCCTTGTGCTTTCCCTCTCCATTAGAGAAGGAATAAGTGAGATTTCTCTGTGTTGTTTGAAAGAGAAAATTTGAATGGATGCTTATTCTATGGGTCTGGCAGGGCAATTAACTTGGAAATTAGTGTGTATAAACATGCAAAATCCCGTTGGACTGAGTGGAGATGCTGGATTCAGCAAAAGAAACACTTCAGATTTATGGATTGATAGATGCAGCTGACAGAAACAAAGTCTGCGTATGAACAACATGATTTAGGGCTTCTCAAGACCAAGACTGACACAGGACTTTAATTGGCAAAGTGAACACGTGTCCTACAAAATGTCCTAGGCTAGAAAACTGAAACAAATGACATACCACAGCTCTGCTTCCATAAGAATTGCTGTTTGAACTGCTGTACATTTATTATCAAACACTTACAGCTCAGTAGATAACAGTGTACTTGCCAAAGCTTATACAAAAAGATAGCAAGCTATTTTGTAAAGATATCTTCCTTTGTAACAATTACAAAGGAATAAATTAGTATTTAAATTAAAAAGGAATGAATTAGTATTAAATTAAAAGGGAATACATTTGTATTAAATTACAAAGGAATGCTAATTGTCACATTTTGATTACAAAGCTTGACTTGAATCAACTATCACATGAAATAACTTAAAATAGCTTTTTAGTAATTTCTTTGGTGAATCAAGATGTGAGACCCGCATAATTGAGTAGGAGAATTTTGAAAAGTTGATGCATAATTTGTTTTGACTAAGGCAAGCTTCACAAATTTGCAGAGCCAGTTTTTACAAGATGCTGTATTCTTATTTTATTTGGAGAAGGTTAAAAATACTGACACTAAATTCTGCTAAATTAACAATGATATCTCTGACATCAACATGGTATTCTTGAAAGAAAATGTCTATGCGTTTAAGATTTTGAAGACTTATGAGCTTCAAATACTTCATAACCCAAGAAATTGTCCCTGACACTTTTTCAGAACAGGTTATTAGCTGAAATCTTTGAATCCATGAGTATTGCTGCTGGATGAACATTTTCAAAAGCTATTCCACAAATAGAAACAGAAAGGGAAACTTAACATGCAATTATTTAGCTATTGGGGAGGGTAATATACTAGAGCAATAAAGGAAAGCTTAATATTCAGGATATTGAAATAAACAGCTTAATAATAATGTTAAGCAAAATGATAAGTCATAGTTCAGAAACAAAGAGGTAATATGTATTTTGAATAACAGAAGAATAACTCACAGCGTAATGGGAAAGGAAGAAAAATTTGATACTTTACTATAAAAACTTGGCGTTTTGACTTTGTTAAACAATGGGTTTATAATCCTATAGCATAGCATTTCCTTTTACACATGTTCAAAAGCAGGACAGGATGGCGGATGAGGTCTCAGAAGATAGGAAGAAAGGCTGTATAACGCCAGTTTTAAACAGAGGGAAAAGGGGGAAGCAGCTAATTATAGCCTTTTCAGTAGGAGGAAACCACTTGCAAGAGTCCTGGCCCTTTGGGAGAGGCTGGGAAGCGAGGTAGCTGTCAGGATGGCTTTACAGCTGAGTGGTCCCAGCAGACAAAGAGCATCTGTCTAGGCAAGGAAAGGAGGTCACATTTAAAGGCAAGCTAGCTAGGGTAGAGACAAAGCCTTATCCTAATCTCTTAGCTATGTTAAACCTGTTTTAAGTAGCATTTACCATTGGTTTGTTTGGGGGTGGGGGTGCTAAGAACATGTTAGCCCACATCTTTTTAAACATGACCTGTTTTCCTAATCTGGGCAGAGAAAAAATAGGTTTTGTTTTTTCTTTCAGAAGGAAACAAACATACAAAACCTCTCTCAGGCAAACTGGTACTTTATGTGGGAAACAGATGCGTTCTGAATGGCTTTCAGTCAAGCTTTTTAGTAATGTATTTCAATGAAGATTAATTAAAGATTAAATCTTTAAAAACATGGTCACAATGCTTGATCACAATGCCTGGTTCTGCAGGAACCAGGTGGGACACAGCTCAGAGACAGTAATTGGACCTTGACCCAGAATATTTCACATCTGAGAGGAAGTCTCCTCCTTGGGGCTCTGGAGGGAGCTTTACTGGGGTTACCAGATGTCACAGCAGAGGACAGGGAGCCTAATAACTTTATACTGGCAGCCCACTACCCTTCTGCAGTACCTTCCTTCTCAGCTGCTGAAGAAGTTTGATTTGCATCGCTCTGCAAGAGAATTCAATACTGTTTCCTACTGGTTAACCCAGGTGCACAAGTTCTGCACAAGATTTTGTAACCTTTGCTCAGGTTGGTGGCTGCTCACTGACACGTCTTACCCAGAGCAGTCAGTGGGACTGCTCATGTGGTTTAACTGCTCATCAACATGAGTAAGGATGATACTACCCAGCCCAAATGCCTGGTACACAAGGTTATACAGGAAGCAAGTGGAAGAACTGGCAGTATTCACCTGATTCCAGCACCTCTGCCAATCAAATAGGTGAAAGTTCAATAGTATTAACATATCTAGTCATCTACTGCGGTAAAATCTAATTGCAAGAGATAACACATGGATAAAAAGACTAGGAAAAAGGGATCCATGGACAAACATCACCCACAGCTGTAGACCCCATGCAGGGAACTGAAATTTGTTCCACAGAGTTCTCTCTGTGACGTTAGTGGTTTTATTTGGTGAAGGAGCTGGTCCCACAAACCATTCTGTGCTACGCCATAGTCAAAGCTAGACTTTTTGGCCTAGATGTGAATGGAGTGGAGACAGAGAAGCCAGATGTCTGCCTGGACTTAGTGAGTTGGAACAAAGGTGGATGGGTTCTAGGAAAGAGCAGGTCTATGAAGTACACCTAACCTAATGCATGGTATGAATCACATAATATTTTACAATGATATTGGACTGATGCATTTCCCAAACAACAAGTTTCTACAGGACTTCACAGTCCCAGAGACTGCATAACTTTTAAGTAAGAGAAAAGTATTATAAAAACAACTACACATAAGTTCAAAGCACTAATAGACTGAGAGTTGTAGCTATCTCACAAAGTGCCCCGTGTCAGCTCCACCCTTCCAGCCACTTCTTTTGACTTGTGGCAAATAACTTGTCCTCACAAAAGACGATGCTCCCAGACTGGATCTGCTTCTTTCTTTTTGCTAGAGCAGGTGCCAGCGTGGGAGGCAGCATCTTTTTATCTAGGGTCATCTCCAAGAGAGAGAATTACAGGCAGGCACAGTCAGCACACTGCATGCTAGTTTCCAAATCCCCTGTTCTCAAGTGCAAAGGTTATTTCTTAGTTTATGGTAATGATTTCTTGAGGAGACTTTTAAAACTCAGGTGCATTGTGAGATGGATGCTAATAATTCATTAGAAAAACTTTCTGCCAATTTCCAAACCCTTTTGGCTTTGCCTGAACTGATGGAATGTGTACATTCAGATTTATAAAACCAGAGAGAATTGTTGACTACAGGAAGTTTCTTTTTGTACTTAAAAAGCAGTTCAAGACAAAATAAAACTTCATACATTCTCTCAAACTTCAGGAAATTGTAAACTGCCTTTTTATTTTTTCTTGTCTCACTTTTCAGCTTTTCATAATTTCATAACTAGAAATGAAATACTAAGTTATTATTTATGGATTCTTTAGAGACTGGTGAGCAAAGGAGTTCTTGTCTTAACTCCATTCAGCAGTGTACTGGCACTGACACTGCTCAAATGCTTTTAAACCACAATCTGCTTAAGTCTACACTCTTCATGTTGATTCCTAAAGCTAGACGGTATGTGGTTCTTTTTGCAGCCTGATTTATCCCAACACCGGGAACTCTCACATAGTTTGAGTCTTAAAAAATCTTGATTCACATAGAGAAGTTACCCTCACTATATAATTTTATGATCAGAAATGGGCTAATGTGTGTAAATGGTTCTTGGGCACAAGAAGAAAATTTTAGGAGGACTTCATAAAGTGGAGGATAATGCACTATCTAATCCTAATATTTCATTATTAAAAATAATTAATAATTACCATGCTCCTGACACCCCCCCCTTTGCTGACCATGGACAAAGTTTGGAGGAAGCCTCATGTGAGTCCCAAGCGAGAGCTGTTGTTGGGCAGACAGATTAACCTTTTTTTGCTGATGGGAACATGTCTCAGTACAACAAGCAGGTAGTCATTGCCTGCCAACAGACAGAGCTGTCTTTTTTATTAAATTTAATTTGATTGCCCTTTAAAACCATCAGTTTTGCAGAAGGCTGCAGAGTTAGGTTGTTGCTGTTCAAGGACTCTCCTACATGGCAGGCTGGGAGGTAAAGGGGATAAGTCCTATATTTTCTGACTTCTTACCGTTCCTGTAACAGTGAATGGGAGCAGGGATTTGCCAAGTTTTAGTGCAATTTCCCCTCAGCATCCACCCTC
Organism: Jacana jacana; assembly: GCA_013400555.1. Taxonomy (NCBI): domain Eukaryota; kingdom Metazoa; phylum Chordata; class Aves; order Charadriiformes; family Jacanidae; genus Jacana; species Jacana jacana. Next base: position 77,790 of record VZTM01013322.1, read on the forward strand.
CCTTCCCCCAGTCCTCTGTGGGGAGGGAGCTGGCATGCCCCACTAACAGCACTTCTGCCCAGACAACAGAAAGTCCTGTGAGCAACAAGGTGGTGGAAACTCGTGAGAGCCAAACCTTCATGTACATCACCAAAGCCTACAAGGTGCTGGCCACCACTACGATTACAGCGATGTCTGTATGTCTCTTCTCCCCTGTTTATATAGGGACAGCTAGTTGTTTCTTGCTGTGCTAGCTTGTCTCCTTTGCTTTTTCATTAACTTATTTTTGAAAGGTAGTTACAGCACTACAAGATAATCTATTTTGCAGAATATCATGGAGAACTACTGTGTAAGTATACACAGCTACCCATACTTACTTTGGTCAGAAATTCATATGCACTTTAAAAACGTTGGAGCACGTTGAGGTTTCTTATGCATTCTCTTCAAATATTTCAGTTTTAAGAGGGATGCACCGTTCTGTGATCACAGAAAGATGACTGAATCTATCCTTAATGTTACCGCATTGATTTTGATGGTGCTACCACGAAGTTACATTTGATCACAAGTCTTCAAAAACAAAACCTGAATGTCTTGCCATCTGGGCTTCAGAATGGGAAAGAAGGGGGAAAACCCTCCCAGTTTTTATCCAATCACTGCCACCTTTACAACTTTGTTTCACTGCCGTTTGAATTGCTTTTCTATTCAAGGTAGCATATATAATTATCAATTGTTGGGCTAGATGCTAACAGCACCTATCTGGTCTCAGACATGTAATAGACCTGTGCTCTTAAGTCTTTACAGACTTTTATTTAACCTTAAGCTTACAGTTAAACCCTAGCTGTGTGCTCTGTTCTGCTTTAGAAAGGCCCTCGATCTGTGCCAGCGAGCTTGTTATCCAGGTCACTTCCACTCCAGCTGACATCGTCCCCATCACCTGGCTCACACCCAGAAAAAACACGCAGTGATTCATCACTGCAGCCTGGAAAGGCTGAATTACCCACTTAGGGATTCCTAAGTCATGAGCTTGTTGCTGCTTCATCACGTGCTTTGGGCTGGATTGCAGGACTTCCTTTTCTCAGCTCTTTAACTCTGATGGGCCAGTTGTCATTTAATTGACTCTCTATTACTCATTACTTTATTTATGTATCCTCCCTAGATATGGGTGCATGGTATGTGTGTGTGTGTGTATGAGTTTTAATGGCTTGCTGGCCAAATTTCTTCATGGGGTGAATCTCACACTTCTGCCAAACTCCTCCACCACTGTCAGCTAATAGCGCCTATTCGCACTACTCAGACATGGTAGAAACAAACGAGGATGGTCTGATCAAAAAGACAGGAGAAGCCTGAAAAAGACAATGAAAGATCCTATCTCTGAGAGGTGATCTATACTGGAGCGATGCAAACATGGAGGCCTGTTCTCCCTAGGGTTTCTAGTGCTGATCTTCACCTGCAAAACAATGTTGGCTGTCCTCTAGTTTTGCTCTGGATCCTTGCACTACCATCCCCACAGAGAGACCTGCTGAAGAAAACAACCCAATAAACATGAGTGGAAACAGAACTGACTCCATATAAATAGCCTATGTGGAATATCTGACTCCCTTTTCCAATGCAGTATAAACTCTCCAAATACACTTACATTTTCAAAAAATAAGCTCACCTTATACATAGACACTAAATGAAAAGCTTTTCAAAAGGATTTTGCACCAGGGGCCCACAAATCTTACAGAAGGTAGCCTTTGATAGCTATGATGCCTGTCTCAACTCCTTTGGAGGAAGCAGCAGTTATTATACACAATATGAATTTATATAATTGAGATTATAATTAGATTTACATCAGGAGGAATTTAACACAGCTTCTTGGGCACAAGTCAACATCTTTTTCCCCCTAGACCCTACAGCAGCTATCAAGGTTGCACTCAGCAGAGGCAGTGAGAACACAAACACAACCTTACAGTCTCTTACAAATTTTAAATTTCACCCTAATGACCTACATACCTTCAATTAACCTTCACCATCCTATCTGTATGCATCTGTTTCAGGCTGGGTTTATGCATAATTACAAACTAATTTCCAAGAAGACCTTCAGAAGAGCTTCACAATTGCCTTTGCATATTTAAGCATCTCGGAATCACCCTGACTAGCAAATTACATCATTAGATCCAAACAGGAGCAAAAATCAGGATGTTTGATAATTAATTTTTTTTTTTTTCACAAGCCAGTGAAGGAAATTCAGTGTCAGACACATCCTGAGAAGATGGATGGTATCCTGCAATTAGGAGGCTTCTAATCTACAAGAAAAGGCGTTTCCATTTCCTACCTTCCCCATTCACCAGAGCAGTGCTGCTTACTTGGGGAAAAAAGAATGGATGGAGAGATGGGGCTATTTTTTGAACAATATCATGCTAAACTTAGTTAATCTCCTCGTCTGCCTTTGGGCGCTGTGCCAGAGGGATCAGGAACTAGCTGTTATCACCACATTGTTGCAGAGATGGCAAAACAGGCTGTGGAGACAGATGGATTCAGTCTGAGGCAACCTTTTTTGTTGTTGTTGTTGGGGGTTTTTTTGTGCCACCCTGTGAAACAGCTGAGGATGTTCCCTTGCACTATGTGTGATGGACCATCTCACCCTTTCCCCCAAACGCACTGGGCAGAAGTAAGGGCTGCTGTACTGAAGGAGCTCCTCCTGTGTCTTTAGGAGAGTTGTGAAACCACGTCGTGCTGGATTCAAGAGCAATTCTCTTTGCTGTTTCCCTGGTTAGTTTTAGTAAAATCTAACAAATGATGAAAAGACACACATGGGCATTATGCAACACTTCATACAGCTTTGATTTGCTGTACTCTGCTGCTCACTGGAGATCGAATTTCCTGAAAACTCATTCCTAATTCCAAATTTTTTTACCTTTCCACGAGGCATCACAACCAGAAGCAGTATCTGCCCCTTTCACACTATGCAGAATCCCATCAGGCCACCTGCCCAAATCTCAGTAGATCAGAGTAGTTTAAGCAGCCCAGCACCCTCAAAATGTGCTATTAATATTTTGCTTTGTGTTATCTGTGAAAGAAGTGCCATATCTTTTCTGAAATAATTTGTGCTAGAACTGTCACCATTCACTATATCCACTAGCTTGGCTGTAATTACCAACTTCAATTTTAGAAGCAGATGATTATGATTATTGATATGTTAATTAATTGAGCTATACACCTTAAGAATTAGATTTCCTTTTCAGCTGAAGAACTGAACGTGTTTTTTGTTTGGCAGAAGGCACAAAAATACTTCAGACACCAGAATAATGTTATCCTAAGAAGAATGGTACCCTGTATACTAGAAAGAATTTTCAGCTCTTTCCAAAATTGTATGCCCATACTGATGCTGACATGAATTTCTTTGAATTAAGGTATACCAGTGATCACATTTTGTGTTTGAAATGACACCATTTTCCTCGTGTTGACTTTTTCTCTTCTAGCTGCATTCTCAGATTTCCTCAGAGTTCATACTCTTGCACTTTAAAAGTTTTGGAGAGCATTTTCCTGGGATTATGCAGAGTGCAGATTATAACAAAAACACTACAGAGACACCTATACAACATCTGAAAAAATCAGCTGCAGAAAAGGCCAGCTGGAAAGAAGCTGCTGAGTTACGGGAAAACCAGCTGTATTTGATCTTGAGATGGATGGTCAAGGGGGGCAGGAATTTCCATCTTGGATGCAAGGAAACAAAAGTCATGTTGGATAGAAGTTACAGCATATGTTTTCTGAGCACTGGAGTCCATTTAAGTAGGTACTGAAAGTATCAGATATCAGTATATCAGATAATAAGTACTGACACATCTAAACACATCCTAAAAAAATGGTAACTCTTTCCTGGGTTTGCTTAATCAAAATGTTTCATGTTTTATTTGCTTTAGATGTCTGGCAATTGATGTTTTTAATCGAATGCACGCAGCTGGATCTGACTTGTTTCACATCAACATTTTCCATTTGCCTCACATCATTAGTCACTTTTGGGAAAGATCAGCTTTCTGAGACTTCAGACCATTTGTTCCAGGGTCATCTTTTATTGACATTGGGTCTGTTTAGACAGAGGCTTTTTGACACAAACATTGCATAAAGCATAAATATAGCACGACACCCTCTGTGACTGTCAGCTCAGTAACAGAACGGGATGCTTCTGCTGAACAAAGCCAGGAAACAGTCAAAAGTATCTTGGAAGAAAAAGGCAGAAGGGCAAAGCAACCTTTTAGTCACCTCAGAGCATCAGGATCAAGAATACAAGCAACCTGGCTTTATGTAATTCAAGCGCTATGCTATCCTTTGACAAGGTCACTAGGTTTAAATAAGTCATACATTAAAAATATAAAACAGTTAAGTTTTAACATTTTTTTTCTGCACATCAAATCAAACTGTAAGAAAATTATTTCCAATATTGCCTTTCACCTCATTTTCAGGTCTACTGCTCTTTCCACGAGCAATTCTCTCACTGAGAGAATGGATTTCAGCTGTACAAGCTCCAGTCTGGCTTGAAACCTTCCATCAAATCATCTGGATTCATAACACTAATAATGTTGATCAAAAATATGCAATGCTTTCAGAGGAGCTATTTTCATCTACTGAGTTAACCCCGTAACACTTTCCTCTTCTTGTTCTGTCACAAGGGGCAGCCAAGGAGAGTGCTCAGAAATTGAAAGCAAAGTGAGTCTCAGTGTCTCCTGAGTTCCCCTGTCCTCAGACCTCTCCAAATTACAGAGGTTAGAGGAGTGCCATGCCATGCTCCCCTGCCAGCCTTCTGTGGGTGCACACAAATCCTCTTTTTCTCTCCCTAGGTACAAGCCCTCCGGTGGTCCCAGGAAAGCTGTCATGGCACGGCTCTATAAGACCAAGGTGGTCTTGGTCCTCTTCTGCCCAGCCCTGCCAGCCTTGAGGTCACTCCTCCATGCAGCACAAAGCAGCTGCAGTGCAGGAGAGGATCTGGCTCCGCAATTAATGGCAGGAGTGCACACTGGACTCCTCAGAGCACCAGGCACAGACAGAAGAGGTTGTGTTCACTCGCACACAAGTGAGCATTTATTTGGTCCTCGACAGAGTGCCTCTCTTGCAGGCACCCGCCTCTCAGCTTCCCGTCTGCTCCAGCAGGAGAGAAAACACAGGAGCAGAAGCCAAGGACTCCTGAGTTTCAGTTTGACTGCTGGTATTGACTCATTGTTTGGCCTTACTTAGTCATTTAACCTTTCCGCTTTCAGTTCCCTCACTGAAAAAGGACAAAGCAGCTGGATGTGACTGGGCAAGACTGCTCTACACAGGAAAAAAGCAGGGGGGCTGCTCAGAAGAGCAGAGGCAGTTCTCTCCCAAAGGCCTCAATGGAGACAGAGCAATGTGCAAGGGACAGATTCGGACTGTGACCTGTAGTATATCACTACTCTTTAACTTCTAAGAATTATTTTCTTCCAGTAGCTCTGCTCTGGGTAGCTATTCTCTCTCTCCCCATTGTAACAAAGGAAATCATGGCTTAATTTTGCTTATGAACAGTGTGATCCCTCCAGTTTGGAGTAGGTGGCTGATTGCCACCTTCCCCTGGGAAACAGAAGGTCACAGCAAAAGCTGCAGGTAGGACCAATAGGCCAAGCTTTGGATACCGAGAGGTGTTTAAAGGAAGGGAACTTCTCTGCCTCAGAAAATACCTGAGTGTCCTTGCTAACAGTGAAGATAGGGTAGATACCCACCATCACACCAACAAACCTACTGCATGAGACAAGAAGTAATGCTGCTCAAGTGGCCAAACCAATAAAGAATGAAGATTTAGGTCAATGTGTTGTGACCTTGAGAATTTCCTCATAGCAAAATTTCCCAGTAAAATGTATTTTCTGTGACCTTTACTAAGGGTTCTTTACTGCTATGTCTCTCACAAATAATCTTAGTAGCAGTACAGTAGAGAGAGTAGGGCTGATGGTTGAACTCGATGATCCCAAGGATCTCTTCCATCCTGAATGATTCTATGATTCTATAACATCATGGTTTTTTTATTAACAATGAAGACTCAGTTCTTTCTTTTTTCTTTTTCTTTTTTTTTTTTTCCAGTTTCTAGATTTTTAAATTCTGATAGGGTGGCATTTCTTCCTCAGCTGTAAGAAAAACAAGGCTAGATTTTGTCATTTATCATTTGGCTGCAGAAGCTGAAGCTTAGAACAGCAACCAATGGCTTTTGACAAAAGCATGAAAACTGCCAACACAAGAACCTGTCAGCCCAGACACTTGCCAATATTAACAGAGAGAAGAGATGGGGAAGTATTTCAAAGCATAGTGAAGAAGCTGAAATGCTCTTTAACTGAGGTGTGTCTTTCTATGTCAGTTCAGGGGGTGGGATGAAGGTGGAAGAGGGAGCTACGCAGTTCTGACCACTTAAATAAGAGCTTGAATACTTGCTAGGGCACCAGCTGGCTGGCTGCTTTGTAATTCCTATTGCTCTTGAAGGGATACAGCAAGGAAGCATCCAGCAAGGGTGGAAATCAAAACACGGGCATGTGTGTGTGTCCCCTGCTCCCACCCTCACAGGCATCATCCGTAGGCAGGTGCAATGATACTGTCCCATCCACAAGACAAAGGGCTGTGCTCCAGGAAGGAAGTACAGCTGGGATGGACCAGGAACAGAAGGATTGACTTCTTTTTTCATCCCCAAGAGAAGTCAAGCAGAGATGAGATGAAGCAACTCAATGCAGTAAATTAGTCAACCCAGTTGGCCTTGGAAGGCATACTTCAACTCCCTGCTCCAGCATGGTCTTAATTAGATGCTTCACAGGAAGTCCACAAAGGAATCTAAGCCACCTATTTCTGTGCCAACAGTCCTCCCAATATTGCCAAAGCAGGTAGAAGGTGTCTTCTGTCTTGGCAGAGCTGGTCTTTACTGCACTGGCAGAGAAGCAAAGGCACAAGACTTGAAGGGAGGTGATGGAAGAGCCCAACTGTATTTAGTCTGTAGGGCCACAGACAGACTGAGTGTGGCAAGGTGAAGTATGCTACCAACCAGTTTGCCAGCATGTATCCCAGGCCAGTTGCAAGAACAAATGCATGTTCAGATGTGACACTGATGGGTACTCTACCAGCACCTCAGACAAAAGTAACATATCCCCTTCTCAATGGCTAAATATCCCAAGGCAGCTGCAGCTTGGGGAGCTGAAATGGGTGAAAGCTCCTACACAGAAGCATAGAGTCCTCTATCAGATCTTTTAAAATCCAGAGTTTTGCCATCCCTTGTGGAGGTTCCTCTCGTAAGACAGTCCATGCTCCAGTGAGGGACTGTGGTGCAGTCTGCTGGCAGAGATTTTGTCCCTCAACTTCACCCAGGCTTCTTTTTGCAGAAGGAATGATCTGGTCTTAGGTAACATCTTAAATCTCACATTTTAGAGAAGAAAAGCCAAAGCATGCTGATTAAAAACCTGATTAAAAGATATCTCAATGACTAATATGTCACATGGAGAGAGAACTCATTGCCTGTTTCAGAAGTAAGGATTTGGGCAAGCTGTTCTTCACAGAGGCTATACTGCATTGAAGGGATTTAATTAATACTATGCCTGCAGTAACGGGTTATGTGCATTAAATCCCATGAATTTTACATGACAAATCATACTATATACTTTCCAGTAAATTCATATATTTGTCTCAAACACATGGATAATTATGTGAAAAAAACCTGCAATCTGGAATATGAATACTGTCCAGCCTCATGCGGAAGGACATTCTGCTTCACAGTGGGTTCCCAATCTGTTAGGGCTCAGGTTGGCTCTGAAGCAGTAGTAACTTAATAGAGTTTAACATTTGGGAAGGCAGTAATTGCACATGGTCAGGATGAAGCAGGAGAAGACAGCAAAAAGTGTGGCAGGAAGAAAACTGGAACTCCAGGCTTAAAGGTAAAGTAAAAATGGGACATACTACGATCCCGTCTCATTAATCTAAGGTTCTTTGTTGTGATAACACCCTGAAAAGAGGGGAGACAACATACACCAGCTGTGCCTGAGGAAGACAGAATATATAGCATGATCAAACCCTTTTTAGTGTCTACAGCTTGTGACCTAGATAAGGCAAAATCCAAAAGGTGTTCACCACTGGATAAGCAAGCATGGTTTTCTGTACTGTCTTTTATAAGAAGCTATCGGGAGTTTGGGACAATTACTAAAAGATGGATGACACCTCAGGCATACCTTACTGAGAATGGCAAAAACATGAGGAAAATGTCACAAATCCGTCTTGGTAAAACTCAGAGCACAGGGGGTTTTGGGTGCTTTGCTTAGGGAAGATCTTCTATACAGACACTTGATTGAGCCTGAAATTACCTAACTAGGGCAAAAAAAGGGTTGTGTGGTGCCATTAGTGCAGTACACAACCAATAACTTCTGCTGAGAATACATCACATTGGGAGCACTCATTTCTGCTTTAATTCACCAAGAAAATCACTCATTCAAACAAAGCTATCTGGTTCACTGGACTAGCAGTGGAGTTTTTCCAGCTGGAAATCTGTGCAGCAGGCAGCAGAGCACACCTCTTTCTGTTAAAAAAATGCTACACCAAAAAATGGTGACAAGCATCATGCACAACAGCTCTGAAAACAGCTCAGACAACCTGTCCTTGCCTTCTCAGAACTGCTCTGAGAAATCAACAACACAAGCAACCGCAAGGCAGCTGAATCCTTCTTGCTCCGGTCTCTCGCTGCCCTGGGAAGGAAGCCTGAGCATTTCTCCCAGAGCCTGCTGTGACCAGTCTCGGTGGCCAACCTTTCCTGTGCTTCTGATCAGGTGGTCTTATTTCACTAAAAGAAGGAAAAAGGGCAGAAGAAAGGAAAAGCATGGGCATAATTAAAGCTCTCTGGAATACAATTGCACCTGCTGGAACCCCTGTGGGTTTATAGAAGTGGACCCTAAGAGTGAACAACACATCAGAGGCTGAGCACAGGGTTTCGGTGACAAATGCTGGCTTCTGCCACCACTGCACAAATAGTAGGGGGCTGGAGCCAAAGTGACACATGCAGTATTTGTAGATCCCAGTTAACACTGCAGCTTCCTGTGCAGGCACTGTGAAAGTGCCATGAAGAAGTCATCTGTCCACGTTATGGTGAAAGATGCTCTATGGAGAGCTTAAAGTATGTTCTCTCAGGCTCTGCTGAAGAACGTTATGTGCATTTAACCGCACACTTTGATGCTCCATAGTTACTTCTACCTCCAGGCAGCCTCACACCTCTGAAGCCCAGGTAGTCTAAAAGGAATTTTGATGGAGTTTACCTGGGGGCAGACCTACAGAACAGAGATGGATGCCAGAAACTTGTTTTTCGAAGTGACTTAACTGGATGCAAATCCTGAAGAAAGCTGTTTCTGGAGACAACACAGGGGTTCCAGAACTTTGTTTCTGCAAGAGAAAGAGCTGAAGAAGCTGTATATGATCTGCAAGGACTGCAGCTCTCAAGAACTGGCCCCACTTGTGTCTCTATAGGTAAAGAAGTTACAGTAAGCTGAAATTCAGTGGTAAACTAGTACCATAAACAAACCTTGGACAAACAATGCACCTATTTACTTTGCCTCAGAAGGCAAGGTTGCAGGGGAAGCAGGGGGACAAGGAGTAAAAAAGATTTAACATGGAGATAAAAACTGAGGAACTAAAAAAGTTAAAAAACCTGTTTTTTGAGGTGGCAACACGTTATCAAATAATTAGGGAAACCCACTACCACATGTATCACAAATGCCTAGATCTTAGCAGAAAGCAGTGGAAATTTCTAGGGAAACACCAAACCACTTTAAAAAAAAACTAAAGAAAGCAAAAAACCCACAAAAACTGAACACCAGCATCCTGAATGTTATAAAATGGCTAAAATCATCAGGCTTTGTGTCTCAGGCCTGCGTTTCCTGGAAGAGATTATTTCCTCACTGCTCATGGCAGGATATCATGCACCTTCCTTCTGGCCACTGCAAACAAATGTGACTGGACTAAACAGATCGATGACCAGATAATTGCTCTAGTTCTGGTTGTATTTTGTAATTAACCCTAAAGAAGAGGCAAAGTTTAAATTTGTAACATAGTTCTACTACTGAAACTTGCCTTGACTTCCCGTTTTGTTAATTGTACAGACAACTCAAACTGATTAAAAGTATCCTGATAAATAAGGAAATAAAGAAATTAACCAGCTCCAGTGACCTTTTAATATGAAACCAGCCTTGATTGTGTTAGTCTAAATGATTTATTAAGACATTACGGCTGCCAACCCTCCTACTCTCAGGGAATTAAATCAAAAGAAACAAATATTTAAATTAACTTTATTTTGAACAGATTTGATCTACTAGTTGATTTTTAGGGAAGAAAACCATGCTGTTCATCAAAACTTTTCTACAGAACAGCTTTTTCCTCTTATACTAGTGCTACTGAAAGAAAGAGATAAAATCTTATTTTTCCTGAAGTTTGCTGTGATGGACTTAAATTAGAAAAGTTCTCTGCTCTTTTCTTGCCTTTTCAGTAGGAGAGAACTTATTAATTTTTATTTTAGTAAGCTAATTTATATAGAGGAAAAGATGATGTGCAGAGATAAGACCTGTTAAGGATATAGACCTACATACCATGCAGAAATGCAGGTAACAGATAAAAACAGGTTTGCACACTCTTAGGAGATAATAATGAGGATCTGGAAGGCTAACAACAAGGATAGCTATAGCACAGGTACATGTTCAGCTCTGGACAACCATGAAGTTGTGGGAGGAGTGATAATTATTGGTACTTAGAAAACTCGCTGTCTGTGTTGGGATGGTTAGACCTAAACTGCAAGGGAAGGAAGTTGGAAGGACATTTGTCTTCCCTTTCCTATTTCACATCTGCTAAGGACAGTGCTAGCATTATGACAATCCCATTTTATCACTGCTTCTCAACTCTCTCAGCACACAGGCCTGCCAGACGTTAGTTTAGTGAATATAGGTGATCTATGCCAACAATGGGATATACTCAGTCAGGCCACAGCCCAAGTATGAAGGTCAGAATATTTCCTCTTCTCTTCCAAATCTCCATGTTTTCAAAGGGACTGGCCTGGATTCTGGCTCACACAGTCAGTGCTTTGAACTACTGGCAGCAGTGAGAGGCTCTGAGGCTATCATCAGTGCAAGGTCACCACACTGGAGAGTAAATCTCCAGTGGCACCAAGACTGTGTAAGCATCTGCACCGCGTTCCTCTTAGATGAGGAAGCCTGGATCCTTGCACTCTTCTCTTCTGCACTGGATTCCTGAAGATATTAACAGCTATGCCTGAGCTGCAGCACTTTATAGAGCACAAACCTTCTAATCACAGGGTAGCAGAACACCCAGCTCTCACTGGTTGGGGCAGTGCAGGGTTTGAAGTCTCTTTTGTATGATCTCCCCCAGAGCTGTGACATCTCACCTGTGATCATATTGTAGGATCCATCTCTTTTGCCCTGTGCTATAACCAATAAGGACTCAAAAAAAACTTTTCAGGCTCTGGAAGGTGGCAGCATTATGCACAGAAAAGTCCTCCCCTGATGACTTGGAGAGGCAGCTGGGGGGAGAAGAGACACGATCTAGCATTTCAACATCTTGGAACATTTGACCACCCGTGCAACTCTCAGCAATCTGAAGGACAGATGTACAATGAAGTCAACAGAGCAGCACCGAGGTCTGAAGCTGGACTGCGATCTGTCCCTCCCCACAGATTCTGGAAGAGCAGGAATAAGTTTCAGCTCAGTATAAAGTCATGTGGCTTGGCGGCTGCCTGCACCAAAGACTCCGGATAAACATTGCCTGGAAAAGTCTGGCAGAGCCAGATGTTCTCTTTTTCCAGACCATGAAAATGACTGCTCTCCCTTCTGCTGGTGGCTAACACCATCTTTGTGACAATGACAGCCATTTCTTTCTATTTGTTTCTTACCAAGGTAACAAATAAATAAAAAACAATTTAAATTTGGGCTTCTTTTAAGTCCAATGCAGCAGCAACAGCAGCAGTAAACAAAACCAGCTCAGGTTTTTTTTTTTTTAATGGACTACCAACATGAAGTTCAAAAATGGCAGGTCGTCTGAGAAATAGAATTTGGATACCATTAGACCTTATTCTCTTAATATTTCTGATGATATTTTAACTATTGTCAGATCCCTGCACAGCATTTAACATATGGCCCAAGTTACCACAAACTGTTTCAGCAGTGAACCATAGGAAAAGCATTCCACTTAAGAAATATAATGCCACTTTGCATTAATAAAGTAAATATCAATTTAAGGGCAACATGACCACATTCCTTCCCCTTATGGGGTGGCAGAAGAATAAAGCAAGCATCCCTGAAAGGAGGCACTTTAATGCCTGATGATAATTCAGATAGTCAGGGCAGCAGTTTTCCTCTCCTTGCTGCCCGTAACCTGCCATGACTATTAACATCAGAAGACATGTTTATTTACACACAAATATGGTTATTACAATGTGTGTGTACATATATATGTGTATGCTAAATATGTATGTAGATATCTGCATGAGAAATACTTGATCCACATCAATTCTATATGGCAGTGTATACTTAAACCACAGCACAGCACAGCATGTATCACTCCCATCAACCTGGAGTGCCTGGAGACTGCAGAACATGATAAACCCGAACCCCAGAATTCTCAAAGCCATGTGTTTTCATTGCAGTAAGTACATTTAACTAAACACAACTCTTCTTTGGGGGGAAGGGAGGGAGCAAGAAGCCACATTTTACATGTGAGCAAACAGGAGATTAAGCAAAATTGCTGTTCTGCCTGGGAACCACATCTTTGTACTGTAATGCAACATTAGTTTCCAAAATGAAGCTAACCAGTTTGCAGAACATTTGGTACAGTAAACATGATGACAATAAACAACTTGCTCGAGATCACGCAGCAAGTCAGGGACCCAGCTTCCTGACGGCGTTGCACCACTTAGTCACTAAGGGTAGATCTGCACAGCACACTTACTCCAGATGACTGGCTGCTCTGACTGAACACCAGGATTAATGAGCCTCTGATTACTGTGCAGACGTGCCTTAAACAGGTCTTACAAAACCCTCTCCGTACTACTGTCTTGGATTCAGAACAGGGCTCTCACCTCTTTCCAATTACAAGAAACACAACCTGTAAAATCATACAGTTTCAGTGTTTGTGAAGCAGTAAATTTCCATAGCAGTGCCTATTACAATTGTTCTTTTTGGTTTCCTACCTCTTTTTAAAATATATTTATTTATTTATTATTCCCTGCACAATCTATAGCTTCAGCCAAGTGGCCGGTACAGAGCTCTGGTCTTTCCAGGTCAATGACATTTTTACAGGAATTTTGAGGACTTTTACCTCTGCTCACTGAGACACCAATCTCTCCAGAAGCACTTTTCTGCTGAGTGCTGAGCTGAACCAGAGCCTGACTTGCACTCCAGGCTCTACTTGTCTTTCACTCTCATCTCTTACTCCACAACTACCTGCTCTTACCTCATCAAGCCATTTGTAAGTAATAATGAAAATTACTGTGGAAAAAACCTGAACTGTTGGAAATGCAATTGCCTTTTTAGGGCAGGAGGTACATGTACCCAAAGATTTGTGCCTACACACCTTTCACCAGCTCCTTGGAGCTCTCTTTCCAATCCTTTAAACGCCCTTAGAGCACTCTATGAACCACAGCATAAGGCAGTACCTGCCAGAGATTATTAGTGTCCTTCTGGTCAGAGAGCATGAGTAATGCTGCTTAATTCAAGTTCCCTGATAAATAAGTAAGTGGAGTAATAAAACTCCCCTAGAAATGGGCTGCATTTCTAGGATGGGAGGGAGCTAAGGAGCCCTGACCTGGATGGTATGTTTCGTGCTCAGAAAGAATGACTGCTGCTGGGACAGCTGAGCCCCAGAATTCTGCACACCAGCACTTACTGGAGCGTTACTGGGGAGCACTGGAGTTACCCATTACTGTGAGGGATGCCCAAGGGACTAACTGAACATTGTAAATCCACAAATGCTTTATAGCTAGTAGGTGGCTTGACATTGCATGTTATTATGTTGCAGGTGGTTTGGTATTTGCTATTGTTGTGGTTTTATCTGAGGTGAAGGTATGGGAAGTGCTGCTTTTAAGGTCCCTTCCCTGAAGCTATCAGGAGGCACCTGCTGCAGGGTGAACTGCTTACTCCTTGTGCTGAGCAAGCAGAACTCACATGTAGAAATGAAGCAAACTCCATATATCCCAACGATTTCAGCACGAGATGTCCTCAAGCACAGAACTGTGTAGAAATAACCTCCTTATCCAGACTTAAAACAGGTATTAGTTCATCCCTGTAGAAATACAAGACATTTTCCTCCTGTTCTCCCTTCCTTTCCTTCTCCCCTTCTCTTCCCCCATCAGTCTGACAGCAGATCTCCATTTCCAAATGAGATGAAGACATGACATTCATGGTACACACAGGAGATAGGTAGTCAGACCATCACAAAAATACCTCAAAAAAGTATCCCTTTACCAGAGCACAAGAACTATCAGGACAACACACACCACTCAGCTTTGCAGCCTTTCTGAGAGAACTTCAGCTGAGAGTATCCAACAGAGGTGCACTAACGTAACGCCTCTTCTGTCACTCTGCAGGGTTGCCTAGAGTAAGGCTTACATGATCATCACCAACTCACTCTCATGAATGTCTGGAAAATGAAGTCCTCCACACTTTCCATAGCAAGGAACGTGGATCTGTGTTGTACTGAAACGTTATCACAGCTGCATGATGAAAACAAGGTTTCTTTCCAAAGAATCATGGAGTTGTCTTATGAATTTTGGACAAGCTGACATAAGCAGAGTGGCACAATGCATCCATTGAAACTAAGGTATTCAAAATTTCCATCATCTTCCCTATGCTTTCGGATAATACAGTAGGATCTAACTGCTTGTTTGGCTTTTCTTCACTCCTACTGCAGTTTAGAAATGCTGGAAAACAAATTCAGTAAGGCGTTCTGAATCTTCTGCAAGGTGGTCCATTTAAGACCTTCCCAAGCAGAATTAACAAAGTCTGACAAGCCTTCCTACACCAGTATATATAATTATTGCTCTTTCACAGAACAGTCCCAAGCGTCTGAAGGAAACAGCAAAGAGCATGGCTCACACAAGTAGAATTGGCTGGGTTCTTCAGTGAAGGATTTAGGGCTCAGAGTCTCACATTTGGCTTCCCACAGGCCATGCACCTCACAGGATGCTTTGCCATTGAGAGCCCGGAGAAGGGGAACAAGTATGGCCAGAGAGCTGGAGGCCCACCAGAGAGAACCAGCCGTGTGTTAGCCCAAGGAGGAGAATGCAGCTGGCCAGTGCTGAGAAAAGCACAGTCTACCCAATAACCATAACATGGGAAATGGGACCCAGTCACCTTGTGGGACATGTAATTTAAACACTAAGAAAATATGGCTAATGGTGAGGCTACTGAAGGAGCCTGGAGAGGTTGTGAAGTCTCCCTCATCACACACAATATTAGCAAAAATCCTTCAGGTGCTACAGAGACAGGAATTTGTATGTGTCAGGACACAAGGATGGGTTAGATGCTTTCAGGGTCCCTTCCAGCAACAGTGTGACTATTTGTAGGGACTATTTCCTGAATTGAATCTGGGGTTTAATGCTTTCAACCCATGTCTTTTGCTTTCTGTGAAATGTAATTTACTGCAGTACTAATACCAGTTTAATGACTTTACTGTGCCACTCACCTCTAAATTTAGTTTCCTCACAGTGAAAACAGGGGTGGGGAACAAAAACCCACCCTTATAAAATATATTTCACTTCTCTGTAGAGTGAAACTCTCCATTCCCAGAGCCTACAATGTGTTAAATTAGAAGAAATGGCCCCACTTTTGAGACTGGGCGGCTTCAAGCAGAAAAACTGGGCTCATTTTCCAAAAGACACAAAAACTTCTCACTTTCTTGGAAATGATAAAAGACAAATAAAAACTCCAAATCCCAGAATTTACTGAGGGCAACATTACAACCAACAAATGAGAGGGTGGCAAAATGTAATCTGTTTATTAGCTCGCACATACATCTAACTCCTGTCACGGCAGAGTACTGATTGTAAACCTATTTACTTAAGTGTTCCTGTAAAACATTAACCTGAGGCACTAGTGATTCAAAGCTTGGCAGGTACAGCAATATAGAGGTCATGTGAAAAGGGATTTTTTTTTCCAAATTATTAATCTTATCTAAATCTTAGTTGATCAACCCCCTGATGACAAGGTTTTGTATAATGTGTGCTAGCTTCCAATACCTGCCTCACACCGTGGGTAAAACTATCAATTGCTTGCCCCAATTTTGCAGTGTTACATGTGGGAAGGAAAAGACTTTCAGAAGACCTTGACTGCAGACAAAATTTTATCTCTTGGAAGGGGGGGTCCTTTTCTTTCCCTCATAGGAATGACTACAAAACTCTTTCCTCTTCACTGACGAGCTGCTATATCAAAACCATTTCGCTAATTTTGTGTTGTTTTCTTTTTTCAGGGTGGGTTTTTTCCCTGTCAGAACATGAATTCTTCAGTTATTGCAATTTTGTCAAAACATGTTTTTATAAAGGTAATGCTTGCCAATACAGAACACTATCTTCCAAAAGAATGCTGCTCTGAGAGGAATTACAGTCCTTTTGCAATGTCCTCCTGCTTTAATTCTACATAATGAAGAATTTTTATATTCTACATGACGAAGAATTTTTATCTTCTACATGACTGTCTATTGCAGATCCTCAAAAAAAATACTCTTTTTCCTTTGATTGATAGATGTATTAGTTCCCAGTGAAACTCCCATTTCAAGAACGAGGTCTTCACCAGATAAAGACATAGAGACTACCATCATACACAAGTGTCGTGGATCTGCTTCACAGCGTTTTTTCATCTACTGAAAACTGCAGGAGAAGCTTCCCATATTGTTGCAAGTGAGCACAATTACAGCTTGGAAACTTTCCTTTTTAAGACAGCATTGGCTATGAATTATACTTCAGTAAATAAACATTTACTTAAACAAATGGAAGAGTGTGCATTTTAAAATGATCTGATAAACAGCACCTTCATTTACAGCACTGATATCAGCTGAAGATACATATTTTCACAGGAAAACCACTGGATTTTCTGTAGCACTGAACGCAACCACACTAAAATAAGCAGTTATTCTGAAAGAAAAAAACAACAAACAACTTTGATCTTTATAATCCAATACATTTTAAATGCCCCAGTATAACAGCACAGATTACACAGGGCTGTTACTGTTCCTGCTGCTTTCTAGGCCTGGGTGCATAATCCTACATCCCTGATGTTATTGAACATGGAAGATGAACACTAAACAATGATGTAAGAAAAAATAAATTCACAAGCAGCAGGCTTGCTCTAATACTGGGTGAATTTTTTCGGTATATGCCTGTTCACTCAAGTGTTAAGTATTTTCTGAATTATAGAACACATAACCTAGCTTCATCCCTTCTGGAAAGACAGGTAGTAAATCATTTATAGGTCACGACATCCACCAAGCCACTTAGGCAAAGTAATCTGCTATCCTGAAGCTTTCAGTGGACTTTCAAACGAGCTGAAGGAATTACTTTAAATAAAACTCACAAACACTGGGGAGCTGCAGAAGTCTTTCTTGAAAGAAGCTCTATTCTAAGGCATATTTTCTTTGAACAGGAAAACAAAGTCAGGTATTACCATTAGATGTATGTGGCTCAAAGTCCACACTACTGTGGAACTGCATGTAAGGAAAACTGAAGCATAAAGCAACATTGTATGGACTGTTTAGAAGGGTTTCCTACGGAAAAATAGTCAATCATCCTAGGCTTGTGTGTGTGTGCATCCTCCTAATAACCTTGAAGCTACCAGAGAACGATGACAACAAACTGTTGTATGGTGGGGTGGAGATGGGGGTTCAGTCAATGTGCCGAGGGCAGGGCTACCCTTCTGAGAACCTGAGGGAGTTTGGAGGACCAACAGGGTCCCTGTCAAGTTCAGCAAGGACCATGGCAGAGCCTGGCAGGCAGACCACAATAATCCCCTGCAGTGATATGGGAAGGAGCATCGCAAGGCTGCAGGAGACTGACACACCACTGTGGCAAGAGAATCAGAAAATGTGAGTCTCAGGCAGGAAATGAGTAGCCCAAGTGAAGTGAAGGAGGAATATATTCTTCCATCTTCTAGGTCAGACTCAAAATTGCTGTGTTTCCACTGCAGGAAGCAATTACAAACACTGACCAGAATTATGGTGACAAGTGACATTAAGTGGCTTGCATAAAAAATAGTGTGCCCAGCAGAAGTAGGGAGGTGATTGTCCCCCTGCACTCAGCACTGGGGAGGCCACACCTTGAGTATTGTGTCCAGTTCTGGGCACCTCAACACAAGAGAAATATCAAGGTGCTGGAGTGAGTACAGAGAAGGGCAACGAAACAGGTGAGAGGCTTCAAGAATAAATCTCACAAGGAACGATTGAGGGAGCTGGGACTGTTTNCTTAAAAAGCCTAGAAATGTAGAGCAGGTCTTTTCCCATGTGAACTGAATGTGGCTTTCATTTGTTTGTTTTTGAAACACATTTCTTTGACAAAACCAATGGAATCCTGTTATCCCCCTGTTCTATGAAACCTGTGAACTGTAGGGAATACTTTTTTCATTCATGCATCACCAGAAAAGTTTAACATTGATCTGATCATTTGACCATAAATATCCTATGTCTTTGCTATACCTGTAAATTCCTATGTTCACTAAGGAAACTATTAAAAACCTAAACAAGCAGGAAAAATAAAAGCATGTAAAGTCTTGTTTCAGACATGACATTTGAGACCCAACAGAACACTACAGACCTCACCATCTCCTGACTTAAGGACTGAACATCTGAAACTGTTTATAGTTGATCCCCCATCCAGAGAGGTGCAACTAGAAATCAAGCAGAAGGCTGCTAAATGCTTCTTTAGAAGAAACTTCCTAGTAGAACATCCTCCTCACAACAAGATCAGAAAAACAAAGGAGGTCAGCACAACATCCAGAACCAGTCACTGCCACCTAGAAGAAGAAACTGCAGGAGGAATTGTAGAGGTAAGTATTTAGGCAACTTAAGTGACAGAAAAGAAACCTGAAAACATTTTCTACTCCTTGTTTGGGGCAGAATTTTAGAACAAGATTTACCATTTAACATAATGAAACAAATCACTGCCTAAATCTATGAGAACAGACAGAAGAAACACCTCTATGTACACCATGAAACTGTCCCGGGGCAGCACCTGGCTCTGTGAAGTCAGCAGACCACTCTGGGGAGACATCAAACCTGGATATTTGATTTATTGCTGAGTTGGGTTAGACATTATCTGATACAACAGACAGAGTGTTGTAAAGCTGTGTTTAAAAATAAATAAAATTAACCAGACTTCCTACACTCAAGAACAGTACCCTGTTCTTTTAATCTCTTGTTTTGTTCAGAAAATATGGCTCATTTTATTACAAAAGTCTACACGTCAAGAATAATGTTAGACCAAGACAGCATTCACCATTTATGTGCTCTTGGAAAGGTAAACCCAAAATAAATACAAGTCCTTTAATTAATCAGGGCTGTCTGCACCGGGTCAGAGACTTTTGTACTCTGAGCTGTATTTCTTGAGAATTTCATATTATCTAAACTCAGCAGCATGCTAAAGACAAATATCCAATATTCTGGTTTCACACCCAGACGCGCATATGGTTATATTTCTAAATTACTTGCAAATTTTAAAGCTAATCTTAATAACAAATCATTTTACACTGCATGCTAGTACTCAAACATATAAAACTGCATAATTATAACCATAAAGAAGTATTTGAGAAGCTCTTTTGCTTTTTTTGAGTACTACTATCCTTTACACCATATAGGTTCTGGAGAAGGAAATAGGTCAGCAAGCGAGAACCAGTATCTGTCTCACACTTACCAGTCCACTTCAGGGCAATGGTCAGACCCAGTTGCCACCAGCAGGAACCGTGTGGCTGAGCAGCTGGCAAGACTGTGGCTGGGAACAGAGAACCTGTGGGTTATTGTGGGAGCAGTATCAAGAGTCCTGCCAGCTACCAAACCACACAGCAGGGAAACAGAAGTCATTAGTCTCAGGTGTGGCCGGGTCTCTGGTAGAGAGAAGGGGAAAAATGGCTTTTGGTATCAAAGAGAGACCCTTTCTTTTTATTATTTTTTTTTAATTTACTTTATTTTTGATGAGAAATAAGCAAGAGTCAGCTTCAGAAAAAGCAAGAGAGAAATTTCTGTGTGTTTTGAAACAGATGATTTACTGAGAATTCTGTACTAAAGACAGTGTAAGAACAAATGCTTATGATGCTATGTTCAAGCACTGATAAAATGAACAGCATGTTGGGTCAACAGCTGATATCTAGGGTAATATAAAGTACTAACAAATTGTAATTTTTAGGCCTGTACATGTGCTTAGCTTGCACATAGTCATCACGAATCATGTAATGGGCTCCATGCAGCATCCCCGCTCTTATCACAGGACCACAGAATTGCTACGGTTGAAAAGGACCTCTGAGATCATCGCATCCAACCATACACAAAACCACACCCCACTCCCTACCATCTCACTCACTAGAGCTGCCCTGAAGTGCCACATCTACACGTTTCCTAAATACCTCCAGGGATGGTGACTCCACCACCTCACTGGGTAGGCTGTTCAGTGCCTGATCACTCTTTCAGTAAAGTAATCCTTCCTAAGACCCAGTCTAAACCTCCCCTGCCCCAACTTCAGACCATTTCCTCTGGTCCTGTCATTATTCTTCTGGGAAAAGAGGCCACCACCCACCGCTCTACAATCTCCTTTTAGGTAGGTGTGGAGGGCAATGAGGTCTCCCCTTGGCCTCCTCTTCTCCAAACAAAACATGCTCAGTTCCTTCAGCTTCTCCTGGTAATGACTTGTTCTCTAGATCCCTCACCAGCTTGGTGGCTTTCCTCTGGACACGCTCCAGCACTTCAATGTCCTCCTTGCAGTGAGGGGCCCAGAACTGAACACAGCACTCAAGGTGAGGCCTCACCAGTGCCAAGTTCAGGGGCACCATCACTTCCCTACTCCTGCTGGCCCACCCTATTCCTGATACAGGCCAGGAATTCTCCTGATAACATACATGCAAGGCATCTGTCACTGTAACGGTGCTATTAAGAACTTGTTCCTGTGTATCTCAGTGGAAAGACACTACATTAAAGACCTTGAGGCCACCTCATTAAACTTATGTTGCTTTACATTCCCACTAACACTAATGACCACAGACAAGTATCGGTTTGTATTAATGTGACGCTGCTTATATGAGGCTGGATAAAAAATCCAACACACTATACCAGGTTTCTATTTTTTCTAATGTAATCTGATGTTCTCCCCTGTCAGTCAGAGAAACACAGATCTTTAAGACATTTTATGTACATATTCAGATCAGCTCTGTGCTCTTTTATTATCCTTGAAGTATATGCTAGTAAAGTTCTGTAAGATGCTATTGTCAATTACAGCCAGTGGAAACATGTAGGAAGAAGAAACATCAGTCTCAAAACATGAATCCATTCCTCAGGCACCAGGATCACTAATTATTATGTCGAGAATGTAAGATCAGAGCAACTGACTATTGAGCAGATAGGAGAGGAACAAAACTTGCCATAATTCAGAAACATCAGTAGTTAAAATAATACATACTTTAATCTTTTCAAACAGATGTGCATAAATTAAAACAAAGCCCTCTCAGCAGAAACAGGCTCTTTGTAACAAGTCATGTTGAGGCTCACAGGCTAACGATACTGATACGCACAAGAAATCACACCCTAAGATTTCCAGACAACAGGTTGTGGCTGTGATGGTGTGATTAAGGGGGTGAAGACAGTCGGATGCATCTGCCTGACAGACTGAGGGATCCTGAGCTCATTCCCCCAGGATTTCCTGAGGAGCTGGGGAAAACAGGATGGTAGGAGGGGGGAAAAAAAGATACCCTACAATGGATGATGGGAATTTTCCCTGCCTCTCTGACATCAGAATCCAAGGCAAGTCATCTCATATCAACTGCACTAATTCTGGTACTATTGGGAAGTAAAGTTGTGTAACACAAGTACTAAAAAATAGTGTGGGTTTGGGTTTGTTTGGGGATTTTTATTCTGATTTGTGTAAACTGCTTTTAGTATTCCTGACTTACCTATCAGAAATTTTATTATTAAATCATTAGAAAAACAGAGCACAATTTGTTAGAGTATTGATTTAGGAGGAAGGTTTTAGTCTTTTATAAGAGAGAAAAAATATCCAAGAGTAAAGGAGGAATATTAGAAACAGCTGCTACTCACGTCATTATGGAATAAAGCATTTCACTCTGTTTTCTTCTTCAAACTTAACTATAACAGAAGACAGACATTGTGAATATAAAAACAACAGTAGGACTTTGAGGTGTTCTTTTGATATTCCAATAGAGATGAAAGGTCATATAGGCAATAAATTAAATACTAAATACACAAACCTACTATTTACTTAAATATTAAACACCATTTGTGTTCCAAAAGGCTTTCCAATTCAAATGTTCAGAATCTGTGGAAACCTCAGTATCTTGTTTTTCCCTTTGTTCTGTTTTGAGGTGACAATCTGAGGAAGATGCAAATGGAATGGAATGAGGTGGAATGTCCTGGTTTGTGGTAAAACAGAACAAATTTTATGTTTTATAGTTTTCCTTTTTTAACTGGGCCTCTTCTAACTAAACTGAAATTAGCAGCAGATTGTTCAGAAACTGTTCACTCTTGCAGTGATCAGACCTGATCACACCCAGGGATGGTGCAGAGAGGCCCTGGCTTATACTTATTGCTGGAACAACCAAGGGCAGGGAATGGCAGGATTTGCCCCCTTGGAGGGTGGGAAGCGGAAAAGCCTCGAGGGGTCACACCTGCAGGGAGGAGCGGACAGGACAGGGGACCCCAAACTGACCAACTGGGGTGTTCCATCCCATCCCCATCATGCTCAGTAGAAAAGCTGAGGGATCAAAGGGTCAATCTCTCTTTCTTCACTGGCCGACCATTGAAGGACCCTGTCTGTTCGTCTGCCTTTGACCCCCATCCCAGCATTCCTGATTCCAGATCTGGAATCCAGTTCCTGTCAATCACTGAGTCCAGTCTGGGACTTTTCCTGATGCTGCTGGTGATGTGACTGTCATCCTGGGAGCTTCATACAGTTTTGTATATATTGTATCTATTTAATTATTTTTTTCCTTTTGTTTTTGTTTTAATTTTAGTATTAATACTTGATTAAAGTAGTTTAGTCCATTCTAAACTCATAAATCTGCTTATCCTCTTCCTCTCCCTTCCTTTCGGGGCAGGAAGGGCCATCTGTCAGTCTGGTTTTGGTAATGTTGGCTGAAACCACGACACCTTTCCATTAAGAAAGAAAACCAAGTACACACACACAAAAATAGGTATTTTCTGCATGCTAGAAACTCAGCTGGTTATTCAGCACTACTGAGCATGCTTTTGATTTTCTGTGACCTACCTAGAAGGAAACTGAACACTTTGTTAAAAAAGGAAATGAAAAGAAAGCTTGTCTAGCTGTGGTTTCTGCCAGGAACTCCTCCCTTCTTACTCCAGCCAATAACCACAATCAGCTGCTGCGCTACAAGGCACGTAGCAGGGCAGACAGCTATAGAAAACTGATAACCAACTTAATCAAATACCACGCAGTAACTAATGAATTAAGTTAATACTCTCAACTATAAGTAGTTTGGTAGGGTTGGGTTTTTTGTTGTTTTGTTTCGTTTTTTTAATTAGAGACATGAACTTTCCTGGTGACAAACTATATGAATGTGCAGTAGCCCTCTCTCTCCTGACACTTTAGGAGACTCAGGAAACAGGCCACAGGACTTTTAACACCTTTGCCACCAAACCCCTCCTGCTTAGTGAACACACACACACAACAGGGATCACTCATACCCATCACACACACGCTGCTTAACTGCAGTGTCACCACTTTGACTGCATTTCCCACCATTCCTTGAAGTTCATTCCCTAACAACTACAACACCTGAATGGTCCACCTCATCTTCTGCCTCACCACTGACAGCCCCCAGAGGGGTCAGATCCCTGCAGATTGCTATGGACAGACCATAGAGCATAACACCAAAGTCAGGTACCTTTGAGCCTGCTAAATTCACATCCCTTTCTCAGTCATACGCGTTGCTTCTGAGAGATAAAGAAAGGCTCCAGGAGTTCTCCTCACATCATGGATCACTCAGCCAAATCTGTTTCAGGTGGTCCTTTTGTGTCCTTTGCCTAACTACACCTAAATGCACCTGGGTAAGTTCCAGCAGCTGTTACTAGCTCGAGGTTTAGGAAGATTTAAATTATAATGGGTTTAAACTTTGGTTTTTCCCCACGTTTTCAGAAGAGACAAGGTAGCTGAAATTGGGAAGGGAATAAAATGCATCAAGGTTGTCAGAGTTGGCAGGGATCTCTAGAGATGATCTAGTCCAACTCCCCTGCTAAAGCAGGATTGCCCAGAGCACATCACTCAGGACTGCATCCATGCAGGGTTTAAAGGTCCCCAGAGAAGGAGACTCCACACCCTCCCTGGGCAGCCTCTGCCAGGGCTCTGCCACCCTCACCCTAAAGAAGTTTTTCTTCATATTTGAATGGAACCTCCTGTGTTCTAGCTTGTGCCCATTGCCCCTGGTCCTGGGAGCCACTGAGAAGAGTCTGTCTCAATCCTCCTTCAGCCCACCCTTCAGATACCTGTAAACATAGATAAGGTCTCCCCTCAGCCTTCTCTTCTCCAGGCTGAAGACTCCCAGCCTTTCCTGATAAGGGAGATGCTCCAATCCCTTAATCATCTTTAGCAGCAGCGTTTTGTCGCCAATGGAACTGACTTCAGTATATACTGCAAAGTAAACCTATCTGTGGGACAGATCTTTGTGGTTTAGAAATGACAAAGTTGGTCTAGCCTGTAGTCTTAAGTCCTATTTGCACACTAATGCAGAAACTCTGACTGAATTCCAGGTTTCATGTCCAAGTGGGGAGACTACTGCTTAGGAAAAACCTTCACTTGAAGGTGAGCAAATTGAATGAAGGCATCCCCAAGAAATGCATTCATTTTCCCAGTGCAATGGTGCTCCTGGTATGGAAATACAGAATGCTAAAACAATTTATCAGTATGGAAATGCAAAATGCTAAAGCAATTACCATTTTCAGACATGGTCAATGTCTTAAGTTTGCCATCAACTTCAAAGGCACCTGTTTTTCTAATTACAGATGTATTTTCAAAACAGAAGTAGGAAAAGACATGAGGAGAGGAGCTTGAGGGCAGATCTGTTCCTCACATTTTTCTCATTATCTTCCTACAGTTGTTCTCTTCCCCTCCCCCACTCTCAATAGGGCTCTTCGTTTATCCCCCCCTTGTCTTCCACAGCTTAATTCCTCTTTCCCTCCATGTCACCTGCTAATCTTCTCTGTTCTGCTTTCACTCATTCTTCTCCCTTTCACCTTCTTATTTTTGACCCCTCTGACCTACCTTAGAAACAAACTCTATTTTATCCTTTCATCACATCCAGAAGTTCTTCTCCTGCCTGCCCTCAAATTCTACAGCTGAATGTTACTGGATAGATGTCTTCTGGTGATGGAACTGAACTGCTGCATCAACTCAAATTTATCTAGATTTGCACAGGTTTAAATAGCTCACTTAATCCCACCAGTCTTTTGGAAGTCCAGGCACTGCACTCCACCAGATGTCAAACGGCAACCTCTCTGCAGGCAGACAATCAAAACCAGGAAGCCCTGACCCAGATGCATCCTGAAAACTAGGACAGTTCTCGTTTAAATGAGCTAAATCCATATGCAACTATGCCTAAAACACATTTCATTCATGTTTTTGGGCTAAGAATATTTGGAAGTATGCTGGAATATGCTACCTCGTTTCACTTCAGCCCTTAAAACAAAACTGCTTGGGCAGCAACTGATTTTTGAAAGAGTCAGGCCGAGCCCGAGGAGCAAAACATCACTCATCTCCAGGGGACCACTGCTGGAAAGAAGGGGAAGGCAGAAAAACTCCCCCCAAAATAAAATCAACAAATACATAATGACAGTTCTCCCATATAACTTAAACTGGAAGAGAAGGGAAATGAGGAGGAGACGCCTCTAACATTTCTGAGGGGTTCTTCAAGCTGCATTAAATTTGGGAACTAGAAGGCAAACAGAAGCTCCATTTTGTGCTGCAGAGATGCTCCTTCATTTAGTATTTTGAACATCAGGCAATAATTTACTTACCATGAGCTATGACAGTCACCACACAGATTGAAACAGACACAAATCTCAGCAGTATCACAAGTCAGGCATCTCCTTTGCAACACACGCCCCTCACCCACAGGTTTTTGGGTTTATGAGATCAGGTTGCTGCTTCTTGCTCATTCCCTACGATCGACTGCAAACCAGCTCATCTTCCATCTACAAGACTACTTTTGATGAAAGCATTAACCACTTTATGCCGAAATACATCCACCTGTACCATCAAGTAACATGAACTGATGAAAAGTTGATGAAGGATGCAGTGTTGTACAAAAATACAATAATATCTTGACATTTATTACATGACTGCTTAACTGACATGAGTACAAAACTCCCTTTTAAAATAAAAACGTCTTGAGAAATCACAAGAATAAAGAGCCTTTAAACCATTTTAAGTAACACTGAATTTCATTCTGCATAGAGCATCACATAAACTCCTAGAAGGGAAAAATGTTATTTAAAAAACCCAACAAAGTAGAATAAATATTTTTATCAGATAATGAACCAGTTTTTACACAAAGATTTTAGGCTTTTAAGACAAAATATTTACTGTCCTGAAAATATCAAGTTTCACTTCAACTGCACATTTAGAAATCAGACTAATATGGAAAGAACTATTTCATATTAGTGTATGAACTGTGAAAGAAAGAAAAAAAATGGAAAAAAACCCTGGGAAGTATTGACTAAGATTATAATTTAGAATCCCTGGTGGGCATGCTCTATAGTCCTAGTCCAAAAGAAAGTAAAAAAAAACCCAAGTAAACTGAAGAAATAGATTGAATCTGCAGAGTAGGTGATGAAGGGTTACTTTGCTGACTCATTCCAGCTGCGTGTACCGGTTCCAAGGAAGGGAGCGCCCACCATTGAAGTCAGCAGTGATGGAGGTGAGGAGAACGCACCACAAACCCTCTCAGAGGCATCTCTTCGATCGACCTGCTGCTAAACCTCAGCCTGCTGTCAATCAAAGACTGCGATTACCACCCGAGATGGGTTAATAAGCCTTCCTTCCGAAATCTTCCAGCAGATGTCCTCACAGGGCAGCCGTGTCAGGGAGAGTTAGAGATGTCACCGCTTGAAATTTAAGACCGAGATGGGAGGGATAAACAAACGTCAAATAAGGGTGATATAAATGTACAGACAGGCAAATTCAAAGTATTCAATTCATTCTCAAATGCCAAACTTAAAAGCACAGGCAGCATGTTGAGAAACCAGGACAGGCTGTCATCCTAAATAGAAAAAAAAAAAAGTCGATTGAACTCGTCCGTAACTAGCACATCTGTTTCCAGTTTGTTAGATAATTCTTACACCTCACTTAGAGGCAAAACAGAAGGTTCAAAAAAATGACAGTGAAAAGCATAAGCACGAGAAAAACATCATAAAGCCTCCCATCCTCTCCTCCTCCCTGCGTTTCATGTCCAAGCGACACTAATCGCGTTGCGTGCAGAGAGCTGAAGCGCAGCCTCCCGCACGGCTCCCCAGTGGCAGGCGCGTACAGATGCTGGTATTCTGGGAAGCATAAAATCCCTCAGGTATTCCAGGGAGACTGAAAATAACAACTTCCTTAAAATAGTGACCCTCATCATTGCTGCTAGGAGTAGAAAGTTTTGATACTATGTCCTTCTATGTACTGAGTAACACATCCATAGTTAACTGCCCACAGACAAAGCAATAACGATTCAGTCAACTACTGGTCTACAAACTCAAAGCTGGGACTCTTGACCCAGGTCCAGGAGACCAGTATCTGCAGGTCTCAGTCCATTACCTGCTTTAATGCAGATGTTCATGGCTTCATACACAAAAAGCCACACCAAGGAAAGATGAAACCTTGCACCTCTGAGGAGAAGGATTTGGGAGTCTTGGTGGACAGCAAACCTTCCATGAGCCAGCAATGTGCCCTTGTTGCCAAGAGGGCCAATGGAATTCTGGGCTGCACAGGGAAGAGTGTGGCCAGTAGGTCAAGGGAGGTCATTCTCCCCCCTCTACTCTGCACTGGTGAGGCCACAACTGGAATACTACATCCAGTTCTGGGCTCCCCAGTTCAAGAGAGACAGGAAACTACTGGAGGGAGTCCAGTGCAGAACAACAAAAATGACTGAGGGATTAGCTGGGACTCTTCAGCCTGGAGAAGAGAAGGCTGAGGGGAGACCTTATCTATGTTTACAAGTACCTAGACAGTGGGATGAAGGAGGATTGAGACAGATTCTTTTCAGTGGTTCCCAGTGACAGGACGAGGGGCAATGGGCACAAGCTGGAACCCAGGAAGTTCCATTCAAATTACAGGAAAAACTTCTTTCTGGTGAGGGTGGCAGAGCCCTGGCAGAGGCTGCCCAGGGAGGGTGTGGAGTCCCCTTCTCTGGAGACCTTCAAGCCCTGCCAGGATGCAGTCCTGAGTGATGTGCAATCCTGCTTTGCCAGGGGAGTTGGACTACATCATCTCTAGAGGTCCCTGCCCCACAGAACCCCATGATTCTGTGAAATCAAGAAGATGACAGAAACAAGTGCCGATACTTGGGGCTTATTGGGAGACCAGCCAACTGGGACACCTCAGTCACTACAGTTTGGCTGTTGGAAAGAACTCGAGACTGTCCCAGCTTCAGGAAAATGCTGGGAGGGTGGCTCCAACAACTGGGACAGTCCTGTCTGCCAGAGGTTCTTTGGTGGATCTATTACGGCACTTACAGACAGAAAATGTTGCTATGTTTTCTACATGCTGAATTAGGTCAAAGCCAACATCATCTGTTATAGAAACAGATTGCTTATGAAATCTTAGAGGAGTAGGGGTTTTGCAGTATCTTGTCTGAGGCTTCACCAGCATGGGTGACTGATTCTCTGCAGGCTGACTGTCCTCAATTTCAACAACGGAAGTAAACCAAAAAAGACTTTTAGGTTGGTGTCAGTGAACAACCGTGGTGAACAATACAGAACAGTTACATTTCTTAACTGGTGAATGCTTTCATGCCACAGAAGCACCAGATAACACACATTCTGCGCAATGTCCTGAGAAAAGAAGAATCCAGGTTTCACATCCCGAAAAGCATGGTAAATACAATATTAAAGCTATTAAACTTTATCATCTTAAGGTTCAGTTCTCTTTAGCCATCATGAAAAATAAATATCTCTTTAACCTTTTAATTGTGCTTTACTTAAAAAAAGAAAAAAAGCCCAGAGGAATTCTATGAAATCAAGATTTCCATTTAAAATATTAAAGGGCAAATACAAAAGAAGGATGGCAGCTGACGGCAGCTACTCTCTGTTATTAACCATTTCAGATTACTTCCCCAAGCTGTCGGTCTTGGTCTTGAATCTTAAGCCCCTCACCCTTAGTCCACATGATAAGGAACAAAGAATTACAGTACAAGAGGAGTCAAACTCTACTGTTTCCAAATAAAGACTTCTTATGGGAACAAATACACATCTCAAACAAAACCACAAACGATGCTGAAGCAATTCTAATTGTAACCAGCTCTTCCTCCATAGCTCTGCTTTCATTATGTAAACATATTCCAGTCACATCTTCACAAACTATGTCAACAAGTCATGATTTCCCCCTCTTTCCCCAGGAAAACTGTGCAAGGATAACTGTACACATGTCCAAGAAACAGAGGATGTCATTTTATTGGATGTCCACAGGTCATTGTATCACATTAGGGAGTGGAAGAATCTTGTGGTATGGCACAACACAATACCTCACTCTAAACACTTAAACAGAAGGTTAAATGATATGCAACATGAGCAAATCAGTAACTCTCCACCTTCTAGGCACCACTGATTAATTTAAAATAAACTTTAATAAATTGGAAAAATAATATAGTCCATTCATTTGTTGGTTGCACTGTCTTTTAAATGAAACAGCACTTTGAAAGTCACGAATAAAAAAGCAGCACTTTCTCTTAATACCAACACCACTGTAACACATACTGTAGCGTGGCATGCAAATCCATACCTGCAGTCTTTTTTTTATTTATTTTATTTTTTGTATTAACAAATGGAATGGTAATTTTCTATCTCAAATATTAGTAGCATAACATGTAAGTGCAGATCATTCTGGCCACAAGTGTGGTAAGCCTTAACAAGTGTGTATTACAAGAGCATAGAACACAGAGCATGACACTTACATCCAAGAATCTCTCTCTTTTGTACTGTACACGGCGTTTCTTACAGGCTGACTTCCAACTTGCTGTACCCAAGCTTCAGGAAACAAGGTTATTAACCATTTCTGCTTTTGCTTAAAAATAAAATGCAGTCACCATCAAAGCACAACTGCTAACGACCCAAAAAAAATGCCATGGCTCCATTGAAAAAATAACTGGTCTTTTTAGTAGACTCCATTAGGTGGTAAAGTTTCCATTATAGGCATGTTACAAAGTCTTACAGTGGTACTGCAGCGTCATTCCTGTTAAGAAGAGAGGTGAACAGACACCCAGAAAGGGTGCAGCGTTCCAAAAATAACCAAACCAAAACAAAAAACAACCAACCAAAAAAAATAAAGAAAAAAAAAAAGCTGTTCAAAAAAAGCTAAGCTTCACGAGACCACGTACTGAGTCTTCATGCAATGAATCCTGGCTGGCTAGACTCAGGACGTGCATTGTATGGCTGTGTGTAATGGGACTCCCGCTTGGCAGCATCCCAGGGGGCGACGGAGCTTCTTCAGGAGTGAGAAACTGATGGCCTTCGTGTTCCTCTTTTAATGGTATCATGTCTGTCAAACCTGTATCTGCTGTGAGATTTGGCATAGAAGACGGCGGTGTTGGCTGCCCTAGCGTTAGAGTTGCACAAGGCCCACTGATAGCAGTCTTTCCCGGTAAAGGTAGCTCTTCACTAGTTATGCTTGGCTCGCTCTGCAGTAGGGGGGTGGCAGCAGCCTGCAAAACGAATTTAGTGCTCTGAATGCACTGGTCTTGGTCGCACTGTAGAATGGAAGGGTGTCAAAATCATATAAGGCAAACAAAACAGAGTAAAAAAAGGGGAGAATACGGACAAAAAAGGTATGGAAAAGAATGGGACGTGAAGAGGGAAAAAAAGAAGAAAAAAAAAAAAAAAAGAAAGCCATTAGTATCATTCCATGGTTAGCCACCCAAAAATCCCACTGCATGCTGCCCAGAAAAAAGAAAAATGAAAAAAAAAACCAGACAAAGCATGCATAACTGAGCCAGTGCTTTGCTTCACTATCCAAGTAGGATAAACGTTTACAAAGTTCACTTCAAGGTTTTGGAAACCTTTAAAACAGTGTTTTGTGAGTACCCCTCCTTCAAATGCTTTGCTTGTTTTTGTCTGAACACATCTGGAAAGCCCGGCTGCAGGGTCCACGGGGCAACAAACTGCAGCGGGCACCTCAAAACCTTCCCGATTCCTGGGGAGGGGAATCACTGCCACACCACTCCTCTCCCCCTAGTGTGGCTGGCAGTTCAGAGAGAGGCCCAAAGCCATAATCCCAGGATCTTTCCAAGTTCAAAACCACCAGGCAAGTGCTTTTTTCTATCTGGTCTTCACATGGAGGGATTACGGTGCCACAGGAGTTTTCCAGAACAAGAATTCCTATGATGCAGGTGGGTTTTATAAACACATAGCTGGCAATACAGCCTCCATAAGCAAAAATCTCCCCCCAGTTTAATAAATTACACATATTAATAATACAATACATACACTCTAGAGAATATACTACACTGTACTCGATACTCTGGAGGAGTAGAAATTAGGCAGCACTGCAGATGCATTAATTTGATATCAACTTTCATGACTTTTTAGGCTGTTCGTTGATTAATTTAATCTTGACAATATGAAGAACCAAGGTACAAACAACACGCTTTTTGGCAAGCACTTTCACAATAACAAGCCAAATTCAGCATTATGTAAATCCAATTAAGCTCAGTGAGTATTACCAGGAACTCTTTTGGTTCTACAACATTCCTGAAAACTGTTTATACAAAATTATCATTCATTCTTTCAAGATCCCTTCCAATCCCTGATATTCTCTGATTCTGTGAGCTGACAAGACAAGTAGGTGTCTCAATAACGTCCAGCTCCCTAAGTGGGCAGTACACCTACCACCAAGGACGTTTCTTTAACACAAAGTGACATGATTTTTGAGAGCTTCCAAGGATGACACATATTTACTTCATAACCTGATCAGTTATAACATCTGCAGATTTTAAAAAATCCTGTTAGATTCATTTGCCACACTACTGAATCCAAGGCAGCAAAGCGAGCAAGCAAGCAGAATACAAATATATACCCAGAGAGGTGAGACAGGCCTATTCACTGCTGTTATTTCAAGGGTTCTGTTAAAGTGATATGTTTTGCTTTATCACTTCTTTGATCTGTATCAAATTACTGAAAGACATTACAAATGCAACATCTATTCAAGATACCCCCGGTTGCAACCGCTGCTAGTTACATGACAGCTATTCCCTAAAATGCCCATTCAAGTTTAATAGGCCTCTGTGATGTACTCTGTGCTAACTCATGGAAATACTTTTGCTTCCTTTTACTGTACAATGAAAACCATCACTATGAATGCTTCCTCTGATATTTTCAGGTCCTCCCGTTCCACCACTGAAATGATGGATCTACACACATTGCACTCAGGAAGCAGATCACTCGGTCACAGTAGACAGGTAATACTTTCAACATGTCTAAGTGGTTTAGGACCCTCAGACCAGTTGATTTCTTGGCAGGCAGAAGTCTCATCCTTACTCAGTTACGTATTTTCTAACACTTATGCTTCTCAGAAAGATTACTCCCCATTACATAAACTGAGTTTACACACGTTGCAACCATTTTTTCCCCCCACAAAATGATGAGTAGCCCCAGTCAAACAATTGAAGTGGTCCCACATCATTTCAGAGAGCTTACTCAGGGGCTTAAAGTCAAAACTTTGCATAAGTACCTTACTAAGAAGAAAACTGTCAGTGTCTCTTAAAGTCAAGCTTTCAATTAGTAATTCAGTGTGAATAACAAATTCTTGATTAATTTACTGTTATTCACGCCTGCTTATTTCAATTAAACTATAGACCTTCAACCACCCTTACTATGCAGACCTTAAAAATCTGTTAACTGAATTTTCAAACTTCAAAAAGGCGAACAAAATCCATCTTCTCTGAAAAGCCAAAGAGCAGGTTAAATAACAAAGGAATGCCTATAACCCCAGGGGTACATTGAAAACAAATAATGTTAGCAGCTGACTTATTGCTTTGGTGAAGCTTCAGCACCGATCTTCAAAAGGAAATCATTAATGTGTTCCAGGCACTGCAAGCACACAGTTTTAAATTAGCTGAAGGTAATTTACTTGAACTCATTGTACAGTCTGCGCTCATTTTCTTCTTACCGAATTCTAGGGCATCTCAACTGAATCAATATCAGAAAGATAAAGTAGCCTCATGTAGCTCCATTAAACAGAGTGCTATAAAACTTTTTCAGGTGCTCTCTCTTCTTTGTTTTCCATGCTCTTGTCGCTTCCCTAACATCTCTCCTCTTATTTAGATGCATTTCAGGTTTTCTTCTTTTTTGTTCTGTTAAACGGTGATCTACATGCAATATCTTGGGGAAATTCAGGCTGCAAGCAGCTTTCACAAGTGACTAGAAAAGAGTTAATACTAGAAATGTAGGTGTGTTAGGCTGGACATTAGGAAAAAATTCTTTCCAGAAAGAGTGGTCAGTCAGTGGAATGGGCTGCCCGGGGAGGAGAAGGAGTCCCCACATCCCTGACTGTGTTTCAGAGTAGATTGGATGTGGTGTTGAGGGATCTGGTGTAGGGGAGAACTTGTAGAGTAGGGCTGATGGTTGGACTTGATGATCCCAAGGGTCTCTTCCAACCTGAATGATTCTATGATTCTGTGTTCAACGAAGCTCTAGAAACATCTGATAAAAACCACACGCACCATATACAGGCTGACTATTCCTGAATCTAAATGGCCAACACAAAACTAAGTAAGGAAATGAGAACTGCTTTTAGGGCTATCATGGAGGTTTTTTCTTTGATTCCATATTTCACTCTTAATTAAATTAAATTTAGGGCCACAAGTCTTAACAGCTATTAATCACGTGAATTATTCAATGCCATCATTTAAAATGAAATTAAAAAGCCTATGATTGTAACAAAAAGGAAGCCAACCACTGGCATCTGAATAGCTACAAATTTACTGTCGAAATTATTCTACCACTACCTTCTTTCTGCAGATCTACTGATTTTATTTTCTACTTACAACTTCCACTGTTTCAGAGAAACAGCAGATTCTGAAGGTAAGACAAGTTTAATAAGTTCTACAAGTACAGAAGATTGGTTATATATGAGCATAGAACTTTTTAGCCATCTCTGTATTTCACATCAAAAGGCACACATTAAAGCAAATTAGACAATACCTAAAATTCTGTGTTTATTTCACAAATTATACATACAAACAACTAAGGAAAAATTATTTTGCTTTTTTTTTTCCTGAAGAAAATGTGATTATTTTTTTCTAAGCTACACAACATACATGTTAACATAGATGATGTACATGGCAATATATAGTTCACATCTCTAATGCCAAAAGCTAGAGATTATTTACTTTGAATTTTAAATTAACTGTGTTAAAATTTTCCTGAACACTAGTAATATGAAAGAACAGTTCCCAGAAGATGGAGAAAAGAAGTTTGCATTATCTCAGCATCTCCAGATACAGTACAAACACCAAAAAGTTTGGAGGAGTCTGACAGCACTGAATGACAGCGCTATGAAGCAACAGAAAGGATGCCGAAATCCTGGACCAGATGGATAGAATAGATGGGCAAAGAGTGGAGGAATGGAGCTGTGTAACTATTCCCAGCAGCTGTAGGCTTTCACACTCAAAATCATGGCATTGCAGATACTTTGCAACAACTGAGCCACAAACCCCACCAAGTCAATGGCTCCACCAGCAAGTAGTACAGCGCACCAAGAGTAATCTATCAAGAGAAATGCTTCTGAAGCCTCTAAACAAATTCTAATTCCTCTTCCAGAGATTTCACCTCAGACTAGCTACTTGTTCTTAAGGACTTAATGTTCGTGAGCAGCTAAAGCCATTGTTGGGCACACTGTGGGAGTATATCTCTGGGAGCAAATCTAGTTCATGTGGTTTGATACTGCTCTGTAATGGGAACAAAAATGCAGTAAATATGCACAATCGAAAGGAATGCTTCTAAGAGATACCTCAACCCAAAGCAAAATGCTGGACTTGATTTACTGCTCCTGTCCTTAACCCTTTGTAACTGTGAAGTAAAATGCATTCATTAAAAACCTCTATCAGCCTTGACTGCATAAGAGCCGTAAGAGCCCTGAGTTCCATTTCAGGTCACGATAAATTATATTTGAAGTACTAGAGAAAACACAAGAGGAAACACACCTGTAAAACTCCCAGCACAGTAGGGCTCCTATCCTTGTTGATCCTTTTACTGCCATGATTCAAACACTAACTCCTAAAAGCAAGAATATGAAATGCAAAAGAAAAAGCACGCTATGATGGTTAGAGTCAAGGTGTCCTGGATCAGCTGATTCCTGTTTCCAGATCTGTGCTAGAAATACTGATGGGAATGCTTGGGAGATGACTTTCCTGCACCTCTCACTGGTAATGAATTTGCCCCATGCACGGTCAAGGGCTCCTATAATTTTCAATAGTATAAGAAAACAAACACTAACTAAAAAATTTTCATCCAGGAAAGGAAAGGGAGAGCTGGAAACAGGGCAATTTGGCACAGAAAGAACTACCTAAGCAGTGAGGAAGAGATGCCTTGGATACAAGCAAATTTCTTAAAAAGAAGGAAATGGACCTGTCCCGACACAGAGGCAGAGAGAAGTAAAATCTATCATTTTATAAGGCATTACAGAATTTTTGAGACATCATAGTAAAAATAAACCAAACTAATTCCTCTAAAAAAAAAAAGAAAAGTGCATGGAGTGAGATAGAATCTGTGTTTCTCCATAATGGATTACTAAAGAATAAAATACCCTGTAACAAACCCCAGCAATCAACTCAGGCTTTAAAAAACCAAAAAGCTAAGTACTAGAGCAGTGCAGATTCAGGTAATGGGAGCTGATGGGTTTATGGAGATATAAGAACTTTATTCAGAATAAAAAGAAAACAAACCTTAAAATACAAGAAAAAGAAAGAATAAAATACAGTGAAAGTTATGATTTTATAATGGGCCAGATAGTGTGTTTCAAGCAAAAAAAAAATTCTTAAGAATGAGAACAAAAATACTTGGGCAAACTACTGAAGAGCTTGTACAAATAATCAGCAGTAATATGAAACAGGGGAATACTTTAGAACTATCAGAGCTACAGATCATGAGCTCCAAGTGACCATACTTGTCTCATGGATGAGTGTATTAAGACGATGGCTAATGAATTACCAGATTAATTTCAAATTATATGAGGAAAGAGATTAAAAACACTGGGAATGTACTGGGATAAATAAATATTTATTTAAAGGCTGGAAGCCTTCAAAAAAGTAAATACACCTTCACCTTATAGTAATATAAAGGAAATAGTATCGAGAGGACAGGAGAAAAGGCTCTTTCATAAAGATCTAGGAAAAAATTAAAATCATAGTATGGATCTACGAAGCACTGATTGTAGCAACACCCATGACTGTCTGAGATCGTGACAAACAGAGGCACTAGCCTGAATAGCGTAGCTCCTATAGGAAATCCTCAGAATCTCAAAGGCAATATTACCACAAAAGCTGTTAAATACAAAAATAGTGCCTCAGAAATGGTATCCTGGATAAGAGATACTTTATCACACTGAAAACAAGTGACTGGCGTGTTTAAAATTAACCTGATAATTATTTTGAGTTTAAATGAAAAATGATGCTATGCTAAGTGATATATTAAAATAAATGAAAGCAAAATGTAATACTAAGCAACCAGAGAGATCTAAAGAATGATGAAAGGTTAGTTGAGTGAGGCACAAGAATTCTATTTAGAAAGACACAAGTCTTCAAGTAAAAGGTTTGAGGGAAGGAAGGAGAAGGAAAAGAGGTGAGGAATAAGAGAAGACAAGTGTGTGAAGATGCTCATTAAAATCCAGTTAATAACATGGGCAGGAGAGACATTCTAGCATGCAATATGGATTAAGTAATAAAATATCTAGACATTAAGATCCAATTTAGCGACAAGAAGATGTAATGCATTCTGGAATAAAATCCAAGGAGACATACCATAAAGGTGTACTGGAACACACTTCAGATTTCTAATAAGTTATTTCCTATGCTTAGGGGTGTTAAACTTCCTAAAATAAGTGTAATCGTCTCGGATGACATCTGTACAGCTAAGCCTCTGCCATTTAAAAAGGTATTCATGAACTACAACTATGATCAACATGTGGTCTTAAGTGAAGGAATTTCACTTGAAACCATGACAATATGAGCTGCTTTACCAGATACATCCCCATCAAACTTGCCAGTCCTTTGTGGTCCACCTGCCACAGCTCCAAGAAAGCAGTTTTCATTCTATGCCTCTGCCTTTTCCCCCAAGAGCTATGCAACCTTCCAGAAAGGAAGACTGAATTACATTCCATCTTTTGCCTAACACCTTTGTCAGTGAAGACATGGGGTAAAAAGTAAACCTTTTCTTCCACAAAGACTTTCCCTCTACTGTTTTGTTTCCACTGGAGTCTTGGGCTTGAGCCTTGGCACCAAAAGGAAAGGAAAAGTTGATGTTTGCGTCTGAATTTCTAGCAAGGGGGATTCTAGAGGATCTTCCACTCAAGAAAACCTACCAAACCAACCAAAAAATCAAACAAGGGGATGCTGCACACTTTGCTTTACTCCTGCTGTAAAGCGTGCTCAACTGCCTCTCGCGCAGGAAGCTTCCGCAGACCTTTTCAGAGCAGCAACAGCAAACGGCTGGTGTTCCCAGTCCTCCTCTTCCTAAACTACTTCTTCAGAATCTAAGATGATGTACTGGGGATAAAGATGAGAGAAACAGCCTGGAAAAGTACCAGGGGTCATTTAATAGGAAAAAGGTTTAAATAGCATGATGAAGGTTCACTTGATTTCTTGAATCGGAACATGAAATCTGGTACCTGAAGAGAATGGCTGAAAACAACTAAGCTACCAGCAAGGTGAATTCATTTTGGTGGAAAAGAAAGAAGGTCTGTTATGTGGATGCTACAGAAATCTTAACTGCAAAGCAGTTAAGACAGGGAAATCAGTTTTGTTGTCTGCTGCTTTAAGCGACGGGGGAGATGGGAACCTGAAAGTAGGCCCAGAAGAAGAAAAATGTTGACCTTAGAATACAGAAAGAGGGAAATGTGAAACAAGAACAAATCAGAGGCAAAGTTATGTCCCACTGCATTTTGCCAGCAGGAAATTAATTTAAAATTTCTTGTCCTTCAAACAACTCATGGAAGAATGCATGGTTTACAATAAGGAAAATAGTGCTAAAGAGACTGGGAAACTAAGCAAGTCTTTAACAGTTTGCAACAAAACTTAAGGGAGAAGTTTTAATGCTGATATAACCAGCTGCCACTGGAAGCCAATTGGTCTCGGATATAGACCAAGAATAATACCCTGAGAAAAAATGACACCACAGTTTTAAAGATAGTCCTCCATATCAAACACGATGCATTACATTTTTCAAGCTTTTTCTGAGAGATCATTTTCAGGAATGAAAGCTGCACATCTCCAAGTGATGCTGATAACTGTTCAAGAACTCAAACCTTTCCCAGATCGAGTAGTGTGATGTTCTAGGACAAACGAAGTACAAATCCTTGAAGAATTTGCATAATTGCAGATATTACACTCTAAAATCGTAGCAGCTCCCTGTTTGACTTCAAGTAATACTGTAGCGGGTCTCTCCATTTCTAGAGACAAACTCAGGCAATTGTCTATCAAACTGACACAAGATTTTTCACATTAATATTTAGAATAATGACAGTGTCTTCTCACAATGCTGGTATAATTCTTATAATGTTAAAATAATTTAATGTCAGGGACTTATTGTGGGTTAACAATCCTTGCAAATAAGGAATTTTGACAGAGTTCAAAGGTTTGGTTAATCCCTGGGAAGACCTGCTGCTATTTCTAAGGTTGTCTTGCCTTTTTTTTTTTAAGCCCCTTTTGTCTTTTCTGAGTTACAATATTTTATTTTTAAAGTAAAATTTGCATAGAGCATTACTGTGTCCGGCACAACTACCTCACAGAAGACTCAGAGTTAATACTGTGTCTCTACTACATGACTAACAAATCTTTTATTTAATACTCAAAATAGCAATCAAAACCAGCTTAGGAACTACAGCAAAATTTTTATACCAATTTATCAGTGACACTAAAACTAATCTGCCTGGGAAGAGTGAGTCTTTTCTTCTTTTGTTCAAAAGAAAGGCTGACTTATGTCAGAAGGCCTTGTGGTCGCCTCTTTTTTGGCGGAGGAAGGGCGTCCGTAACTCACGGCTTCTTTGACAAAGTCTATAGAACACACGTAATATGAAGATATGTGGACAACAATTCAGAAATAGGCACATATGTAAGATGCTTGCCTTCGGAAAGGGACCTCTTTTCAGTTATTCTTTTCTTCTTGGCACTGGAAATCCTATCTTCCATTATGATAGCCAACGCTACCAGCAAAAAAAAACAAAGTAAAAACTATTGGCACAGTTTCAAAGGTGCTTAAAAGCTTTTGTTGTAACAATCCAGTTGCCATTTTTTGATCATTGGAAGTTCAGTGTCCTCCTGCTCTTCCTTCAACATACTTCTCCCCTAGAAAATTCCTCTTTGTTCATCTTTGCTTTTGAAAACACATTAGTGTATGAAAACCGCAGTGTACAAAGCAAAGAAGGAAACAGTACGAAGGAAGAGTCATACAAAATAACAATTAGCTGGAAAATGATGAACCAGAGCAAGTCCATGATGCTCGAATATTCCAGTTCAAAACACAGCAGGTGTCAACAGTACAAGTCAAAATGCCAGTATATTCAATTAATCAACAGTGTAGAAAAGCCTCTCTTTTTTTAGAATCCATGAGCAATAACTATGACACTGTGTGAAACATACATTAAAAACAGCCTTGGGACTTTTTTCTTTACTGTTAATAAACAAGTCATTCCACCCAGAGTGTCAGCTGTATCCAGTTAGTTATTACTTGATTAGTTCACATGAAAGTGGAGAAGGAAAACATTCACAGGAATCTTGATGAACAACACTATGGGATGATTCCTACCATGTTGCTCTGAGATTGTGTGGCCCCGTACATAGTAATGCCATTTGATGGTCCTGCTAATTGCGGTGTGTCTGGTTGTATAAATCCTCTTCTGTCAATTAAACTAGGGAATAATCAAAATAAAGAGAGTTAGAGAGATTTCTGATCAGTATCTCCCTCCTCTCGATAAAAAGAGAGTAATTTTCTATCATATATCAGATCTTAATACCTCACCAACTCCTTTAAATATGCCCTTTAACTCAACTGCAGTACAGGCCTTTATTTGTATTCATCAGCGAGGTAATTGTTTCCTTGTAATGCTACCCACCATACAGTCATACGTACTGCTACTTTTATCGATTTTTATTGTAGACCAAAGATTTAGAAGCTGACTAGCTGATGACAAAACCAAGAATTTCAAGCCACAGGTGTGAAAAACTACAAAACTCACTAGTGCATTTTGAATCAGTGCCTTTTTGAAGGTTCTTTTCTTAGCAGTTTCCACACCTCAAAATTAAAGCTACTTAATCACAAAACTTAGAAAAGGGAGGAAAGGGAGGAAAGGGAGGAAAGGGAGGAAAGGGAGGAAAGGGAGGAAAGGGAGGAAAGGGAGGAAAGGGAGGAAAGGGAGGAAAGGGAGGAAAGGGAGGAAAGGGAGGAAAGGGAGGAAGTCTTCTTTAGACAAATTACCTGCCAGGTGTTTCATGACAGCTACCTAAAATCGCTCATAGTGCTCCACTACTCTTACCAAAGTGATACACTTATAGATGGAAATAAGACAATGTTTCATGGAGAAATTTATAAAAGTAAGTCAAAATCTACATGAGATTATAAAAGTAATAAATAGAATGGAAACATCTGACCCTAGCAAAAGATTCTGCTAAAAATCCACATATAAATTCACTCTCAATTTGAGAGCTATAAACCACGCTTAGGTTCTGGTAATTAATTCTCACAAAAAGCTGAATATACAGACTGAAGTACTATAATTCTACATGTGTATGAGCTCATACCACTTCCATACACAAAAAACCCCAACAAAAGAACCAAGCTTTTCTACTCTTTATGCTTCAGTTCACTCAAAGGGTGTTGGTTGGTTTTTTTATTATACGTAGCTTTTAATGATAGTTCCACATATTTTTAAGCATAGGCCAAAATATTTTTTTTCCTTTGTACCTGGATAATGTTATTTTCCATTTGGAAAACTACGAATTTTTACCACAGAATATCAAGTTTTATCTGGAGGGTTTATAGTTCCCTGTTACTAACACAAAATGACAGGAATGCCTTAAAACACCCGAGAGAGAAAGTCAGCACAGAACTCGTTTTATTTGCTGATTTCTGGAACCTCTAAATTCACTCAGGGTCAAGACTCAATTTTAAAATATAAGAACAGGATGCTTGGAAATACGGAGGCGTTTCCCCTCTCAAAAGTAAATGAGTTTTCTACCACTCAGAGAGCAGTTTAAGCTCTTCCCATGAGGCTCTGGCAGAGCAGATTTCTATGTACCTTCAAAACACTTAGAAATCCACCTGAGATGCCAAACTGCCATGTGGAGAGCACTCCTTCAAAAATCAGATGCTTTAACATGGGTGTATGAGTTATTATATCAGAATGCTAGTCAGACCTATGCTGACAGCTATGGATCAAATTAAGGTCTGAAAGTGACTGTTGAGGACACGTAAAAGGCATTCTAAATTGGGTAGCATAGGTTTAAAAATGAGAAACATGATCTTTAAGAGAAGGGAGAAACCTTTGGATTATTTACAGAGCCTCTCTTCATCTGCATTCCATTCTGAGAGGCACTTGAACATTTTTAATTTTAAGCTGTCATTGCTGCTAAACCACTTCATATCTAGTGACTTGGGACACAGCTGAGATTAAAAGTCAAAAAAAAAGCAAGGTTATCATTTTACATTTTACAGTCAGTACATCATTACTGTTGGTCACAAAATATCTCCCTGCAGAAACTCTACATACACTTTGGCATCTAAATAAGTTATGTGGCTGTATAGAATCTAAGAAAAATAACTGTACAAACTCAGTTAAAACACAGGAGCCAACGTTAGTCTGGTCTATTGTGTGCTGCTACCCTTACCAGCCTAAGCTGCTATTCCAGAAACAGAGAAACATTAGGCAGCTTTAATAGAGATTTCCATTTGGAGTCAAACAAGAGCATTTGAAGCTCAGCACCGGGCTGCCAGATCACACACTTCCAGGAAAAGCAAAACAGCAGAAT
This sequence comes from Jacana jacana, assembly GCA_013400555.1. Taxonomy (NCBI): domain Eukaryota; kingdom Metazoa; phylum Chordata; class Aves; order Charadriiformes; family Jacanidae; genus Jacana; species Jacana jacana. Next base: position 120,413 of record VZTM01013322.1, read on the forward strand.
TAGAGGGTTGGTTCCAGGTGCCACCCGTATAGACAGGGAGCAGAGACCGGGTTAGTCTTTCTCACCGCAGGGATTGCAGTGTTAACCCAGCACGTGGAAACCTTAACTCATCTGTCCCCTCCTTAGGAAAGATGGCAGTCTCTCCTGTTGACCTTTCACTGCTCGTAGAAGAAACCACCCCTGATCCTCGCAACAGCAAAGACAGAAATCCCACTTCCAGTGAAACACCTTAGCCATGGGACTATTTTTAATCTCAACAGTTCTGATTCATAACTACATAACTCCAGATAAAGCCAATGAGTATGCCACAAAAATAATCTGCAGGATGTCAGTCACTATCTAGAAAGGAGCTGGGTCTCTACTGCACATACAGTACGTGAACTATCTAACCACTGAGCATTGGAAGAAGGGAACCATGTCCTTCCAGCTGCCGGTTTTATTTCTCTGGTCTCAGCTCTGTCTTACATTTTGTTCAAGCTGAAAAGCCATCTGCACCGTTGAATATACAAATATTTTGGATTTCAAAAGTGAAAATGTATGCATGAAAAATTAATCCACTAAGCTTTCTCTAGAAGTGCTTTGGTGTAAGACGTCCAAATTCAGGTTAATGTATCTATGTTAAGAGCATAAAATAGAGAAAAAACACTGTCCATTTAAAATAAACGGTTCAGAGTGAAAAGGCAAAAATGAACCATTATCAAAGTAGCTGAAGAATTAAGGTTCCTAAACTCATGTCACATCTGTTACATATGTAAGAGTTTAATAATCTTTCAAATTGCCCATCACACACCAGCTAACTACTAGGAAATTTTATTGCTACAAATTATTAACTACAGTGGCAAAGGTTCAAACAACAGATAAACAAGTCTATTTTCATTTCAGATGTCAACCTCAAATGTATTTTACAGGATCCAATCACTATCTTAGTTTAACCACAATTTACCAACTATCTCCTTACTACTGAAGAAAAACTTAATTAAAGCTTCTAATGGACAGTAAAACAAAGCTTTACTTCTGTTGAGTAAACTCAAGCAATGTCAGAAAGAGTATTTTTTCCCAACAATAATCACGTGGCTTCATTTATACTGACAATACTTTTGATACTCTTACCTTGGTGAGAGGGGCCCACAGAGTGCAGCACAGCAATTAGTAAAGATGTTGCCATAACTGTATGGATTATAGTTCTCTTTACCTCTTTTATTTGACCATGATCCTTTAATCTGAAGAGATATGAATGAAATGCATCATATAATATAACAGAGAAAATGGCTGAGACAAATTAAGGGTTACCAAAGCAACAACATGCTACATCAGAGAGAGACCAGAGAAAGCCCATGGTCTCACTTTCCAAACAGTTCAGAGTTTGGGGCTGTTATAAAAGGCCAAAGCCTAAAATTCTTACAAGCACAGTAGGAATTTCAGCATCTAAACATAATAGCCTAAGCATCATTTGACAAATATTACGTACGGTATGTTCTACAGAAGAGGTTCAATTGCGACATACCAATAAAAGCTTCTCCATATTCCTGGCCAAGTTCTCAAGCTATGCCATACCACACTACATTACCTTCCCTAATGCACACAAATAGCTCTAAAATATTATGAAGCAAGTGCAGTCATTACTACCTTTTAGCCCCTATTACCTTTTATTTTAGCCAGTCTTGCTTTTCTGTTTGTGAGACACTTGAGAGCCTGAGTAAAATGTCTTAACCATATTCAACTGGAAATGTATGCTTTAAATGAAATTACTGAACAGTTCACTTGAAATTCAGACGTGTTACACTGCTGCCATTCCTTGCTATCTGACTTTCAGCAATCCAGAAGAGACATTTATTTGATGGAAGGGGGGATATGGAAGCACGCTGGTTCCCATCTAGAGAGACAACGTTGGCCTAAGCCTACTGAGGAATACCAGAGTATCCCATCTTTCTTACTAATGAGGTAGGTTCAGGCTCCTTGCTTGGGTACTTGATGCTGAGGCACAAATCCTTCTGAGCCTGCTTGCTAAGTTTTTTTTCTGGTTGATTAATATTTATTGTAAAATTTATAGCTTTAATCACGATCTTAAACAATAACAGAACACGTGTTTGACAGTCCCCAAAATGCTACTTTTACATTTGCTAGATACCTATGAAAAAAAGGCACAACAGGAAATTACAACATAATAATATTAAACTTGAAGTAGTTTGTTAAATTCAAACAAGCTTTCTACATCATTGGCTACCTAGCTGTTTTTACTTTCTCCTTTCATTCATTCTGTATTTCTGCTTTTAAGTAGGGAGGACACATGAAGCTTCCACACAGTTAAACAATCTCACACCAAAACCATGGAAACCCATGTGCAAAATAGGGCAAGAGTCGAAGTGAGAAAGTCAACCTTAAAATTAATCTGTGCCTTGCCAGAGGTTTTAAATCTCAAACTGGCAAAGAAACTTCAAAGGAAAAAAATAAAATAAGGGATAAAACTTTTGTTTGGGGAATCCAATATACTTTGTAATTTTTACAGGAGGCAATTTTTCAGCCAAAGAGTATCTAGGACTCTCAGTGAAAGAGATACTGAAAAACATTTAGCAATTTCCTGCTGTATAAAGTATACTTGTTTCTTTGTTTCTTCTCTTCTTTAATTTCCTATTTCAAGATACAGGTCCTGTGGTCGTAAATTAATGGACACTCTATGTAACCAGCACATCTTCAAACTACAAAAAACACAGTTCTCTTGATATTTTGAGTTTAAGCATGACCAGGTTCTTTCCTTCTTTCCTAGTGAGACATTCACAAAATTACGCAGGCAGGTATAACTTCTCCAATAATAACAGCAAAAAGATGCATATAATTAGAATGAATCATCTCCTCCTCCTATTCAGAAACACATATGTATAAACATACTACAAACTTACATCTTCGTTTGTTGTTTGATTGGAGCTGATCAAATACGTGTGAAAACCTGAGAGGCCAACAATGGACCATACTGAGAAAAAACACACCACAGCTTCCAGCACAGTAATTAAAAGTTAAGGAAATATACACAAATTGAATAAAATAATATTATATCCAATAACAAGCAGTTACAATCACAAAATTCAGGTCAGTCAGCTTACAGTCCACAAGTCCCTTGAGATCTTTGGGAGTACTCCAAAGAGGCCAGCAAAATTAAACTGAGAAAAGCAAGCCTATTGGCAGTGGGCTTTAGTGTACAGGCCACTGAATGTCATCAACACCAGCAAATATTTACGGTTGAAAAAGGGCAGAAACACCTGAAAAGTGGTTCTGATCTTAATTGATGAAGTTCAAATTTGCATGTTCACTCTAAAAAAAGCATCACACTTGTATTAAGACAGGTAAATTGATAAGTAACAGTAAATAATGCTTCTGATGAGGTGAGGGGAAGATCAAACACAGGGTAGGTAAACCAGGGCCAGCCAAGCAGCAAAGACTGAACAGGTAAACGTGTACAAATATTTAGTGCCCAATGGAAGTCTTGAGGCAGAACTAAGGGTTCTGATCAGTGCTCATACACACAGCAACAACTGAGGAAAACTGCATTTCAGTCATATGGTCTAACTCCTAGACTCTCTGTCTTGTTACTGAAGTTAGGGTGCTGATAGGGATCCTAGCACTAGGGTTGAAGTCCATGTACAATACAAAGTCCACCTGCTCCCTCAAGTCCCTCTGATAACTGCATGTTGTCTGCATTAAAGCTGTGGGGGTGCCTGAATGGCCCAGCCTTTGCAAATAGCCCAGATGACAGCTTCTGTTAAGCCTGTGAGTGTAAACAGTTGGGGTGGGATTGAATACTCAAAACCGAGCAGCATTCACCCAAATCTTACCATGTTAAAGACTCCCAAGTCACTGTGCTGCTACTGAACAGTAGCTGAGAAGTTACAAGAAGTCTTTCTGAAGGAGGAATCACAACCTGAAGTGTAAGAAAATCATGAATAACAGCAGAAAACTTGAAGCAGGAACAGCAGCAGTCAAAACTTAGTTTGGTGCAGCCACTTCCATTAGCCTGCCCAGGAAGGTGCTTGAATCACCATCCCTGAGTGTGTTTAGGAGTCATTTAGATGTGGTGTTGGGGGATATGGTGTAGGGAAGAACTTTGTAGAGTAGGGCTGATGGCTGGACTTGATGATCCCAAGGGTCTTTTCCAACCTGATTGATTCTATGATTCTAAGTCATTCTGCCAGCATCTGCTGAGCCCAAACAGGGCACCCTCCCCATAAAACACTGTTAGCAGCCTCCATCCCGACAGCAGACCACCAGTATGGGGTACAACATATAGGGAGTGGCACCTGAGGTTCACAGATGTGAGCTCATGGGGTGCTTTCTCACCTGTGTGTTGTAGGGAGCAGCACAGGTACATGTACAGCAAGAGCACCCACAACTCCAAGAGGTAGCAAAGGGGGTGCACATGTGCACCACTAGAACTTGTGGGGGTTGAGTTACAGAATGCTGTTTAGAGATTTGTAGGTGTTTATTAACATAACATAGCAGCCTTCCAATATCTAAAGGGAGCCTACAGGAGAGCTGGGAGGGACTCTGTCAGGAAATGTAGTGACAGGACAAGGGGTAATGACTTTAAATTAGAGGAGGGGAGATTCAGATTAGATACCAGAAAAATTCTTTACTGTGAGGGTGGTGAGACACTGGTTACCCAGAGAAACTGTGGATGCCCCATCTTAGGAAGTGTTTAAGGTCAGGCTGGATGGGGCAACCTGCTCTGGTGGGAGGTGTCCCTGCTCATGGCAGGGGGGTTGGAACTTGATGATCTTTAAGGTCCACTCCAACCCAAAACATTCTGATTCTGTGATTTCTTAACTCATACAGCCATTTATCTTTTCTGTTACTAATATTATCCCTGAATATGTAATTATCCAGTACTCAGTGATCATTAAAGTGTGTCATTAATCATCAGTGTCATTCATGAATCAATAAACGTCCTCAATCCTGATTTGAACTACTTGAACTGAGTGGTTTTGCACTGCAAGATCAACCTTTATCTAACAATGCAGACGAAAAGCACAGAATCACGGGCCTCAGTAGTGTGAAAAGTAAAAACCAGACAGCACCACCAGCTTGTCTGTTGTTTTCAAGCTTGCACCTTTCACTCCTTTTCTTTTTTCACCTTTCAAACTACCCGTGTTTTCACTCCTTATAAACTGCATATCCCAAATGCCATAAAGAAGTAACCAGAGTTTAAAAAGTGAGATTGTTATACTAGGAAAGGCTGTTAGCACTCAGTGTTGCATACTCACTTCAGTTTATATCATTCCTCTAACTCTAAAGGAGTCATCATCTCAGCATTGAAGTTTCTTCTAAACTTTATACAGTAAAGCACAAAGAGCATCTTTCTGCAGAAGGCTTCCTGCCATAGCTTTTTGTTTATATGTATTCTTGTTTATACAGAATAGCCATGAACTCAGAATACATCTGCTTTAAGACTGTTATTTTTTGCAACACTTCAACACTAATTTTTTTCAAGGGAACATGACTCAACATCAGAAAAGGCTTTGGTTCCTAGAAAAACAGATATAATAAATCAGTATGAACAAGACAATGGGAAAAGAATAGGATAAAAATAATCTCTATGTTAACCATATGCCAACCTTTAGTGAAGTCAGTTTCCAAGACAACATAACTCAAAATATTCCAGAACCAGGACACAGTCTTAAAACATATGAAAACATCCTTATCGCTGAACCTATTAATAGAAGAGAAATATGACAGCTCCTGACCATTACACAGACTGGAAAATGCATGGATGGACTTAACTATTTGCAATAAATAACTCTAATATTAGTAGCGAAGAGTCTTGTACTGCAGATCTGTACTCATCTAATGAACTGGGAAATGCCTAAATTGTCTGCAAAACTTCCCCTAGAACCTACGTTACTCGGAGGGGTTTTAAAAAAAGCAGCAGGATGACCCAAGTGCATTGCTGAGCAGCACCTTCACTACTCTCTCCCTCTCGTCTCCTCTTCAAACACTGTGGAGTCAAACCAACCCAAGAAAGGAACTCTGTCTCAGTTGACCGTGCAACAGCCACAGCTGAAACAAGGAGAGCGAGGGAGAAGGGATAAGGAAGCCGACTGTTGTTAGCAGAGGGTTCAGAAAAGCATAAAAGAAGGAAACAACCCCAAACCACACAATACAAGGGCAACCAACTGGGCTTTGAGAACAGAGAAATCGTAAAGAAGGTTGCAGATGAGCACTGTTGGGTAGAATCTACACACCAAAACTAAGAGGAAGGATCACCAGGTCAGAAAAGTGGAACCTGAGAGTGAGAAGGGCTCCCTGAAACCACATCAGATAACTAAGCACACCACTAACGAGATGTTTCTTGCCATGATTACACTCAAGGAGGTCCTGAAAAGTGAGTTTCTCCCTCCACGTTGCAATCCCTACTGACAAAAAATGGAATTCCTTTCAGTTCAAAACCTCCTTCAGTTCTTCCTGAAAAGGGACTTCTTTCAGTTCCCCACAACTCGATCAAGAAAGATCTCTACTAAAACAGCAAGGGTCGTTTATGTTAGATTAACAAGACTCAATTAATTAAACACATTAAAAAAGCAATATATTCTATTCAACACAAAGCACAACTTATAACATAATATGGTGTAACACTCATGTGGTTTCTCTCTCAGCTTTGTTAGCAAGACAGAAATGGCACTGTTCTCTGTGCCTGAATTGACTGACTTGCTCTGAAGCAGCATTCCCAATACTATTTGGATAATTTAATTTTTTACTGTTAGGAATTATAACCAAGCTATTAAATTGTCTAAGACATCACTATCAAACCAGGCCATTTCTACAAGATGTGCTACTGAGCCTTTCAACATAGCACATCTCCAAACACAAATTATGAATAAGCAGCCCATTGTTCCTGTACAAGGATCCTCAATTGCATCATCAGTTACCTTTTGATTTAAGGACAATTGAAAGCTACTCTCAGTTTGAAAATAATTTGAAAGACTCATCTGTTGTAATAAGCGATTACAATTGTTTTAATTGGAAGCTACTGGAAAACTAACTGGAAAGAGAGGTCTGTCTTTACGCACAACTATGAATGACAGAGCTCTTTCTTCCTACTCTTCTGTGGAAAAGAGCAGACCTTGTGAGGCACAACAGACAAGACTTTTCCTTGGCACAAGTATGGGAAGGAATTCTTTTTATAGTATCTTTGTGAGGTGCAACCTGTTTATTCAGACACAAACCATTCTAGACATGTACACAAGGAGTGGGAATCTTAACAGTCTGTACAGAAGTATAAGAAAGAAATCAAACAGAAGTTATACCAGCTTCCCATTTTTTCATTATTTTAGCTGCTTTCTGACAGAAGGAGCCTTTTTCATTCTCATTGAATAGAAAATGTACAGAAAGCTCCCATGAAGTGATAAAAAGACCATGGAGTATTTAAAGAACAGAACCACAGAATGGTTTGGGTTGGAAGTGACCCTTAGAGATCATTTACTCCAACCCCCCTGCCATGGACAGGGACATCTTTCACTAGACCAGGTTACTCAAAGCCCAATCCAACCTGACCTTGAACTCTTCCAGAGATGGGGCGTCCACAGCTTCTAGGGCAACCTGTTCCAGTGTCTCAACATCCTCAGCATAAAAGCTTTTTTTCTTAGAGCCAACCTAAATCTGCCCTCTTTCACTTTAAAACCACTGCCCCTTCTGCCACTACAGGCCCTGGTAAAAAAGTCTCTCCATGTCTTTCTTATGAGCCCTGTTTGTGTATTGCAAGAGCCCAATGAGGTCTCCCCAGAGCTTTCTCTTCTCCAGGCTGAACAACAACAGTAGTCCCTATGTATGCACACGTATACTTCATGGAACTTAACAGAAGTTAATATTTGAAAATTTCTTCTGTTGATTTACTGTTTTTAGAGAAATGTACTTTCAGGAGTTAAACTCTTCAGGGACAGTTTATGGTTTCAGTTGTTCCACAATTGACTTTTCTATCCCAAACAGAATCACCCGTTTTGTTACTTTCATTGTAAAAGCAGAAAAAACTATTGAATATTTTAAATGAAACCACAGCATGGGTAGAGTCTAAAATATATGTATGAATTCCATCACAAATATTTGGAGCATAGACATTTTCATCAGACATGGAAACTACAGTCCTTTGTCAAGAGTACTACTTTGCAAAAGATAAAGAATAAAATCACCCCATGTTATAATCTCTTTTCTGCCTCCAACACGTGTCAAGAAATCCTATCGTTCAGGAAGTGATGAAATCATTAACTGATATAGTCCCAAATGC
>VZTM01013322.1:130616-210056 GCA_013400555.1 Jacana jacana
GTGTTGAGTTTGGGGAGATGGCAAAAAACACCTTGCAAGACAATACCTTGAAAGGAACTGATTCACTAATTCATTTTATAATTTTTGATAATATTATGCATACATATTCTTAACCCTGGAAAGGGCAAATTTCCAGTAAATGCCTTAGAAGGCCAAAAAACACAAAGCGTTAAGATGTACCTCATATCTCGTCACCACTTAGGCCCACCAAAAATTATAAAGATGCCAGATTGCCAGATGTATTAAAAAATGATACAAATGTAAGCATTTTGTCTAAATCAAGAGACATTAAAAAAACCCCACAGGTTTCCTATGTAATCAATAAGGTCAGAAAAGGAACCTCCCTATTAAAACAAACCAAAAAGGGTTTTTTTTCTTTTTTAATACCAATGCCTACAAGTTCCTAGAAAGGGGTTATTTTTAAGTGAATACTGTTAAAAGGCATTCAGTCTTACTTTGTTATATCTAGATATCTAGAATGAAGATATATAGAATGAAGTGTTATTGAAGGTAATCCTGCTAGGATTGTCTTTGGAAAGATTTGATTAAGTCAACAGATTTGATTAAGTCCTCTAGAATCAAGAATTTTGCCAGGACTCGTGGAAAGACGCAGGAATGACCTTCAAACACTGCAGGGAGATCACAGTCCCAGGCCTAAAAATGGAGACTTTATTCAGACACGCTAACACAAAGCGGTCTATGCCAAGTGCAAAAGTTCAGATTAAGTAACTGAGAATCCTGTTTATGGGTTGGCATCAGCTGAAGAACTGCAGGGCTGCAAAGCAGAACAGAAGTGGTTGAGGGGTAACTGTTAGCATGAGGACTTCCAGAAGCAGAGTGGCCACAGCGACAGTGGAGTGACTGATAACAGAAAAACTCCTTATTTGTAAAGATGTCTATCATTTTGAACATGGTCAAGATTAGATAAATTTGAAAGCTGGGCTTGAAACTCAAATGTAGCAAATAAACATTGAAGAACTAATCATAATTCACACCTGCTCCCATTGCCTTTGAGGACCAACCAATCTTTAGAACTAAGGAGGTTTTTCTTGTCTCATCCAAGGCAGATAAACCACCCTAGAAAGACTATTTTACAGCTGATATATTTAGACAATTTAGCATTTAACATTTACTAAACATTATCTGTAACACCTGTACAATGCTGAAGTGCTTCCCAGCCACAAAAAGGTACAATTCATTTCTCTGATCGTTGTCTACTTCAAACTTAGAATTAGCTATAGACACTGTAAAGTTAAAATCCGCTGCATAAATCTATTTGACATACAGAACATGAAATATTGGCAATTCATATGTTGAAGATTAAAGGAAAAAAGCTCTGTAGTCTTTGTGAAATAAAGGTAGGCTACCTTGAAAAGTAGCTTTACATTGTCAGACTGGTAATGTTTTCAATAACCAAACTCTAACAAAGTAGGATGACAGAACAAACCCATGCTCAAATAAATGTCAAGGATTTAAGTATGAATGGAAAGTGTTCTCTTTCCAATAATTACTTTTCCCTTTAAAAACAATACATATACCTTTTCTTAGCTCTTTCAACCAGCATCAGAAACACTGGATCTGGGAGTGAGAACAACTTGTCAATCCAGACTCCCTCAAAATTAAGTGCCCATAGTTCTAGCCTGTGTGCTAGATTTCTGAGCTATAGGAGAGCCCCTCAGTGCTCTGATTCTTCTCTTGTGAAGCACAAATAAGAGCAGGAGTTTCTCTTTCTTAAAAAAACAATTTTCCATGCACAGTGTAAGCAATTTAGGAAACTGAGCACAAGCTGGCATATTTTTCAGTAAAGAAGTCTCTAAATATTGCCATTATCAAGCTAGCTTTATAAATGCATTACAATCAGTAATGTCAGTTTATATCAACTTTCCATTGTGATACCAACTACAAAGAAATAAAAAGATCATGTTTGAATATTTATCCAAGAAATACTGTTCAAAGCAATATCCTATATAATTAGTGAAATGATAGAATGTTCTTAAGGTTCCTAGTGATAGTGGGTTAAAAAACCCCAAAACAAGATCTTTAAAGACAAAGTCATATAACTTATTACTATAAATTAAATCATCATCATCATATAGGGCTGAACAAAATGTGTTAGGTGTGTGGAAAAAAAAAAAAGACAGTACCCAGAAGTCTTGAAAATAACCTCCTTGCACCCAATCCAGAATACAAATAAAAAAACCCAATGTCAAAGTGATGAATATTCCATTTCCTATAGCTTATCTGATTGACTCGAGTATGAATTGGTTGTTCTCTGAATGTCTATGCAAATGAAAGTAACTTGTGTTCAAAACAGGGTAGAGAAAGATGTAAAAACTAAACAGGAAACAACAAAAAGTGTAAAATAGCTCCAGTCTATTTCCTAGTAATAGACCCATTTATTTGGATACGCGACCCATGCTTATAGTTAAAAAAGCACACAGAATTTCTTTGGGAAATTGATACTATCTGTACATTAGGACATACAGACCGTGTGCTGCTTTTCCAATCAGTAATTCATAAAAGGAAAAACTTTAAGAAAATTAACACTGTATTAAGATTAAGCCAGAGCTAGATCAATGACTACCATGAATTGGGGTCTGCTTGAGACCAGAATGGTGCTCACTGGGGATTGTGAAGCTTCAGAGAAAAGGCAAATAAATAAATAAATAAACAAACCCTGAATGATCAAAAGTTTAACTTAAAAATAAAGAACTCAAGCAAATGGCTACATACGTAATCTGATTTCTCCAGCATACTTACGAAGGATGACGTGGGTGATAACGAATGCAAATATAAAGACTGTCAGAAAGGACAGAGATAAAATAAACATATAAAAAAATCTGTAGTTTCTTTTCCCCACACAGTTGCCTACCCAGGGACAGTGGTGATCAAACCGTTCTGAAATGAGAGGCAGAAGAAAAAAAAATGGAAAACAATTAATAAAATGCCGTTTATTTGAAAAAAGCTCTCCGAATACTATACTCAAACTCATGATTGAACTGGCATTTGCAAATTAGCCACTGAGAAATTCTTATTTAGAAAGGAGAAAAAAAAAAAAACCAAACAAAAGTATTTTAATGAAACTTTACAGCTTTTGAAGAAATCAAAGCATGGCTGAGGTGAGCTCCTGTTAAACTAAGCGTTATGACAAGTTGTGCAGTCAGACCAATAAGCCTGTATTTATCCACTCTCACATGGAGCTCTACCAATGCAACTGTATTTCATTTTTTCAATATAAGGTGGTTTTTTTTCCTTTAGCATCTCTTCTACTCAAAACTGGATTTTTGATGTTGTTCTACTTATATCTGTCATGATCTTACTCCTACTATCATCTCACCCACCCATTTTGGTATATGAAATATTTACACTCTCCCTCTTCTTGGTATTGCTTCACTCAAAATATTCTCCACCCCAGATCACCTTCTACTCAGAGTTGACACTGTCATACACAAATGTTAAAAACAGCAAAATCATTCACATAAACCACTTTGCAAATGTTAAAATTCAGTCAGTCTTGTAAAACTTGCTTGTATGTCTTTTGGGTTTGGGTTTGGTTGGTTGCTTGTTTTTTTTTAAATAATCTAATCTATCTGTAAACCACACAGTACAAAACCAGGTAGATGTCATTCTGAATGCTCTGCTACCCTTTGCACCGTAAGCTCCCCCTTCGTTTTACCAAATCAAACTCTACCTTTCATCTCCCCAGGAGATGAACTTGTTCACGGGACAGGAAAAGGCCAGGGTGGGTCAGAAACGGGTGTCCCCAACAAGGAGAGAAATTCCCCAGCGCTGGAAAGCAGCTGAGGACACAGTTTGCTCTGCTTCTGCCCAGCCAGCCTGGACCCCCCCTCCCCATCCCAGTATGCTGAGTACTGGAAACTGAGCGATTGTCAGGAAACAAACCGGCATTTCATTTCCTAATTTGCTTTGGAGAGATTACACTGACAGAATTTCAAATTTTTTAAATCAAACACAAGATCATAACATAAGACAGATGCTTTCATGATGACTCCTCTCTCTCTCTCTCTGATCCTTGTCCAAATCCTGTTTTGTTTTCTGTGACTTCTATGCCTCCATTGACGTACGATATCAAACTATTTGTATTTCCACAGGAAAGGCGAGCTATAAATTTGAAGTCCCTAAGTCCTACGTTAAAAAGGCACATCTGCCCCAGCACACCAGTTGGTTTTAGCCATGGCTTTATGTTAAAGAGCTACATTACAGGTTTTCCTTGAAGTATTTCCTTGAAGTAAATATTTCCTTGAAATATTTAGTATTATCTTTGTATTTAAAAATAAATAAATAAATAGATCAAGACAAGATGCACGACAGATTTGTGAGTTCAGCAAACTTTCAGGGAGTTTTAATACGGTTTTGTGTGACAGCTGTTTGGACCACATGTTTCTGCCATAAATCTGTTTCAAATTCCATTGGGGCTATTCAAGGTGAAGTTATTGGACTTTCTTAGGATAAGCCTTCAGAAGTACATTGATTTAATGAGTACTGCTAAGAATACCAAGAACTAAACACTCTGGTATCTAAAAGGGTAGGCAATGCTACCTTTATTAAGTGCAATACAGTTGTATTCCCAGAATAAGTTGACATTTCATTTGAACAGTGCTTATTTTCACATTTGTGCTTCTGAATGAGTCCTTATGTTCTGATAAAACATTTAATGGGTACAGGGGCAAATAGTAACACAAAGAAAAATACAGCTGCAGAGCCCTTTAAGGAGGGTATTTTTGTACCCTACTGCTTCTAGCCACGAATCAATATTTTGATATATGTAGACATTTATTTGATAGATTCGGATACAACATAAAACCACACATATGCACCCACTCACCCCCCATCTATAAACACACACACACATATATTCCTTACTAAAGACTGACTTGATATTTCTAACCTACTTGTCAATCCTTTCCAATTTCTTTCTCCAAATTTCTTAGTAAATTGAAAGGCTCTGCTTTCCCAGTAGATACATTACCAATCACTGGTATGGCAAGTAACTACCTAAGAAGTTTGTAAAGCAGAAATGGACACAAAAGGCTGAATATGAAAAAAACCCACAGCTACAGTGTAAAAACTGAACACACATGAAGGAGGAGAATTATTAAAGGATTTCTATGAGTGTTAGTATGAATAAACTAGAGCTCATTTTTCTCCGTCATAAAATAGAAAAGGATGTGACATTTAGGCTATATACCACAAAACAGTCCATTAAAAAGTAAAGGATTATTCTACTCAGCAGAGCACAAATATGCAAATGCAAGGTAAAGATAATAGCCTTACAGCTTATGAGCTGTTCTGCTTAGTTGTTAATGCAAGAGAAAACAGCCAACTCGTGGAAAATGAACAGACACATACTAAGGTCCAACTTCTAACGCTGTTAACAAATACAAACACTCTTAAATCTAGACCTTTTCTTCTTCCTGACAAGATAGCACGGCTTAACAAGTATTAATGAAGAAATAACACAGTATCTTAAAGTTAACTCCTGGCATCCCTGATGCCTGCAAACTGAACAACCAGTGATTCAGAAAAGAAAGCTCTGCCTGACGTCTCTACTCAACTGGGACAATGTTGGCAGCAAAATTAAGATCTGCTGTTACTAAGAAATTAAAAACTACTGATGCTGAGAAAAACTGGGAATTCCAGCCCTTGTACACTCAAAATGTAGAGCACATAGAAATACAACTGATTGTTATGAAGAATAACAGACTGCTTGGTGGTGATGGCTGCAGTTCCTGTTTAAATTTCTAGGTTGTATTTTTTATTATAGGTTGCTGTATTCTTTTGTGACAAGGCTAGTGTAAAAATATTTGAGGCAGATCTAGAGAATCAAAACACTGGCAATACTAATTCTTGTCTTGTGTCTTAGAAGTATTAATGAGGGAAGAAAAAAGCTGCAAGGGCTGAAAAGTTTGCCTATGGAAGCGTCCTCGGGGTATAAAAGTAGGGACAGATCATCTCTCCGCGCTCATTTCGAAGCAAAAGCAGCGAGGTACTTGCCCTCAGGATGAGGGGTGACATTAGAGCCATACCTACAGCATAATCAAGAATAACTGCTAAAACAGGTGGCCCAGCTTCCCCCCTTCTAACAGGCCTGTGAATAATCTCTTGCCCGTGTTTATGGCTCTGTCCTTAGGCCAAGCCTGGTGTTCGTTTCACCCCGTGGGGAGCTGGTTGACAGAGCCAGATCGATTTAGAACAATGGTTAATTTTCTGTTGCCCGGCTCCTCAGTGCAGCTCATGGCAGTATCAGACAAACACCAAAGCTGGCCCAAGCAAAGCAGTGAGAACACCCTGCCAGAGAAGGGGTGAAATGACCCTTTCAGAAGTGGTGTGAACTCAGCTGAGCTGTAACACCAACCTTACTACAAGCTAACATTTATCAGGACTGCATGAGAAATCTGGTTTTGATTATTCTTTTAGGGTCTGAGAACACAAGCTGAAGCAAACAAAAAAAGACTGAGAAAAAGGTGTGAACAGTTTATAAGGTGAAGCATCAATGAAACAGGAGCTGGGTAAATGAAGACGAAAAATGCTGCTGTAAAGATCAGAGAAAACCAAAGAGGTAAGAAACCTCAAGAGCTGTCAGTAAACCTGCAACAGTGACCTTATTCTACTGATCTTTCCCAAGTCCAGATTTGGGTAATAGCTTCTGAGGATGGCCAGCACCCCCATAACCAAATCCAAAGCGTGAGGCTTCACAACATAACACGCTGCCCTTCCTGACGCTTCCTCCTTTCGTTGTCTGAGCTGCTGCTGAGTCAGGTCAGCTCCCTGAACTGGCAGTAAAGAAAACAAAAATGGACTTATTTTGTGACTTATTTATGGACTTATTTATTAAACAGGTTGCCCAGGGAGGTGGTTGAGGCACTTACCAATGTCTGTCTGCTACTAAGGGCTGCGTGAACAGGCACAAAGGAGAGAACCCCAAAAGTTGGGGGGAAGGTGTAGAAGGGGAAAGAGGATGAAGTTGAGATACTGTCTCTTTGGAAGCAGCAAGCTGTCAGCATGACCCAGTGGTCTCATTAATGCTCAGCTAATCATATATGCTAACTGGATAACAGAAGAACAGGATCCCTGATATTCTGTGAAATTACATCATACTTTAGACATGTCCCTCAGATTTTATCTTCCCTCAAATATTTACATTTAAAAACTTGCTTTTAAGTTTTTAAAACTCAGATCGCAGATGAAAACAAAACCAAGAACTTTTCCCATTTTAATTGGCAATGGTCTTTCCTTCAGAAACCACATTGAACACCTTCCTTGCTGCTCACAACCAGAGAGCCAAATCTCTACGTTTCCACAGCACAGCATGTAGACTTTTTATATCCTTAAATGTTCAGCTTCCATTTTTCAATCACTACGCTACAGGAAACCATGTACAAAATGACCCTAATGCTTTCCTTCCTCTTTCAAAGCATTTAATAAAAGCTTTATAATTTACAAGGAACAAAAAAAGCATTTTTATATGGAACATTTGTAGGCCAGCTTGGCCTTTCAGTCTGCAGCTCTTCTCATCTCTTCACACTGTGATCTCAGAAACATTTATTATTATTTATGAACCGCTTCCTTTTCTCCTCTGCTCGACTGGGTCACTGCATGCCAAGATACTTGCTCTAAAGCTTAATGTGATGGCAGGTCTCCGAAAGACAGAAAAGAAAAATAAATGTACAGGTGCAAAGATATCTAGGTCACATTACTGGCAGATTCCAAAGAGCACACGTGAGAATTCACTTGCTAATTCTGGCTCCCCATTCAAGTAAGCTGTTGTAGGGCAACGATGCAAACCTAAAGGCATTCAGCAAGTGTGATCACCGTTATTTAAGGCAGGCAAACGTGTAGCCCAGGACTGGGGAGAGTCAACAGCCCGTTAATTCAAACCTTGTGGCAGCCAAAAAAAAAACCCCAAGATGACAAATTACGACTCAGCCAACTGGGCCAGCATTCCCCAAAATGACTTTTGTCAGTAGCTCTACAACAGAGGACTCCAAGGTCCATTGTCCTGGACACACACTGCACGATTATGCAGAGATGATCACACATCTGCACAAATCTGTCACGGTGACAATCACAGCCTTTTGTAGGACTATGATGTCATGATATGATCACATCTATCCAGGCTTCTAGAGTTGTCATTTTGTATGACAAATGGTACTTTCAGAATTTGGTTGCTCTTGAAATGTTTAGGAAAACAAATGAGGTTTTTAAAAGCCAATATAAGGAAAACCTTTTATTACAAAAAGCATTTATTTCCTCCTCATCTACTGAGAATCACATGCATAGGCACAAAAATCAATATAACCATGGCATTAAATCCTTTGCAGTCAGTTCAGAATGTTTGATAATTTCACATTATTAATAATAAAAAAATCTCATATCTGATATTCATAAATAAATAAATCCTTAAATCCTTATCCATGTCCCATCCTTAGCTCAGATTTTCTGTTCCACTAACTTGTTATCACTCCTCATAAAATTGTTTATTTAAGCACAGTTTAAAAAACCACTGATGGGAGTTGCCAAATCAGTTGGCAACAGGAATCAAATCTCTGGATCAATTCAACTTACACAACATCCACCTGTGTCAGTCATTCCTCTGGCAATGCCTTTGTTGTCACTCTTGTGGAATGAAATCAGAGTAGAAATTTAGATGAAAAAATGGTGAATAACAAAAGACTGATTAATTACAAGTTACTTTTATATGCATGCTGATGTTATTTTAGAACATCTGCTATGGACAATGCACAATGGATCCTTTAAATCACCGAGATTCAGTACTTTGGTACCCTGATTCCAAATCAAAACACCCCAGTAAAACCAAATGGCACAGAATGAGCTTTCTACCTTCAAGTTTACGTTTAGGAAACACCAAATGTTCACTCCAGGTTACGTTCTGGACAGTACACTAATCTGTACAAGGCAATGCAAACAGCAATGTGACATCGGGAAAGATGGGCCTCTATTAATGAAATGAATTGATAATGTGCATGGACATCTACAAGAAAAAGTCAATGAGAAACACAAACACAAGGGCTAACAAACAAACATCTCTCTCACAATTGTCTAAATACAGTCCCTGACAACTAAGCTATTTGGGTGGGGGGCTTTTCAAAGAAAATCAGTGACAACTTCAATAGTGGCAGACTGATGTTATTCACAAAGAGAAAAAAAGTATGCTTAATTTTGTTAATGGGAATTGATTTATTTGAAAACATCCAGCCATTGCCCTAGGATAGCTCACAGTAATTAAACTACAACGTCACATAGCTCACTTTGCTGCTGCCTCCCATAATAAATGTGGGGTAACTGACAACAAATCCCTGTGACTACATGCACATTAATGGTGACATTTTCAAAGGCGGCAGCAGCAGTTTAGAAGGGCTGGTCTTTCATAGGCAGGAAGAGTGCATAGCAAAGGACCTCCCTGCTTCACATTCTCTCCTGACATACCTGTTCTTGTCAATATAACACCTTCACGTGCTGGGAACCAAACAAGTGACAGACACACACTCAACCATGGAGGGAGCAAGTTAAAAACCCCTTCACCTGTCCCTAGGTGAAGCGTGGTATCCCTACCAGGTATCAGCATCCACAGAGCTCATGCATTTGTTCCTCTCTTTTCTACATGGAAGCACTTTTTTTTTAAATGCTTCTATTGCTGCCATGTATCTGCCTTTGAATTCCTCAACCATCATTAAAATTGTTATTTCACCTAATGCATATTTGTTTATTTTCATAGGTTCATAATATTTTTTTCCTGGTATCTTTTTGTGTTTTTTCCTTTTGTCTCTTTAGTTTTCACTCTGACACCTGAGGTTTACATCATAATTTCCACAGCTGGGTATTAGGATGACATCTGCTTTTGTTTTTTATATGCAGACCAATAAACATAAGCTGCTCTCTCTGAAGTAGCCTATAATACTATTATCTTTCTTTCTCCCACATTTCCCAGTGCTTTGGCTTAGACTTAAAAACTCTTTGACACACATGCCATGATCCCTGAATTTCCAAAGCGCATCTAGCAAATAGATGGCAGAAACATAAAAAACCATATCGCTTTTGTGAGTGCTGGTGTGTACTCCATTTGGATCTTCCTGGGTGCCACAAAAAGGTAGCACAAACAAAAAGAGCCAAAGCCATTTCTCACATGGGAAAACTGGGTAAAAAATCCACAAGAAAAGAAGAAAACCATAAAAGGACAGAGCAGCCAACTTTGTAGTTTTCTTTGTAGCTTTAACTGCTTGGCTAAAGAGTCACTTCAAGAGACCTGGAGCCAAGGTTTCACAGGTACAGAAATCCCAAACAAAGAGAAAATTGTACTCTTCATTGCAGGAAATGCAAGGAAAGAAACAGGCAAAGGTCATGAAAAAGAACTGAAAGCAAGAAGGGAGATAACAAGGTAATGAAGGAGAGTGGTACAAAATGGAATTAAAACCAGGCAAAACAAAGCCCTGACACAAAGTAAATACACACTGATCATAAAGGACCACTAATCCCTGTGAAAATTATTCTCAGACACAGTACCAGTGTTACAAAAATCCAACTGTTATAATGCCACCTTTCAGCCTGTTTTTAAAGTAATTTGTGTTCTCTGGGCTGGAAGGTAGTGATATCTGCAGTCACTGCAGGGAAAGAAGAGCTGCTTCCAGAAGATACTGGTAATTTTCACTCTTTGCCTTATGTCGTATGTGTTGCATGTCATTTTAATAATTATTTCCCTATCTTAAGAAAACAAATTTACAACACTGGTGACTAATCTGGGAAACTACCTGTAAAAGCAATTATTTTATCTCAGTTCCACTGTTTGGCATGCTGGTGGGTACCTAACATATTTTACTTTCAGAACAATAAATTAATGTCTTTTGATGAAGACCAAAACCAAAAGTCAACACCTACAATTACCTTGGATAAGTGCTTTAACAGAAGCAATAATTTAACCTGAAAAGGTGTGTCTAATGGTTTCTAATTTAGCATATTTTCTATCAAAATCTTGACACTTGGTCTCAGGTTTAGGATCTATAGAAAAGCAATCAGACCTGCAAGTGAGAGGAATCCTATCTCCAGCAGATTTCGATTGGATCTTAGGAATCACCTCTTCCCTCTGAGGGTGGTGGAACATTGGAACAGGTTGCCCAGGGAGGTGGTTGAGGCCCCTTCCATAGATATCTTCAAGGTGAGGCTGGATGAGGCCCTGGGCAACCTGGTCTAGACGGGGGTGTCCCTGCTGAGTGCGGGGAGGTCGGACTTGATGACCCTAGAGGTCCCTTCCAGCCTGGACCATTCTATGATTCAATGATTCAATTACTATAGGTAGAAATCAAATTAGTTTGGGTTTTTAAGCTATTTTTTCATATTTTTATCTAAATATGCTACATGGCCATTTATAAAAAACTTAGGGATGAAATGAAAATCAGAAACAGGCTTGAGTAACAGATATTATTACTAGACAACTAGAAAGCTACGATTAATTCAAAACAGGGGAAAAAACAACAATAAATCTTTCTGTGTACACAGTGGTTTCACTTGGATAGAATTATTTTAATACAAATAACTTCAAATTGAAGAATGTGCAAGAGGAAATTACCATGATCATACCTATTTTATGAGCAGAAAAGATTAATCTTCTTGGATACAATCATCACCTATGAGTCATTTGCTCACTCTTTTCTGATGTACATTCATAATAATTCACATCTCTTGCTTCATCCCAGATACAATCAGAAGACAAAGATTAAGTTGTTTACCCACCACCACTAATTGTCTGTTTCACAGAGTAGGTTTTCCAAATTTAGTATGAAAAGGACACAATCAGGTTACAGAATAACCTGTAGAAAAATCCTTCATATCAGTTTATTAAAAAACCTGAAACACTATTTAGAAAAAAAAAAAAAAAGCTTCAGGATATGTGTGTAGGGGTTGTTCTTATTTATTCTTGTTCTTGGTCAAGACAACAGCCTGTAACTTTCATTTACTGCACTGGTCAACATTTGCATTTTCCCATTATCAGGTTTGCTGAGCAATATCACAACACTCTAATGTCCAAGGTTATACATCTGATATAGTATTTTTTTCTGAAAATGCATCAACTGCAATTCACAAACATCCCTACTTGCCAACTCCAGTGGCTTTTGCAACACTTATAAAATTCTAATGCATCAGAAAAACTAATCTACTGAAGGAACCATTTACAGATACCCATTGATTGTAATAGAGCCAAAAGGCCAAAACTTTTCACTCTGATGTCAGTGTACTCCCAAAATGAATATCATCTAAATACGAAACTGTAATTCTTCCAACAACTGCTTTATATCTAAAAATATCACTGCTGAATACTGCAATTACACTTCTCAGCTGGAGACATCTTTCTACATTATTTTCTTGAATGCGTAAGATCCAGGCTCTACAGTGTGCTAATCAGCTGCACTGAACCCTAATTGTGATCTAATTAACTAGAAAACTACTTGGATTTGATTGGTGAGGGGTTTTTTGTTTGCTTTTAAAACCGAGTATATCTTGATCACCTTGCCTGCCCTCCAAAGAAAACAGTCATGAAAAAAAGACAAGATGTTCAGAGGGGAAAAAAAGCTCTACCATTAAAAAAAATATCCTTAGGTCCCCAAAACTACTACTTACTCTAAAACAGCAC
This sequence comes from Jacana jacana, assembly GCA_013400555.1. Classification (NCBI taxonomy): domain Eukaryota; kingdom Metazoa; phylum Chordata; class Aves; order Charadriiformes; family Jacanidae; genus Jacana; species Jacana jacana. Next base: position 143,281 of record VZTM01013322.1, read on the forward strand.
ACCTGCCCAGCCATTTCTTATGGACTCCGACTTCAAAATTTCTAAGTCCTTAAGACCGTTCAAAGGCAAGAATCACCCAGAGTCTATAGTCTGGTCACAGTGCAAGCCCTAAACCAATTGAACCGCTCCTTAGGCTTAGTCTGCAATGAACTGGAGAAGGAGCTCCTTGCCCCCAGTTTAGCTGGGTGAAGGAAACAATTGTGAGCCTCCCGTCCAGCTTGGTTCTCTGCACTGGGCAGTTCGTCACACGTAATATGCAGCCCCGTTCAAGTTAGGCGTGTTCTTCATCTCGCTGCGCTGGTTAGCAAAGAAGTTATTCCTCCTTCCTTGATTGGCAACAACTCCCCATTAGGCCCAATCTCCTCTTCTACCTCCCCTAAAATTCTTAACATTAACAGCCCTTGTGGGAGAGAGGGACGAACACAGCAAGTGACCCCGTGAGTGCTCGGGTCGCTCACTCCGGTTCTTTTCTTTCTCATACCAAAAGTTACAATACAGAAGCTACTAAACCAAAGATAGGCCCTCTCTTTTTTTTACTCACCTACGCAGTTATCACAAAGGCTGCAATGTGAGGCACGAGGTGGGCGGAAAATCTTGCAAGTAAAGCAGTATTTTAGTTTCACTGTCTGTCCATTGATGATCACTTCTTTTGTTCTGGGAGGGGGGCGGTATCCTCCTGAACTGGAGCCATTTGCAATATCTAAACAGGGAAAATAGAAGGCATTACATTTTTCACACGAGCTGTGGTGTACAGAGCTGTCCTTGCTGGCAAGCTGTAGCAGGTTTTCAATTTATATTAACACACTTGAACAACTTTTCTTCCCTTCTCATTCTCCTAAAATAACACGTAACAGAAAGACAGTTAGTTCCAAATAGCATCTATAGGGAATTCAAATTAAAAAACAAACAAACAAACCACCCAAACCTAATTCTGAAAAGCTGAGAGTTATTTTGATCTCAAAATTTTATATTCTCATATCCCCTAGCAGTTCATAAAGAATACTTTTAAAGAGAACTGTGTCTACTAGTGCAGGATGGTAAAACCTGGACAAGTTTTCCTTAGCATTTTCCTCAATGGTTTAGAATTCCCATAATAACAAGAAGTCTCTCTACAAGTGCTGCAGACATTCTACAATCTAATACAGAACCTACACATTTACTTAAGCACCAGCAGCTCCATCATTAGAGCTTGCACATAGCAGAAATGACATCAATCGCTGCTTTCAGACCTCCTAAATTCCATGATAGTATTCTGAACACGCTCCACTGTATCTCACAGCTCTTGCTGTTTCAAGGTCTGAAAGTCTAACTCTCAGTGTTACTTTTACACTTCTTGAAGTTTGTTTCCAGCTACCTCATTTGGTACAAGTGGTAACGCTTGGGGGTTTGTTTGCTTGCTTTTGTCTTATTTTAGGAACGTCGGCATTCATTTTTTCCAGCAACTGAAGGACTGATTAGGCTAAATCACTGAAGATCAATTTTGTCCTTTAAATGCTCCCAAGCTGAGCTATACTCTGAAAGCTGTGTAGAAGTGGTAGTTTTTTCTCAGTTTATCTGTTCTCGTGTAATCACCATCAAACCAAACCACAAAAGTGAAAAAAAACCCAAATTATTACTCTTGGCCAGGTAGAACAGGAAGAACAATAGGAAAGTAAAATAAACTATTTTCCAGTAAGTGAGCAAAACTGTATTTCAAAGTCACAGTCACCTGCACAACTTTTAAGTTGTTCCCCTGACTGGTCCATTGGACAATGGACCAGTCCATTGGACATGGGGCTGGATGACAGACTGCCAGGGGATCCCTGACTTTTATTTGAGCTCAAATGGTTAGAAATATCACCCACAATTACAGTTTCTGCCAGGTCTGCAGACATAGTTACACAGCCTACAAACTACACGTTTTCAAACAGAGCAGATAAAGCCTTCTACCTAGCCAGGTATTCAACTCAGAGAGAGCACAGAGGTGTAAGAGCACAGAGAGAGCTAGCAAAGGTGTAATTATACAATCACAGAATCATAGAATAGTTAGAGTTGGGAAGGGCTTGTAAAATCATCCAGTTCCAACCCCCCTGCCATGGGCAGGGACACCTCCCACTAGAGCAGGCTGCTCAACGCTCCATCCAGCCTGGCCTTGAACACCTCCAGGGATGGATCTTCTCTGGGCAGCCTGTTAAGATGCTATTTGGCAGCAAATCTAACTTAAGAATTTCCCATCTGCAACATGCTCAGCCGCTCCATAAATATGCATAAGTTATTTGTGGGACATCACTATAAACTTGAGCACTGAAACAAGCCCCTCTTCAAGCAGGTGGTAGGAGTGGAGCAATAGCTGGGAATGAAGAAATCTGGGCGAGAATGAAGTGGTGAAAACTGAAGAAACAGCAGCTCAGGAACAGCCTCCCAGATAGACCCAGGGAGGTGGTGGAGTCACCCTCCCTGACTGTGTTTAAGAGTAGATTAGATGTGGTATTGAGGGATCTGGCGTAGGGGAGAACTTGTAGAGTAGGGCTGATGGTTGGACTTGATGATCCCAAGGGTCTCTTCCAACCTGAATGATTCTATGATTCTGTGATTCTATGGTAAGTATGGACATTTGCTATGCTGGATCTATACCAGCCCCCACCATGTTCCTGGGACCCTGGGCCAGGTCCTGTCATCATCATACAGGTTACTGTATGGCTCCCAGAGCAATCAATAATACGGATTTTGACCTCAAGGGCAATACTACTTGAATACAGTATTTTTGGTTAAATAAGTAGTGCATTACAAGCAGCAACTGTATTTACATGCTGAAGCACAAACAGACAATAAAAGTTATTTAATGTGCAATATGGATTGTTGTTGTGGTTTTTTTCTTTACAACTACACTGTTTGAAAGAAACTCATTAAATGATTGTGATTTTAAAGCACTCCAGCAGATACAAGAATTTTATAAGGTCAATAGAAATAATCTAATTTCTTCAGGTTATTGTAAAAAAAAACATTTTGGTTTTATTTGCATCCATAACGGTTTATTTGTCCTCATGACACACCGGTTTGAGTTCAGGAACCTTTTATTTTTGCATTCTGATTTAGAACTAAGCTGAAAAGATGTTCTTTTGAGGGCATTGCAAACTCTGCTTATACTATTTAAAGCTTATACAGATGATTCCTAAATCCAGAACACGGGGAGGAATTTCTTGTAATTCAGAGATTACATTTAAAAAGCTTCCATATTTACAATGAAAACTTCTTTTCTGTAGAATACGTTATCACATGCTGTGTGAAATGCTGGAATACATAACTTGTAGTACAAGTACAGATCCACATATGAAAACACTTTTTAGGGGAGAAAAACACCATAGTAAGTTTTTGTTTTTAAAAGTATAGCTCATTTTAGTTACCATCACTGAAAAAGAGAAGTATATTCTAATACACTGTACTTTCAGTGACATCATCACTGGTGGGCTTTAAATATTCTCAGCCCTTCTAAAAATCCACGGACCTTACACAACACGGAGTTATGCCCATCTCTGACAATACTCTGGTCATTAGCCCTGTTTAGCTTTTTATCTGATAAAGCATGTAACACACGTGTGCATAACATGTTCATTAATAAACCAGTGATTTCCATTTGATACTCATACTCAAATTTAAGTGCATAATAGTCAAAACCAGTAACGAAGCCTGAATCTTATGCAGGTATAACTTTCTATACTGCTAGGCATGCTGATGCATTCAGTTGCCTAAAGTGACAATACCTCAAATTTTCTTCTTTTAACAAATCTTATTATTCCTGAGTATGTATATAACAATCCAAAGAAAATTACTTAAACGGGTCAAACTCTTCTTCTTAATGCAACATTTATGTATAAAAAAAAATAAGTGGACCAAATAAAATTAGTGACCAAAAATGAAACCCAGTATTTCCCCACCATTCAAGAAGTTCAAAAAGTGCACTGTATCTATTTTGTTTTAAAATGGGCTCTAAAATGGTGGAACCTCAAAGGCCACTTCCCTCTTCTCTGGTGGAGAAGAGACACTACTGGCCAGCCCATGCTGCTTACAATGCTGGCTTTCTAAGAGGATTTCCTTCCAAACATTTGCAGGGAAGTTCAAGTTCACAGGGACAGCAAATCCTAGCTCTCTGAGGAAAATTAATCTCAAAATCCAAGGGTGAAAGCTGATGCAAACAAAATTAATGAAAAAAGTCTTGCTGACTTTCCATGGAGTCAGGATTTTACCCACAGTCCTAAATTGCACAATCAAACACGAAAGTCCCAGTCTTTCTGTTTATTAACAATTTTTTACTGGAAATAAGCAAAGGGCAAGGTCAAATGTACTTGGATTTAATCAGCTTTAGGTGACCTAAATTTACGAACCATGTCCTGGTCTCACAGTGGTTTTTCAGACTTTAACTGGACTGCTCAAATTTGGGTTCTAACACAGCTATCTTTTAATATCCTCCTATCTGCCCTTTAGGGCATAGTAAGATAAACCTGGACAGAATCACTTTCCCCACACAAACCTCCGTTTGACCCCTATGCTTTACACTTTTCCAATCTGTTACTGAGGTAGTAATGCAAGTCATTTTACAACAAGGGTAAATTTTTCCCACTACTGGGATCGCCTTCCATCCTCTCATTTTATAACCTCCCCAGCAGCGCTAAATGTTCATGCACTAGATGAGGGCTCCAGCAGTTTTATTACCCTATGACAAAAACTCCAGGTTCCTGAAATGCTGCAAGAAAGTCATTCTGAGTATTTAATGGAAGTACAGCACAGCCTACCAACCTTCTAATGGGACAACAAACTCCAGCCTCTCAAATCATTACACTGAAAACAAATGGAAGGTGGCATTCAGATGAGACACAGAGGCTGGAAGTTTGTATATGTATCACCACAATTCTCCTACTCGATCAAATGCTTGCTTTTTTGGTCAATTTTCTTAAGATCCTAGGACAAACAACTTCATATTGTAACCACACAAATTTAACATCCATATTACACCAGGTTTGCTGGCAACTTTAAAGGGACACAATTTCAATCTTCAAAAAATATGATTAGAAAAGTTAGCAACTTGAGGTAGTTGCCATGCTTCCTGCTAAGACAAACAGATAATGCAATAAAAAGAAAATTACTTCTTTATATATGACCTATAACATCTGAAGAACAAACCAAAAAATCCCCCCTAAAACTACCAACAAAATAATCAACCAACCAAAAACCCCTGCAAAACTGCAAACCTCCCCTAAGAAATGTCTTCCTTTGTGTTCAACTGCTTAGATTTAAGATACATGCTTAACACCAGCAGGCTGCAAGAGGAAAGAGTAAGTCAATTTTTTGAGGGAAAAGAACTTACTCAACATTTTCTTGTTTCCAGACACTAATCTCAGGGACAAACAGTACTGGGAACCTGGCTTAGGCTGAAACCAGCAGCTGCTAACTGCATGCTTCACATAATTCTTCTGAAAGCCAACAAGAGATACTGACCAAATATCACTTCTGACTTTAGAGAAAAGACTTACTGCCTCCATTTAAAAAACAAACAAACATAAGAAAGTAATACATTGGTTTTTTAAGAGTAGAAGTGCGTGATCTTCTTGAAATTTAAAACTTTACGTGAAAGGTATTCCCACCCCCTGAAAGACATGAAATCTTCAGCCATTTGCTGAGGGAAAGAAGCAAGAAGAGAGTCAGAGCTTTCTGAGAGACTTGCCTGACACACAAAGCCATTTCACTAAGTTTATTGAAGAATATTGTTTAAAGCGTGCAGTATCAGGTATGACTATTAGCCTATCAAGCTGGTATCCCATCTCTGGAGAGAAAGACGTACCCACTGGTCTGTATTTGTCCAGGCTATCGTCATTCTATGAAATGCCTATGCTGCGGCACAGATTTACTTTCATAAGGCTCGAAGGAAATCAAAGTGTGCATTTCAAAATAATTGAAAGAAGAGCAAGGAACTGCGGAGAAGTCTCCAATGCAGTCTCCAGAGCCAAAGAAAACTGGAGAGCCAAGACAAAACCAACTTCCAGAGATGGTGTAGCTAATTCAGGGCTTTCGAAAAAGCACAAGAAAGCCAACAGGAACTGTGAACTGGCCTGAGCTGGTTGTACAGAATAAACGAGGAAGATATACATAAGTTAAGACGGTTACCCTGAAGAAAAATCCAAAGCATTTCCTTACTATAGATGGGCCTTTTTCAGGCTGGAAGGATAAATTACCATGATCATCTTTTTATGACATGGACAAATGCTTTCCCATCTGTGAAACCCATTCTGCTGGGTTCGGTTACACTTTTTAAGCTTCCATATTAGTGCGAAGTCCCCTCAAGTGGAAAAATGTTTATAGGATAATAAACTTCTAAATATGAAAGCTTCAAAAGCATAACCAAATCCAGCAGCACGGGTTTCACAGATGGGAAAGCATTTGTCCACGTCCATGTAGAAGATTAACAGTTCTTCAATATCGATCCCTATTGCATTGGAGAGATGATGCAGGTTATCCTATAAACATTTTTCCACTTGAGGGAACTTCACACGGAAATAACTACAAGAGACATACCATAACTGCAAAGAGGTTACAAAATAAGGCTGCTCCTAGTTTTCACGTTCCCATAGAAACAACAAAACAACAGCCCCTCTCAACCGGGAATTTTGTGCGGTTGCTGGAAACACGCTTGTACGCGCCATAGAAAGGATGCAACTACCACTGGGGTTGCCCTGGAAAAAATTACTTCAGCTTTCATGAAAACTAGAACTGAAGTAAAAATACTGTCAGTCGACAGGCGGCTGAACATGAGCCAGCAGTGTGCCCAGGTGGCCAAGAAGGCCAAGAGCATCCTGGCTTGCATAAAGAATAGTGTGACCAACAGAAGTAGGGAGGTGATTGTCCCCCTGTACTCAGCACTGGGGAGGCCACACCTTGAGTATTNTTCAGATTTAGGAAGGGAGGGTGGGGAGAAAGTCCTGTTGCATTTGATAAATTACAGCACTTTCATAGCAAATAACCGTACATTCTCTTCAGCGATTTTGCATTATACAAACCTCGCGCACCCAGTTGCTTTTGTTCTGTTTTGCTGTATGAAGCTTCATACCTTCTTTGTAAAGGCTTCAGATGCTTGAGCAAGATGATTCAACCAACTTTGAAACTCAGATGAAGAGCAAACATTTTACTACTTCTATTGTAATAGAGAATTTGAAGAAAGCAGCTGAGATCTAGCACATGCTGCAGCTTTTTGAGCTTAGTGTGCAACTTTTCTGCATAAATTTTGGCAGAAGAAAAGCTGGGGGGGGAGGAGGGAGGGAGGGCAGGCAGGAGGGAGATCCTAGTTCAGATATCCTCAGCAGCAGCTTGCTAAGAGCTACAGATTAACTTTCAGATTTCTTCATCACAGAGCACGGTAACTCCATTTAGGAGCAGACTAGAAACATGCCATCGCCCCAGAGAAACTAAGGATGTCATGTTTGAGCAGAAGGGAGTTTATTGGAGACTGCTGCAGTCAATCACATGGGGCAAGAAACCAGGCTCTCCCTCCCACCACCACCACAAGAAGTTTTAAGGAAATCCCAGTGCAGAAACACAAGGTAAAAAGCCAAGAGGAAGGAAGGATCAGAAAAAGAAGAAGGAGTGACAGACAACAAAGGATGCAACAACACAGAATCCAGATAAAAGCCATGGAGGCAGGGCTGAGCAGATATATAGGAAAGACAGGGCAGAACTCCAAGGTGCATGATCCTAACAGATACAAGAGGCAGAAAAGAGACCAAGAGTGGACTATAAACACCAGAAAGCACAGGATCCTCCAGAAAATGGAACCAAATCTCAAAGAACTTTTTGAAACAGACAGTAGTAACGTGTTTCTGTGCCAAGGCCCAAAGAGTGCATTGTTACAGCGCTGCCTTCTGCCTTAGCTCTCCAGGTTTTTCTTACTCAAAGAACTTACTACTCCTTTTGATTTTTGTCTTTATAACCACTGGATTATGAAAATAATGCATGTAAGCCATTTCCTATGCCAACTAATACCTCATCCTTTAAATAGAACTAAGAACACAGTCAATATTTGCAGTTTGTCTATGTGTCTGCCATCCCACAGGAATGGAGAATTAAAGTGCGTATCATAAAAAAAGCTAAAGTTACAACTCCAACATGTCTGTTTCAAAACCACGGATACAATTAAATACTGCTGATAGGAGTACTGGAGTTGAAAATTGAGAAACTCATTTGCTATGGTTAAATTGGGGAAAATCCTTTAATAAAAGCATATTTAAAATGGGATTTACAGAACACAAGGCTTCACCAAGCAGTTGGGTATAGAAGTGAAAAGTATCTGCTGCAGCAAGATAACTAATTCCCAATATCTACTCTTCAACAACTCACTTGCAATCTCCTTTAGCAAACCATCACCCTTATCATCTTTATACATAATTACCAAAAAGGTAAATTTCCATTCGGGAGCCCATCTGTTTTACATAAAAAGAATACTTTATACAAGTTTTTGCTCTGATATCTTTTTTCCCCAACTGCACCGTTGTTATTACTAGTAGATAATCAGCAAGTGAATTTCAGTAGCAACTTCATTAATGGATTTTAACTTCATTTTCTGCCTAAAGGAAGGATTCAAGAAATTCAAAGAAACAGACACAGAAAAGTACCTACAGAGATGACAGGGAATGTGGGACATACCTAGATGGATACTACTGTTCAGCATATTATCTTCCTCTCTGTTCCTTTCTAATTAATATAGAGGTGCAAAAGCTTCCTGCTGCTTACAAAGATTTTATTTCATTATTTTTCAACCAGTTTAAGGAATAAGGACTATGATTATTCTATAGCTGAACTATCAGCCCCCAGTATATGAGGCATAATTCAAAACACTGTATCAGACATTTCTAAACTAATGACCATCTGTTTTAACTTGGCAAACTGCTCCTCAGTAAGGGAAGCAACAACAAGCAGATCCTTACTTTAACCACAGTTAAGAAGATTTCCCTCAAATGCATTTTTCTTCATATGTAGTTATGCTCAAGCTTTTCCTTTCAGTGACCTCACATTACAGTGGGAATAAATCATCCTCTTCACTGTCAATACTTGTCCCATTACAGCAAAAAAAGAGAAACAAAACAAAGAAACCACCAGCAGTAAGAATGTCAACGGTCTGTCTGCAAGCACTGATTCTAACCAACTTTGAAATCCTATATCCTTAGCCAAAAATAGGTTAAAATAAATTTGTTGATATAAGAAGTGAAAGAAAGATGGTTGGTCAACATGCTCAGACATAAATGTCTTCCCTTTTCCTAGTTCTGGTTTTTATACTTCACTGGTGCAGACTGCCATGTAGTGTCCTCCTACAGTGCTCCAGCCCCTTCCCAATGAGAACATCTGCTGATTGGGTACAGTGGTGTCCCAAATCAGGCTCCTTTTGTAAGAAGGTAAAGGGCTAACACAAATGGGTTGGTTGTATGCATTAGGTAAGATGATATGTGAGTTGACCTGTAGAAATGGGTGATGATTTAAAAACAAGTTTGGCATACATCTTGCAATAGTTAAGCCTTCATTTTCAGATTACTTTAATAGACAAATTTGATAATAGTGAAATTTAACGGAAACAATTTTTACTTCTCTTAATGTTCATGTTTTGTTTTATTTAGAAAGCAGAGCTGCTTCTTTATTAAATGTCTTAAGTGACTCATATCAGGTATAAGTGACTCATCAGGTATGATAAACATCTACTTTTCTTCCTTGGAAATGGCTTAGATTCTGTTACTCATCATTAGGACAGAAGAGACCAGGATGACAACTGGCAAATTAAGACCACTTGTGCTTCAACCAGAAGAAGAGGGGAAAGAAATAGGACTGCTGGAATTGCTGGAGTGAAACAGGCGGGAGAAGTCATCGGGGCAGACTTATGAAGTGTAAAGGTTTAACAGAAATTTGAGTTCTTCAAGTAAGTCTTGTGGAAAGTTATTTAATTAGAAAGATATTCTTATGATTTCAAATACCTCATAAATATATTTACCTTCCAATCCTGGGAACTCCAGTTCTGAAATCGGCAAAGAATGTCTACTGTTCCCCAAATATTACGAAAATACTCACGAGCCCCCGCAGTAATTACAGCAGTAATAAACGGGAAGCTCTACCTCAAAGTGGCTCTTTCTGGAAAACTCCACATTTAAAACAATTATTTAACACAATTTTATGATAGAAAGAGGCATTCCTTTTTGGCAACACTAAGGAATATGCCTGCCTGAATTCCATCTGTCTCCCACAAGTTGTTCCCACAGAGAGAGTAACTTTTGAGAAGAGGTAGGGGCAAAACAGAGAAAGGAGGGGGGAAATTATAACTTTCTCATATTTCCCCAAATAGTTCTGAGATGCTTTTTTTTCCCCAGTCTCCAAGCTTTTCTTTCCAGCTATAAAAATAACGGCATTACACATTATAGCAACTTGCACATTTCTGTGCAGCACATTATCTGCTCAGAATTTGATCCTGAAAAACGTTTGCAGTGACAGCGCTGGCAAAAGCTAAAAAATAAGCTCTAAAATCAGTCTTTCCTAAGAAATCTGCTAATCTCAACAACACAAATTTGAACTTTGGCATCTGTTTTCCACATATCAGAATTCTGCGAATATTAGGAATTCTTCTATTACACAAGCAAGGTCTGAAATTATTGTTTTTGAAGAGAATTCCAGTTCCTCAGTATAAACACATTCCATATCCACTTTCAAATTATTTTTTTTAAAGTGTGGTGAGAACATGGCTTCACAATACTCCTCCATTTCTGATTTAATTTCTTGAGGGCGTGGAAGGGCAAGTTGACTAAAGATTTTACTTTTAAATAAGTGCCATATCGGAAAGTCAGCAAATAGAATAAATTTATTTGAATTTAAATTCACTCACGTGGGACTGGGCTATCTGGGTCATCCAGGACCTGACAGTTTTCTTCTCAGTATGCTATATAGAGTATGGTCCTTGCCCAAAGCTAAGTCCTGCCTGGCTAAATGTAACCTTCTTCCTGTCATGGCAACGACATCTGGCTCCTGCCTCCCCACAATCAGTCCAAACAGTGGATAAAAGCAATGTAGGTTTTCTTCCTGAAGTGTGAATGCCAGCAGAATACACTGGTTTTAGAAAGGAGGTCTATAAAATTTGGTGAACTACACATCTCTGACTTCCCACACCCATGAGAAAAGCCTCCCTTCCCACAAAGTTCAACAGCTGTGCTACATGACCATACAGGTCAAAAAGCCTCAAACCTACTCAAAGAGCACACAGATTAAGTACAAGTAGCTGCTGCACGTGAAGAATGCTTCAAATGCACCTATTCCACTTCAGAACTCAAAGCCAAACACTTGGAAATACACAAAATGCTGTTTATTACACAGACACCTTTTTAACTTATCATAGTGTAACAGCTGTGGTCAGGACCTCCCAAATCTGTTGAAAGAAAATGATGTCCCTGTAGTGGTGATCAATGAACTCATGTCTATATTTTGAAATTCCACTTCTTTGTAGAATAATCCACACCAAAGATAATGTGCATGTTTCCATAAAAAAAAGCCCATTCGTCCTCCTGTGACAGCAGTTTTCTTAAACTGAGCCCTTCAGACAAGATATTTGTAATCAGAATTAAACCATTAGCTTCAAACAATCACTAAAGTACGTATGCATTTAAAACCAAACTTGTTACCTTTCCTCTGCTAAAGGTCTAAAATAGGGATTACTTTGTTTTCTTTTGTTCTACCTTACCATTTCTTTGTCCAACAGATCTCTTAAGAGGAAGAAACAGCTTCATGACGTGGTTACTGCCTCTTAACAGTTAAGTAAGAGGAGATTAATGGCGCTTTATTAACATTTTGCTAAGTTGACATGAGTTCTCCTCTCATTCTTACTTCCTGGCATGGTTCACAATGTGACCTGCATACAAACTGCACTTGCTTTCTGAGGAAACTAAACCAGAAGTGCTCCAGGGTGTACACCAAATTAACTCTACCACATAACATGACATCAGAGTCTAAAGCAATGACTTTGTGGAGAAAAGATAGCCTAGATAACCAGAGAAAAGCTAGTCAGAAGTCAACCCCTCAAATTCACACTCTACAGAGGGCAAAAACATCTGCAACAGATTTAGTGCACTCATTTGCATTTGCTTAATTATTTGTCCCGGTAAACAAAGCCCAAGACTGTCCCATGGTACTAACCATCAAGGACCCCACAGGTATTGCTCCCGTGCCTGCATCAACCTGTGATCTGTCTTTTCAATTATATGAGTGAGTGCTCCTCTGAAATTGCTTCAGAACTCAGGATTTCCATTGAAGACCATATCGAAGCAGCTTCAGTAGCTTACTAATAAATTAGCAAACAAACCCACTGTTTATGAAGCAGCTCTGCAAACTCATCTTGGTTTTTTTCTCCTCCAGGTAGCACGTTGTAGCTATTCGACATATTGGTAGCTGTAGAAATTCCACAACTAGAATCCAGTTAACAATTCTCTTGATAAATGAGGCTGATTAAAATCTGCCTCATTAAAATCTGTGTAAAGCCAGCTTTTAATTGTGCTGGCTTTACACAGATTAAAAAATAGTAACATTTTATTACTGTTAATGAAGAGAAGTCTTCCCAAGGCCGCATCAACTTACAAGACTGTATATTAACACAGAGACTTATCTGACTCTTTCCCAATATACGTAACAGCGTAATTAAATTCAGTTAAACTCTGAGGGTACATTGCTTTAAAAGATGCACAATTGTAGAGCCTTAACAATATCAGCTTTCTTGCCAAAAATACTTCAGAAAGTATTCTCTTGTGCACCACAGAGACTTCTACCATACTTGCTGAAAAGAGTAATAACTATCACTCTCCAAGGCTGGGATTTTGTTTACTGTCTTCCTTGGTGAAGATCAAGCAACTTTCCACAGGAATCACTGCAACGTCCTGGGGGCGTTACAGCTCCAGAACAATTACTGTGGCAAGATGGGGGTATCTCCTCCCAGGAGCAGAGCAGCACACTGCCTTCACACAGCACACGCACCCTTGGGAGGAAAGCGAAGAGACAACAGACCTTCGGTGTTACCTATTTGTCTCTCTAGATCTGCTGCCTCATCTGGTGTGGCGCGTGGGAGGACACCAGGATCACTGAAACTAGTGCGCAGCAGGGTCCCCATCACGAAAAAGAAAAGAATCCCACCAATTGCAGGTATAGCAGGAGTAATCTTCTCTGACAAATATGGACAACTGGAAAAAGAAAGAAGATAAGCATAGTCAATAATACGTACTGCAGCTTGCTCTCAAAAACTGTTTACGCTGTCATAAATACCATCATACAGAGAATTCACTTTCTTCTATCAATAGGCTACTTGTCTTGGAACATTCTTTGAAGCTGAAATTTCTGTCTGTGCTCGTCACAATTCTGAAATTTCTCATAATCTATTATGTTATTTAGACCTTTATTATATTAAACAACAACCTCACTAATATGCAATAATCATTTACATAAGAAAAGAAAATATTTAATAACAGGCTATTATAGGTACATATATTTGTTCATCTATTGCCCAAATGCATAAAGTAAATTGGGGGCTGGGGAAGGGAAAATCATCTGAAGACAACCAGCAATATAAAGCAAAGCACATGACATGATGAAATAAGCCCTACTGGGAAAAAAAATGTAATTAAGTCTACAAAATTAATTTATCATCATATCTATGCTCATCCATCACAAAGATGATGCTCAAGTACACCTGTGACACATTCTTTTACATAGCCCTATATATAACAATTATAACACCAATATAATTATATTGTGTTATATTATTGTGTATTATTACCTTGTGTATTATTATTATATTGGTGTTATAACACCACTACTGGTTCTCTTTCTTAATCCATTTCTTGTGACTTGGTAAGCTTGTTTACTCATTTACAAAGTAAGATGAGTGCAAACGACAGCACAAGACACCTGGGAACATATAATCCAGCTGCAATATCAACAGCCCTTTGCCAGCACAAAATGAAAAACAGTCAAAAAAACCCCAAAGGGCTCTGGGGTTACCAGATTTACAATGTACACGTAGAGCTTAAGACCCGTTTTAGCAAGTTTTCCTCTATGCTCCCCATGAATAAAATCAGAATGGACGGAAGCATTGGAACCCAAACAACACACAAATCCAAGCACCTCTTCAGGGGAATACAAACACTTAGGTGTTACACAGGTTACTGCTGCCATTAATCTGAGCCATACAATAAGCACTGCAGCAGCATCTTAGAAACCACACAGGCTGAAGACTCTCACCACAGCTTTTATTTTAAGTAGAAGGGACAAAACGCACAGACAGCTTCGTGCATTTCTGATGTCTCTATGGGAAGTCATAGGAAAAGCCTAAACCCAACACGTTCTAAGCTTTAGGGCTTCGTCTAAAGCTTCCACGTATCACTCAAGTTTAATTAGCATGGTCTTCCCCTGTTTCTGCTGCCTGCCTTAAACGATGATTCGGATGGGCAAGCTTTTGCACAGCACGTCAGATAACCTCCCTGGAATGTTAACTCTGAGCAAGTGGTGACAATGTCAACTTCCCTGCCCATCACTTCGGCTGACAAGATGGGGAGAGAATGGAAACACTCTTCATACCAGCCACCACAGACACACCAAGCATTTGTCTCCCTGCGTAATCCTGTTAAACGCACTTGGCCGTCCCACAGAACGCCGGGGGTTGCGGGGATGCAGTGAGGCCAAACGCATTACACGGCACGTCATACCATCACATACCATCACAGAATTCATCTGCCACCCAACATGAATCTAATCTTACTGGTGTAACGAGTTAGGAAAGTGTAAAGAAACAAGAAGAAGAAAAAGAAAGGCGAGGGGCAAGAGATAGTGTGGTTTCATCGAATGAATAGCCTTCAAACACTAGGAAACTGCTTCAGATGCACACACGTAGAGAATCTGTTTCGTTTTAGCACTAAAGGAAGCAGCAGCAAGCCAGCTGGTGGATATAAGCCTTGCTCCCTTCACGTCGCAGAAGTCAGAGCAACCAACCAAAGAGGAGCTTTCATACCACAGAAACGTCGTACCGCTCGGTTTATTTCTTGCCACAAAGGATTGCTGAAATCAAAACCACTGAAAAACGCTCAGGCAAGAGTACAAATAGGCTGCAAGAACGTATTTTAAAAGGATTATGGAGGACGTGTACATTAATGAACACTAAATATAGCACAGCGTTATGATTCTTCTCTTGCATTATTCATTACACATGCACCAAAGCAATTGCAACTGGGATGAAGTCTGTTGACCAAACAAGAGCTGTGCAAAAGGGACCAGGAGACAATCTCAGGGCAGCACAGTAGGCACAACACATTCTACACAGGTGCCAAGGCAAAACCAGCAGTGGCAGCTCTCTAACTTTAATTCTCAGTGACACTCAGAGAACAGAAACTCAAGGGCCACCGTGACAGTGACAAATCCCCCAATTTCACAGGGAATCAGTAGAAAGAACAAATTCCTGTGCTGAAATACTAAGAAAGCCTTGCATTGCAGAAAAGTGATGGTGCCATTATAGTACACCAGCATAAAAATGTTTCTCTCTGCCTTGCTGAACCAAGTCCACCCGCAAAGTGTGACAAAAATCCAACAACCACCCTCAAAGCCCTGCACACTCTTCACCACAGGCAAGTGTAAGATAATCTGCTTCACCTAAAAGTGTTTTCAGGGATTAATACCCTGTATTTTATCAACTTTGACCTGGTAATGTAGAAAAAACCTGTAGACATCACCACACTGGAAGGGATGCCATCCAGAGGGACCTGGACAGGCTTGAGAGGTGGGCTAGTGCCAATTGCATGAAGTTCAACCAAGCCAAGTGCAGGGTCCTGCACCTGAGACATGGCAACCCCTAGCACAAATACAGGTTGGGCAGAGAGTGGTTGGAGAACAGCCCTGAGAAGGGCTTGGGAGTGATGGTGGATGGGAAGCTCAACATGAGCCAGCAGTGCACACTGGCAGCCCAGAAAGCCAACCACATCCTGGGCTGCAAACAAAAAGTGTGGCCAGCAAGGTCGTGGGAGGGTGATTCTACCCCTCTACTCTGCTCTTGTGAGACCCCACCTGGAGTACTGTGTCCAGCTTTGGAACCCCTAACATAAGAAGGACATGGACCTGTTGAAACGGGTCCAGCAGAGGGCCATGAAGATGATCATAGTTGGAGCACCTCTGCTATGAAGACCGGCTGAGGGAGCTAATATTGTTCAGCCTGGAGAAGACACCAGGGAGACCTTATAGCAGCCTTCCAGTACCTAAAGGGGCTACAGGAGAGCTGGAGAGGGACTCTGTCAGGCAGTGTAATGACAGGACAAGAGGTAAAGGCTTTAAATTAGAAGAGGGAAGACTTAAATTAGACACCAGAAAGAAATTCTTTCCTGTGAGGATGGTGAGGCACTGGAACAGGTTGCCCAGAGAAGCTGTGGATGCCCCATCCCTGGAGGTGTTCGAGGCCAGGCTGGATGGGGTTTGGAGCAACCTGCTCTGGTGGGAGGTGTCCCTGCCCACAGCAGGGGCTTTGGAACGAGGTCATCTTTAAGGTCCTTTCCAACTCTAACCATTCTATGATTCTTTGATCTTTGGCAACTAATGCTTCACCTAATCAGAAATTATTTCAAGTGAAAAACCAGCTCTTACAGGGATTCAGATAGTAAGGTCAGGCAGGACCATTCAGTCCAGTCTGACTTCCATATAAACAGATTGTATACTCTTACATTGGCCTGTAGAGAGCTCCAAAATTATATCTATCCTTTAAAAGAGCCCAATTAATTTTTCAAATTCCTCTCAATTAAATTTAAAAAAACAGATATTGTACAGACCATTTTCTCTCATAAAAAAAAGAAAGGGGGGGAACCCCTTAATGCCTCCTGGGTTATTAAAAAATCCACTAAAAGCGGCTTCAAATTCAAAATGTGGATTGTAGCTCAAAACTGTCAATACATTTGTAACAAGAAACTTTATATTTACATAATTCATATTTGCATGCTTACATAACAGATGCATTTGTACTACTACATTAAGTCAGTATTATTTCAAACAATTTGTTTTAGCATCACTACTTTTGGAATCGCCAAATACTGTGCACAGAAAAAGATGATTCCTAATAGTTGCTCAAATTCCTTAATTAATCTGCTTCAACTGAGTTTGCATCACTTCAGGCGGAGAAAGCATGAGCGTTCCTCAGATGCTAAAAGAAGTCTCTTTTCTGGATGGTATTTTCAGTGAGTTTTTAAAGTAAATCCTAGCAGGTATTTCCTGGCAGCAAATTCCCAAACTTTCCCACAGAGGCTCTCCCTGCACAGAGAACCATCCATCTTATCCACTTATGATAAAGGAGCACCGAGCTCCAGAACAAATCTCCATCTTACTGCCCAGCAAGTAGAGACTAACATTTTAAAATCAGCACTTGTTAACCACTAGCTGTGAACTGACATCTTCTGTTTACACCTTACACACAGTATAAAACAACTGCCCTTAACTGGTATCTGTAATGATAGCAAGTACTGCCCTGGCCCATCCCAGAAAACAGATTTTTAGGCAGAATTACTTGAACCCATTAGAAATTGTTATTGTGGAAACAGCTTCTTCAGAAAGCAATGTTTGGATTTGCACATAGCAACCAGTAACACAACCTGAAGTTTTGATTTAATTAATGGAGGTGCTTTATACAAATCAGCCCTGCTTTTTGCTTGGTTTCTCAGCTGCTTTTCTGAAGCATCGTGTGAAAGCTTGCATGGGCGTAGGAGGGAAATAAAACATGCTGGAAGACTAGTCTGTCATGGCTAGATAAAAATAAAAACACAATGGCATTTAAGAGATAATTATCAATCATCACCCCTGTAAATGAAGGATGAAGGAGAACAACAAAAGCAATTTTTGCCACCCAGCAGCCTTCTTAACTGTGTAACCAGTGCTCCCTGTGGCTACCGACAGCAGAGGAAAAATAGCTGTAGTATCCTACTGAAGAGTACATGCTGAGAGTCCTACAACTTTCCAGCTCTTTCATTAGAAAAGGAAGAAGAAAAAAAAACAAAAAAACCACAAAAAACCAAGAAGCCTCCTTAAGGTCTTTCCTAGAAAGATGAAGACTTTCCTGAACAGTTCACTGACAACAACAGTTGTTCTTCACTGATGCAGAGATACAGTAACTGACAACTCTATCCAGTAGGGATGATGGAGATTTGGAGAGAGTCTTACTTGACTAATCCCATAGTTACAAAAAAAACATGAATAAATAACACAGCCACTTACTACAGAGCACAAAAAAGACAGGGTTTTATACCTATGAGAAATCAGAGAGCTTGCTTAATATTTCTAAGCTGGCAAGCAGACAACAGTAAAAGTACAGATTTCAGGCAAAGATGTAGTAGCCAACACAATTACACTAAAAAAAGAGAAAAAAAGCCCACAAAAAACAACCAGCCAAAAAACAATCATGACATTTTCCTTCATCATCAACTTAATTTATGTTTCTGCAGGTTTTGCCTATTTAATATACCAGTAGCTACTGGTGTGCAGGTGGTATCCAACACAAAGAGGCAGCCTGTGCTGCACACCCTGCGCTGGGTTCCACATGATATAACATCTGAATAAGACCGTGCTGTTCTCATTAGAATAACCCAAAGGGTTTGGGTTTTGTTCTTCCACTCTTATTTATGGCTCCTCTCAGCTTCTCCTTCCTTTCAAATCCACCGTGCCATTGCTCCATGTCACTCTGTCCCAAACTTCTGACTTTACACCAACACAAATCTTTTGTCAGGCTCTTTTGTGAGTCGAGTTAGTTTACTAAAATGAACAAAAATGACACTGTTCTGCTGACTTCTCTTTCCACCTCTTTAACAAATCAAATAGGCACTTGGAAAGGATCACTGATATTAGCACAAAGCAAGGGAGATGGAAGCACACATGAAAATGAGGAGGAGAGGGACACTGGGACAGAGGGAGGAGACCTCCATTTCAGCAGCTGTCAGTGAGGTTTTCACTCAGGTCACTGCCTCTTGTGAAACCACACTCTAACCATGACCTCTTTCATTCTACAGATAACAACAGAATACCCATAGAGATAAGATTAAAGGCGAATCAAGACTCTGGGCCTGAAGAACAAAACCAGCTTATAATTTACTTTTCTAATGACAAGTTACCAGTTTAAAGAAAGCAGCCAAAGACATGCTTGTAGACCACAAGACAATAGAGGACACAAGGACAGGCAAGGCACGAGGGCACAGCCAGAGCTTTGAAGGCTGCTGCTGGACAAAAGATGTAGCAGCAAGATATATGGAACAAAGGGAATGATCAGAGTAAAATAATGTCACTGTTGAAGGGTTTGCAGGGTTGCCTCTTCTCACTTGGTTTCCAGCAGAATCTCACCCAGACACTGCCACATTTCATACTGCTATTGGGAAAAGCGTTGGCAAAGTATAAGGAGGTATAAAAAGAATCACAGAAGCACTTTAAAAGACTGCACTGTAAATTCTCTCCTATAAACCAGGCTTCAACCTGCTACAGACGACTTTATAGGTACCACGCCAATGATATTAAAGCATAGTCTTAATACAATCAGAACTGTAAGGACAGTATAAGTTTTCCCATGGTATAGCTGTAGCTAACAGAAAGTAACGCCACAGAAAAGCATAAATAGCTGATTTAAAAACTAAGAACAAAAAAAGTTTGTATCCATTCAACAGCTGGTATTTTTGGGATGCTCCCATGTTTACACCTCTACCCCCAAATCCCAGCATCCTACAACCACCTCTTTGAAAAGACCTCATTTTAAAATTAAGGTGAAGAAACTCTTAAGGAAGGTCTGACTAATGAAGAAAGTTACAATAGGAAGCAATTTGTAGTGCACTAACTAGTTAATTATTCACATGCATGCTGTTGGCAAGCAGAAAACCTGTTGTGATTTGAGTACAGATTAGTCTAAATAATGTTACATGGAATGCCTAACAAGATTAGGTAGGGAAAGTCTGCATTAGTTTCTTTTGTACACCTTTAAAAATTCCTATTAGAACTGTCAAGAGATATTAAGGAAACAACAAACTAATTTCAATAGAATTTGAAATTTGCTTTAAAAAATGCATTTATTTCATTATTCCTTCTTGTGTTTTGAATATTTTTTAACATCATACCTCCCTCATTTCAGAAAAGCCACTCAGTTTCAAAAACATTGATAAAATACAAGACAAAAATCACTCTTATAATACTGGCTGGAAAACACAGTAGCTAGGAAACAAAATGCAGAATGAGAGCAGGAAGGGAAGAAATAGGAAGACTCTTACCTCCTCCTCAGTTTGATAATCTAAAATATTATACCCAAGTCAGAAATGCAGATTTATTGAATGGTTTTAGATAAGAAGTATTAAGACTTGCATGAATGCTTTAGTAGTAAGTGGAACACGTACAGAATAATACCAATTATAACGTGGACATAAGCGTCCCAGCCTCTATCAGCACTTAGAAATTATTCCTTGAAACAAAGAAGGTTAATATGACAAAAATAACTCAGATTACAGAACAGCATCATCCTCAAGCCTTATAAATTAAGTACTTCAGAAGTTGCCTCAAACCTGGGACAAAATAAAATTAGTTTCAGTTTCCCTGAACAGCAGAAGCTTAACAGCCAGTCTTCTAAGTTTCATGAGAAAACCTGACAGAGTTTGGTCTTTCAAGCTGATGCCAAAGCACAAGAGCAATCACAGAGACAGACAGACTGCAGGGAGCTTGCTCTCCCCTGCTCAGACCAGTAGGTCCTCAATGGGACTCCCAGCAGCACTGACCCCTTTACAATGCAGTGTATTACCATTGAAATCCGATTTAACGCTGGGTGGATTTGGATGTAGGAGTTCAGATGGAACTAAGCAAACAGCATTGATTATGAAATTGTGTAAGGTAACCACAAACTCCCTCCTACAAGTAAAGATCTTAAGGGTTTAATGCAGCAGATATCCAACAATCAAACAGCCTTGCACAACCTCCCAATTTTTATTGCTACAGGAATTAACTCTAATGATCTGCTATCAAACTTCAAAGCTGGGATAGATAAAATGCATTATTCAAAAAGAACCTGTCTGCAAAACAGCTGTGGCTACTGACACTCCTGCAAGGGCAACTAAGTTTTGCTTTGCTTTATGAAGAAGGAGCTTTTTTTTACAAAACACAGCTTCTAAAATTTTGATGGCACCAGCTGTTGGCCAGAACTGTCCGATGAAGGCAGTAAGAAAATGGGGAATATCTAAGGAATATACAGCAAGAACCTGAGTCTTACCAAATAATCAGTTTCTTTATGAAAGGCCAACGCAAGTAGAATGCATCCTCCAATAAATTCTAAACTCAGAAAAGGCCTGGATTCCAACCATGCAGCAAATCAGAGGTTTTTCCTTCATTGCCATTCCTGTTTGCTGGATAACTACTGGCTTGAAAAGGTAAAAAAATATATTTGTACTTTAATTCTGTGGTTTTGTATGTGCAGTGCAAGGCCTGGTTTCCATAATAAAAGACAACCGATTAATGAATTCCCGTAGATGAACAAACTCACAATTTCTTTTAAACAGCTCATATAAACACTTTCTTTCCTGTTGTGCTTCGTATTACTTCCTTATTATTTCTTATTATTTCCTGTTATGTGATTTTATAACTAAACCATCAGGTTAATCCCCAAGCACTTATGAACAGAAGTTAAACCTGGGACAAAACAAGCGGAAACGCCTTATGCCACCGACAAGTCCCTGAAGGAGTATGAGCTTCTAGGTGATTTTCCACAGGATTCTCTGGAAATTGGAACAGACACAAGCAACCTGCTGGCAGAGCCTTCAATAAGCTGTATTTTGCATTCACCCTGCACAATTTATAAAGTCTAAAGGCCAGAGGTAAAGCCCAGCTCTTGCTAAAAGGCAAATGCCTGTCAGTGCAATCCCTACCCCTGGCCACGCTCAGCTGTCGCTTCCCTTGTATACAGAGTGAGCTGGCTAACACGGAGTTAAAGCAGAGGTACTGCTCTCAACCTGGTCCCTCTTCTGAAAACAAAGTAATTCCTTTACTGCTATATCAGTTTCCTGAACAACTTCACTCACTGTAGGATACGAGTGCCAGTGAACAGGTAGGAACACACAGAGGGCAGGATGGTGTTGGACTATTATTTCCCAGGGCATTCAACAGCTACGTGGACCTAGCCATAGAATGAAATCCCACCCATAGTCATGAGAGCTTGGTAATAGTAGATCCAGTGTCTTATGTGGATTTTTAAATATGTTTTTTTTGTTATTTGTCTTCTTCCTGCTGCAATTCTCCATATTGCAAGTCTCCTGCATAAAACACACAAATGAACTTTTAATATAAAATACAGGGGGAAAATATTAAAACAACTTCTCAGCAGAACCCAGCAGAGTAGAAGCCTTTGCTCTGACACTGAAAGCCAGAGCTAAGCTACACAACTAGAGTGCTTCCCGGGGCTCCTTTACTTATGAAAAAGTGGAGAACTGGCGATCCTGCCCACACTGCATATCAAAAGTGTACATCACGTGGTTATAAATAAAGCAACCAGGAACATAAAGCAAGGAGAAGCATGAAGCCAAGAGAGTTTAACCTCCTCTTTCCCAAAAGAAGGAGAGTTAAGCAGTAGCAATTCAACTACTTGATCATCCTTCTGAAAAGAGCTGAGGCCTGTGTGTGGTAACTTCGCAGGCATCGTTCTCCACAAACATTGGAAGAGTTTTCCCTGAAATGGCATTCTGTGTTTTATCCTTCTGCCTCCTTACAGTATCACGGGAATCCTCTTATCCCAGCTTAAACATTCACTGCTCAGACCACCATACTGCAGGCTACTTCAGCTTAAAACCAGCCCAACAACTAACTGGCACACATCACGCCAAAGCAGTGCCAGCTCTCCATATCTAAAAATGAGTCAGTTTACATAGGAACAAACTGCACGACCAGCTTAAGGCAAATCTTTTATTTCCCAGGGGAAAACAAATGGTTCATCTACACACAAAGCATTACCACTACAAATATTCCGCTCAGCAATGTAATTTAAACAACTAGAAATAGCCCTTTGTTGTTTTCACAGAATCACAGAACGATACGGGGTTGGAAGGGACCTCTGGAGATCATCTAATCCAAATCCGCTGCCAGAGCAGGTTGCACAGGAACGTGTCCAGGCGGGTTTTGAATGTTTCCAGAGACAGACACTCTCCCACCTCTCTGGGCAGCCTCTTCCAGGGCTCTGCCACCCTCAAAGTGAAGAAGTTCCTCCTCATGTTTAGATGGAACTTCTTATGTTCCAATTTGTGCCCATTTCTTCTTGTCCTGTCATCGGGCACCACTGAAAAAAGACTGGCCCCTTCCTCCTGACACCCACCCTTTATGTACCTGTAGGCGTTGATCAGATCCCTCCTCAGCCTTCTCTTCTCCAGATTAAAAAGGCCAAAGTCCCTCAGCCTTTCACTGTAAAACAGATGTTCTAGATGCTTTGGAGTAGAACCTAGAATTGCGTACAAGTCATGAAGTCCAGGCATTGAAACTGTAAGAGAGAGCCTACATCGAAATGCTGCCTCTGAATCGTCAGGATTTACCAATATCATACCATTTAATTATCTTCTAGGACACGTGCAGAAAAGATTGCACTGTTTTAATACTGAAATACTATTGTCTGAATTTTAACTTTTTTTTTTTCTTTTTCCCCAAGAGACATCTAAAATGCTCTGTATGCACTTTTATGTTAAATACTTATCAAACCCAGATAAGTATGTTCAGATAGAAAATGAGTGGCTTTATTGTTTTACCCTTTTTTTCTGTAGTTTCACAGATCCATCATGCACAAGCACATTCCTCTTGAGAAAGGCCACTGAATGAAATTATTCATTCCCTGTTCCCTTCCTGGACACTTGTAAAATTCATCAATATTTATGTCTGCCATACATCAATTCTATGATTTAAATCGCCTGCTTAAATAAGGCAAACTTATTCCGGTATATTTTTTTCTCAAGCCAAATATAGATCACAAAAAGTAAAAACCCAAAACACTTAAAGGAAGTTACAAGAGATGATATTTTGAAAATTAGAAACTGATGATGAAAATCATCCGTATTAGCAGTTAAATTTGGAGAGTATCACAGAAGGCTATCACAGTAACACAGAAGAGTAACACAGGAAGCTCAGCTCCAAAAAAATGTTCTCATTTAAGAGAAGGATGTTCTTCACACAAACGCCAGTCACTCCAGAACCACTGTTACTTTACAATTAGCTGCTGCACAGTAATTAAATATTTTGACTGCTAATACATAAACAAGACCCGACTGGAAGATGAACAAAAAAGAAACGCCCAGCTTTTACATTGTTTCTTAAAAATATTTTATTTAAAATTCCCACTCAATTTTAGGTTTTTTCATATGCAAATTTTGCTTTATACTATTTAATCAAGTTTTCTAGCCTTTTCCCAATTAAATTGTTACTGCAATTTTGTTCAGCAATTACCACAACCTCCATATTTTAATGTAAATTGAGCTAGGATTTCAAGCAGGGAAGAATAAGGAACACAGGGTATTGCTGCTACCCTTCTTCAAAAGTATAATTTAAATCTTCCATTTAATATCTATTTTTGTCAGACTGCAATTTTTTAAAGTTTTTTTTATAAGTATCAGAAGAAGGTGAAGCAAAGCAAGGACGGTCTCTGTTACACGTGTTACTACTGCAAATTTCAAACTTTTTTCCTTCTAACATTAATTATGCAACCTGCTACCACCTACACAATGCAATCCCAAACCCTATTTATACTGACACCTAGTCAATGATACTGCAAGTGGAATACCGTGGTCTCTCTCCCTAAAGCAAGTCAGCC
This sequence comes from Jacana jacana, assembly GCA_013400555.1. Classification (NCBI taxonomy): domain Eukaryota; kingdom Metazoa; phylum Chordata; class Aves; order Charadriiformes; family Jacanidae; genus Jacana; species Jacana jacana. The sequence goes on from VZTM01013322.1 coordinate 168,131, forward strand.
TTCAAAATCAGAGCAAAGCTCAGTTACTTCATAGTTCCCAGAATATCCTCTAAGGAATTGCAACACCAGATTTGTTCTCTGTCTTCCCATTGTCAAACGTGTTGTGCTGTTCTCCTCCCAGTTTCAGATGCTGATGTGTAAACAGTTCTCCCAGACACACTCAACCACGCAAGTGTTGTTGGATCTGCACTTTGGCACTTTTGCACAAACAGGAAACTAGCCGGCCACGAGGTTAAATAGAAATGGAAATCTTTTGAATATATAAAACAATTGCCGAGAAGCTAAACTAAAACCAGGATTGAGGGAATGAAGCAGACACCGCTGTAAGACCACTGCCCTGCCAAAACAAAGCAAGGGGCTGTACAGGAGAGCATAACGTTACACACCGTATCTCTGTAGTGCACCATTTCAACGTGCAAATCGGTGATGGGTAATCTATTTCATTGGGTCCTTCAAGCACTGATATCCTAACCCCTGCTTTGTGACCTGGTGTTTTCTCTTCAACCAGGTTTGCCCCTGCCTTTGGCCAGCCCCTACCAAGTTCCTCTGGCTCTCTCCTGGCTGGATTGTGACCACCAGGGAACAGAGGCTGCCCAGGCCCTTCTGCCAGTTCCAAACACTCACACTCTGGTGTGTGCTACAGAACCAGAGGGGAGCCACAGCCTTTTACATCATCCCACCACTGTCCCGATTATTTGAGGATATTGGCAACTGAACGTGAAGAGAAGCTGCTAGCCTGGATTAAGCAGCAGTTTCACACACAGCAATGGGAACAGACCCTCGCCATGAGGAAGATCCAGAGTTCCATAACTTTCTGCAGCCTTTACCCTTTTCCTTCTACCCTTGTTCTCTGATTAAGTCCATTCTCCATGGAAAAGTTTGCCTTTCAGGTTTACAGAACGTACTAAGTTCAAAGAGATGAGCCACATGTAAATAAGTGTGCCGGTTGTTACTTCAAATACCTGCACTAAANTTTTGCACAAACAGGAAACTAGCCGGCCACGAGGTTAAATAGAAATGGAAATCTTTTGAATATATAAAACAATTGCCGAGAAGCTAAACTAAAACCAGGATTGAGGGAATGAAGCAGACACCGCTGTAAGACCACTGCCCTACCAAAACAAAGCAAGGGGCTGTACAGGAGAGCATAACGTGCTACACACCGTATCTCTGTAGTGCACCATCTCAATGTGCAAACTGATGATGGGTAATCTATTTCATTGGGTCCTTCAAGCACTGATATCCTAACCCCTGCTTTGTGACCTGGTGTTTTCTCTTCAACCGGGTTTGCCCCTGCCTTTGGCCAGCCCCTACCAAGTTCCTCTGGCTCTCTCCTGGCTGGATTGTGACCACCAGGGAACAGAGGCTGCCCAGGCCCTTCTGCCAGTTCCAAACACTCACACTCTGGTGTGTGCTACAGAACCAGAGGGGAGCCACAGCCTTTTACATCATCCCACCACTGTCCCGATTATTTGAGGATATTGGCAACTGAACGTGAAGAGAAGCTGCTAGCCTGGATTAAGCAGCAGTTTCACACACAGCAATGGGAACAGACCCTCGCCATGAGGAAGATCCAGAGTTCCATAACTTTCTGCAGCCTTTACCCTTTTCCTTCTACCCTTGTTCTCTGATTAAGTCCATTCTCCATGGAAAAGTTTGCCTTTCAGGTTTACAGAACGTACTAAGTTCAAAGAGATGAGCCACATGTAAATAAGTGTGCCGGTTGTTACTTCAAATACCTGCACTAAACGACAGGAGAAATGTCCAACACATTCCTCCTCCTTCCTTTCTTGCCCTTACAAACATACCAACAAAATTCAGATGTCAGGTGTGTCCTTCAGTATTCAACAGCTTTCCTATTGTGTTCCATTTCCTAGGTGCCATGTAATGGGGATTTATAGCATTTTCTGTCTACATTTGTTCAAAAAGGAGACCTTGGTGCATCTTGCTCCCAGTTATACACATACATCCATACATCACTATGAGTAAGCGATAAAGTGAAGTAAATGAAAGTCACATGTAACACAGCAGCAGAGTAAGTATTTTCTATTTACAAATAACAGACAGACCAGAAGCGCGAGATTCTGCTCGTCCACAGGTGTAGAAAAATCCTTTTTCTCTGGAAGCATAAGAAACTCCTTCGCTTTACAACTGAAGTACAGAATTCTATATTCTAAAACTGTGCTTAAAAAAAAATAAAAAAGCAAAGAAGAACGGACAGTCATGCAAGCAATCTTAAATCAAAATCCAGCTCTAAATCTAATTTCAAGTCCATTGAACTTGAAATTACAAGTGTAAATAACATTATGTACATTTGTTCCTCCAAGAGCAATTATTTTACCCTGTTATGCTCCAAAACAAAACTTCATTTTTCACATCCATTAAACAGTAACATATTACCTGGTGTTTCATTAACCTGCAGGTGACCAAGTCTGCAAAGGTTCACTGGCATGAAGAACACACCAAATAATTCATCACATCCCTGCAAATAAGTTCACAAATTGAAGACTAGAAGCATCGCCTGGCAAGTGAGCTTCTTGATGAACTAGGTACTCAACTCATGCTTGTTTCTTTTTTAAAGCCCTTCTTGAACTAATAAACCAAATTATTCTCACTACTGGGCCACTTTCTCATATTTGAAACTTTGTCAGATACATTTCCATTCTATCCATAAAGTCAAAGCTTCTTAAGAGCAGATAGAAGATTCTAACAAGATTTTTGCTGAAAGAATGGAAAAAGGACTCAAGATTACACAGTTTATAAATAACACAATGGATCCTAACCCACACTCTGTAATCTACAGAGAAATTCACGTTTCAAATGTGTGTTAATTAAAATTCTAAACATGGCATTTTGTCCCGGATTGCAAAACAACATTAATATCCTTTATGTCCCAAATACATACTAACCACCTACTTCAAACATGCAGCAAATACTGGTGCTGCAGGGGAATAGAAGCATGTGCAAGAGTAAAGAGCAGTTTTTCTACTCAGAAAAGCTACAAACCTCAAAACAGAAAGCAGCATGACAGATGCCAAGATCTTACTATCCATCCCCCCTCCCAACATCTATCTTTGAATTAAAATTCACAGCCACGAATGCATACGAGCCCTGTTGCTGGTGTCCAACTCCTCACAGGCTCTGAGAAATACTAAGATAGGAGCTCTCTGCAGTTTTCCAGTCTGTTAGAACAGTGAACAACCACTAAAAGGTAATCACAGAATATCAGGGATTGGAAGGGACCTCGAAAGCTCATCCAGTCCAATCCCCCTGCCGGAGCAGGAACACCTAGAGCAGGTCACACAGGAACGCCTCCAGGTGGGTTTTGAATGTCTCCAGAGAAGGAGACTCCACAACCTCCCTGGGCAGCCCCTGCCAGTGTTCAGTCACTCTCACTGTGAAGAAATTTTTCCTCATATTTAACTGGAATCTCCTCTGTTCCAGCTTGCATCCATTGCCCCTTGTCCTGTCATTGGATGTCACTGAGAAGAACCTGGCTCCATCCTCCTGACACTCACCCTTTCTTTACATGTTTATAAACATTAATAAGGTCACCCCTCAGTCTCCTCTTCTCCAAGCTAAAGAGACCCAGCTCCCTCAGCCTTTCTTCCTATGGGAGATGCTCCACTCCCTTCATCATCATGGTAGCCCTGCCCTGGACTCTCTCCAGCAGTTCCCTGTCCTTCTTGAACTGAGGGGCCCAGAACTGGACACAATATTCCAGATGGGGTCTCACCAGGGCAGAGTAGAGGGGGAGGAGAACCTCTTGGGACCTACTAACCACCACCTTCTAATACACCCCAGGATGCCATTGGCCTTCTTGGCCATGAGGGCACAGTGCTGGCTCATGGCCATCCTGCCGTCCACCCGGATCCCCAGTCATTTTCCCCTACGCTGCTCTCCAACAGGTCATTTCCCAACTTATACTGGTACCTGGGGTTGTTCTTGCCCAGATACCAGACTCTACACTTGTCCTTGTTGTATTTCATTAAATTTCTCCCTGCCCAACTCTCCAGCCTGTCCAGGTCCCACTGAATGGCAGCACAGCCTTCTGGCAACCCACATCTGCCAACCAGTGGTTCCAGGCCTGTGCTATGGGCTCATGCACTGTGCAGAGGGTATGATCTCAGGACAGCACAAATCTCCCTCTCTGAACATGAAGACACTCTGCTGTTTCTCATCAGCAGTGACAATTAGTCAAAGCATCCTAAGCTGCTTTTTTACCTAAAAAAGTGTCAAGGCTTGTTCTACAAGCCTGTCCAGCGCTAACATAAGGTCCCAGAAAAAAAGCACCCACCATTTAGTAACATGATTAGAACCAACCGCAATGGGACCTTGGGGCAAACATAAATCTAATCTTTGAGAGAGTTTTACTAATTAATCCTCTATTAATCTTTTTTCTCCCTTTTCTGGAAATGTACATACACATGACAAAAAAATAATTAACACACCCACAGGAATGAGTCCACAATCTGGTGTTCCAAAACTTGTAATATCTAACTAGGTGTTAAGATAAAGGAACGCCTTATCCAATGGAGGTCTATAAACTGAATGGCCTGTGTTCTTACTGTAAGCTTCTGAGCAGGAATTTCCTTGAAGCCCAGGCCTTATTGTCACAGTGAAGAGCATCAGTGCGTGAAGAATAATATTCACAGCAAAGCAGGTTAATGACAGCTGTATTAAAAACTACAACAGAGCAGAAAACGAAACAATTTTGAAACAGAAGAGTCAGAAGCGACAAAAGAATCGCTCGTGTTTTTAAGAAGGAAAGCTGAAGAGCAAAAAAAACTATTATTTATTTTTACCATTTCTTCACTGATTTCTTGATCAGCAAGTTCAAGTTTAAAGCAAAGAACTTCTTTGTTTTTCCTTACTGTTCTCCTTTGAAAAGCTGGCACACTGCTCTTGGCAAAAAGCTCTCAAGATGCTTCTCATCTACTGAAGAGCTAAATTAAACCTTAAATCTATAAACACAATTTAAAGATTCTGCATTTGGAGGAGTACTTCTACTTCACTGAAGTCTAAAGTGGAAAAAAAAAGAAATTGCCACGCTAAAGGAATCACCAAGTGGAAGTGAAGGATACGGAAAGACCCCAGCAGCATTACCAGCTCAAGGTGGCCTGTTACAGTCAAACTGGAACAGGAAGGTGTACAAGAAAGATTAAAAAAGAAAAGTATTGAAGCTATTTTGAAAATATACGGCTCAAAAAGCCCAGTTGTTAATGTGATCCATTGCAACTCTACATTGCAATAATCTCTATTTTGAATACGGCATCGCACCACCCATGCTAAAATTAGCCAAAACCCTATATTCTTTCAAAACAACAAAGCAACATCACTTATTTTTTGACCCACTCTGCACTCAGATGCTTGTAGCTTAGCCAGCCCTCTGCAGCTGCTTCGACACCATGCCAATGCCTCCACTTCCTCAGCCTTTCTATGCTTAGGAAAGAATCTCTGGAGACCTAAAGAGTATTGCACAAACAATACCATGTCCTCCAACTGTTGCTAAATACAACATCCATCTTTGCTTCTTTTGTCTCTCTTGAAGGACAGCGAACATGTTGCTTTGGACTTCATTTTTGGTTGATGAAATAAGATTTTATTTTGTCTCAAAAAGGGGGCTGGATTAACCTAAAAGAAGCCCATTACAACAGGGGTCAGAAGCAGTTCAGTGGATAGGACAGGAGAGGAGGGATTGGTAAAACTATCTTTCTGGATCAGCCAGGAATCTGTTGTGTGACCTTGAGCAAAGGCAATTCACCCCTCTATTATCCCTCTGCCTTTTTGGAGTGTATGCCTACGCAGGACACAGGCAAGACAGAACAATTATGTGCCAAACCCTGTATGACTATAAAAATCCCCTCCGGCTATTTATTTTTATTGGGGGTTTTTGCTGCCAATGAACACTGATGATGGTCTGGGATCTACTGTACAAAAACACTGTCTAAGCAGCAAGCACATCAGCTGGAATCTCTAAGCAATACTGAAATACAAATAATTACTAACAGGATACACAGCTTGGCTTACATAATACAAGGGGTGGTGGTGGAAGAAAAACAAAAAAAGAGAGGACTTAAAATAGAAACTAGATATGTTACTATGCTGACCATTAGTTGTCTCATTAAAAAAAAATACAGTGCTAACAAAAGAACAACAACAAAAAAAGAAAATATAGAGGTCCAGAAGTGTTTCAGCCTCTCCTAAAGAGGCAAGGTGTTTGTCCTTTAGAAATTTAAATCTTGTTTTATAACATGACACCATTCAGGTTTAGACAAGTACTTAACTGGTTTTCAAAAACATTTAATAGGAACCTGATGCTGACAGATATATGTCAGCAATAGTTTCCTTCCAATATAGTCAGTGCATGTCTGTCAAAATTTTTAGACAATAGCTCTGAGGAAATGACTTCAAAGTTCTAGGGGAAAAAATGTCTCTTGAGATACCTGAATCGTCCTTTTTCTCTGTAAAGTGAAAGAAGTGAATGACAGTCAGAAACACGTGTGTGTTTGAAAAGAGTATCTTCATTTAAAAAAAAGGCCTAGACTTTCTGAATTACAGTATCTGAGCCTTGAAGCAATTGGATATTAATATACAGGGGCATTTGCCCCTGTGAAGATTAACGGTGGTCTGTAGAGCCCAAAGTCATTTCCTCCACTGACATGATGAGCACAAGTAAGCGTCTGCAGAAGCTCCTCTTCCTCTCAGCCAGCCCAGCCATTTCACCCCTGCCTTGCACTGACACAAGCGTTCCTGGGGGCGAGGAAACACACCAAACTGACAGCCTCCCCGGGAAAAAGCAAAGAGCAGAAAACATGCAAGACTGAGGAGTGAGATGATTGTTTTGGTTGTCTGTCAAATTGTTGGTTTTCATTGCTTAGATTGATCTGCTTCTTACTTTAGACTGGTAATAACTAGTTGATCATCAGCTTTCAAATACTTGAAATCATCTTCAGTTGTAAACACAGCTACACAAACATTGAAGTACTTTTAGGGACCATTTAATCTGAGGCACACCACAGGACTGACTCCAGCCTGGCAGTAAAATAAGTAAATTACATGATAATTTACATCCCCAATCCCTGGAGTATTCCACATAAACACTGAACCTATAAAAAAAATCAAATAACCTAATGACAAACTTTAAAGGGAAACAGCAGACTTCTATAGATAATATGAGTAGGCGTTATTAAGCAATACTTGCTGCACATTATAATGAAGCACCTAAAAATACAAAGCCCTTTGAATGCTTTACTCTTCAACTCCACAGATTTTTACAGACAAATATTTTTAAAATGGAAACCCCAATTCCACTCAGCCTCTTCAAAACATAATTATTTAAGTTAAATAGGTCGGGTCATCTGCAGAGATGTGAGCTACACTTGTAAGGGAAATTCTACCACTACCATCATAACAACAAGGGTAGTTTCACTTTGCTCCTTCCTTTCTTTTGTTGTTGACTTTGTTATATTGCAGTTCTCATGCTTAGATAATGAAAAAATGTTGGTTTTGTATGGGAGTTGTTGCTACTTCATATAAAATGTTTACTCTGCGATTTTCTCCCATGTCAAGCAAAAATACGTGCTGCAAAATGAGTTTACTTAGAACTGAAATCTTATTGGGACTGAAGAAGAGTCATATCGTTGGAACTGATACATATTCTCCGTATTACAGTGCAACATAATCACTTAAACTTCAACAACTAGATGATTTCTAGGCCTAAATTATAAAATAATCCTATTATTCCATGAGTAAAAACTTCCTTACATTGTCAAGCTTCCTTTATATTTTTCTTGCTCTCTTTAAATCTTTAGTACAGACATCAGGCATTTTTCACCATCTATTTGCTAGAAAGCCCATCTCCAAGTCAGTCTCTCTGGCATTTACTGCTAGAATTCTTTACTTAAGAAGCTGGACAAATCTGTATTTGTTCCCAGTGCCTGTATGAGTTGATTAAATCAACTCAAGCAAAAACACATGATCCTAATCTGAAATCCTCAGTATCATCTTTAAAGATGCCTCAAACACCTCTGGGCCGGGATTGTTCAGCTCGGAGAAAAGGAGGCTGAGAGGAAACCTTATAGCTCTCTATAACTACCTGAAGGGAGGGTTTAGCGAGGCAGGGGTTGGTCTCCCAAATAACAAGACAAGAGGAAATGACCTCAAGTTGCACCAGGGGACACTTAGATTGGGTATTAGGAAAAAAGTTTTTACACCAAAAGGGTTGTCAAGCACTGGAACAGGCTGCCCAGGGAAGCGGTGGAATTGTCATCCCTGGAGGTATTTAAAAAATGGGTAGACATGGTGCTGAGGAACATGGTTTAGTGATAGTTTTTGTCAGCGTTAGGTTGATGGTTGGACTTGATGATCCTAAAGGTCTCTTCCAACCTAGGCTATTCCATGATTTCATGAACTGGAAAAGAACTAACACAGCAGCACTGGAGGGAGACTATGAATGAAGTAAGGAGTGAAACTTAGTGACCATCTGAGCTGGGAAGCACCAGGATGCCTTCCCCCAAAATGAGCTGTCAGGTAACAGCTTCCCTTAGCTCACAACCCTTGCCTGGGAGCAGACCAAGCTCCATCACCAGTGTTCCAGAGTCCCAAGCATTGCCCTGCCACCCCCTGTGTCCACATCAGCCGCGAGAGGTGGATAGCAGCCATCACAACAGCGTTCACAGTGAAATGAATCTTTTAGTAAACAGCAACAATACAGCTGTCCAGGGAAGCATCCTGTTAACCAATTCTTACAAATAAAAACCTCAATTACTTTTTCTCTTCTTAGTTAGGGCCAACAAGGCTATACCTCAGCGCTTGACACATACTTCAGTGCTCCAACAGTGCCGCCTCCAGCCAAGGGACCATTTCCTCTGCTCGACAGAGAAACAAACTACAGAGACTACTACACCTGAGAGGCTCTTTATACAGGAGGATGTTGTAACTCAGCAGTTTTAATGATCTCAATCTGGCAGGCAAGAACTATATCCCAGTGCTACAGACCTATAATAAAAGGAGAAGAGTCATTTTTTTTGGCGAAGGCATTTTCAGCGCAGCACTGAATGCTTCATTTTTGTTCCTTTCAGCACTGCCTCTTTCTCCAACAAAAAGCAAATTCTGAGCGACAGAAAAGTACATTTCCCTCTCTGCCCTGCAGCTCACTCTGTGACTGTGCAATCAACGGCAAAGCCTGAAATGAGGAGGAAGAAAAAGACCCAAACCCCAACAGTGCAGTGAACGATGAATGCCGTACAAAAATACATGTCCTTGCACGGCCTCGAGCTCTAAAACAAGCAAAGTAAGAGCCCTGAAGAAACGCAAACATTCGAGACAGACAATCCCCTGATATCAAGATTCTTTTTTTCTTTTAAGTCTCCCTGGCAACTATCTGCACTTCACCACTACGGCTTTGTTAAGTGACGTGATATTGAGCAAATTGGGTCAACACAACGAAAATGACCAGCAAGTGCCATCTTGTTGATAAAGGGTACAAAAAACGTGCTTGGTAAAAGCCCCATATATTCACTTTATTACTTTTCTATGTTAGACAGGCGACACTCAGACGAGCCTTATTTCACCTATAGTAACAATTCTTCTGACACTCATTTTTTGCTTGGTCTAACAAAGCAGAATGAAAAGACAGTGTCAACCGCACGTTGGATTTTAATCAGGTCTCATTTGCACTCCGTTGCATCATCTTAATTAAAGGCAGGATTTTAAGCAAGTTGAAGCTGCTTTATACCCTATAGGTAAATCACCCAGTCCACTTTAGTCTAATTTATGTGTAATTCTGCAGACCAAAGCAAAACTGTCTAACAGAGGCATTAGGAAGGAAATACGGAAGCTCCTTGTGTGTTTAAGCTTAAACTTAAACCTAATTTCGCATGAAGTCACTACACTGGAAGATTTTTGGATCCTTGGACTCCAAGAGAATCTTAGTGGAGTTTTGGTTTCTGCACCCAAGCAAAGTTGGGGACTCACAGACACAGCACAGGATTAAAGAATTCTCCAGCTACAAGGACAGCAAAGAAGAGGGTGGGATATGGACGGGAGCTGCAGTCACTGCAGTCTAGCAGAGTTGTAGTTCATTAAAGAACTGAACCTGAACTGGCTCTTTCAGGAGAGGTTAGAGGGCAATGACAGACATTTGCACTTGAATATATGAAGCCTGGAAGACATAATGGGAAAAATTAGAAATGCTGGTTCAAGACATGAAATTCAGCACATTAAAGAGACTGCTGAAAAAAGATACCAGTATATTCAAGTCAAAGCTGAAAGGTAGATGGTATTCAGGAAAGTAAAATAAAAGTAAAGCCAGTTAGATATTGAAGTGTGTTAGTAACATCTTACCAATTAGAAATATAGATTTGTGTTAGAAATAGTGTGACCAGCAGAAGCAGGGAGGTGATTGTCCACCTGTCAGCACTGGTGAGGCCACACCTTGAGTATTGTGTCCAGTTCTGGGCACCTCAGCACAAGAGAGACCTGGAGGTGCTGGAACGAGTGCAGAGGAGGGACACGGAGCTGGTGAAAGGCCTGGAGAATAAGGCTTATGAAGAACATTAGGAAAGAATTTTTCACAGAAAGAGTGGTCAGTCAGTGGAATCAGCTGCCCAGGGAGGTGGTGGAGTCACCATCCCTGACTGTGTTTAAGAGTAGATTGGATGTGGTGTTGAGGGATCTGGTGTAGGGGAGAACTTTGCAGAGTAGGGCTGATGGTTGGACTTGATGATCCCAAGGGTCTTTTCCACCCTGAATGATTCTATGATTCTAAGAGTTACAACTGATCAACAAAAACTGAGGCAAGGAGGGAAGGGTAACAAGTCTGAGTGCAGAAAAATGCAAATGCCCATATCTTATGTGAAAGAAATGCAGAGACCATGCCACACTGCCCTGTGTGGATGATAATCCAGAAAACTGAAAAAAGCACAGCATATTAAAATGGAAATTAAGTTGGGGTTTTTTTTAATAAAGCCTCTGAAGTTAGCTCTATGTTACCATATTACTAGCAAGCAGCAAATAACTGCGTTTGTGAAAATGACAGATGCAGAACTCTGGATTTGCCTTCAGTACCATAAAAAAAAAGCTTTAGAATGCCTTTTAAAGAAAGAACTGAAGAAACAGAAATTAAACAAACTACAAAGTTTTATTCAATATCTGCCTTTGATGAACTGAACTATCTAGTCTAAGTGCAGTCTATCCAGCCTAATTTTTGAAAATGAAATTTCAGCTTGTCTAAATCTTTTACTTTTCATACTCCTTTTACACCATTTGATGATAAAGATTTCACATAGTTGGAAGGGATTTGCACTAGACAGAGTCTGAGTATTAATTAAACCTCAGAGTGGTATTTGTATGACACTGAAAGCAGAAAAGGAAAGCTAACTTGACAGCTTTATCTGTCTCAGAAATCCTATGGTATTATTTCAATCACAGGCTCACTAAACTTTACTACACGGAATGTCTAATGTGTAGCTTCTAAAAAGTGAATCTTTTGCCTCAGGAGACAAGCAATATCTTTAAGATAAAAATATAAAAAAAAAACCTAAAAAAACTAAACAGCTCATTTCCCAAAATCTGGAGAAAGGAGATTCTGAAGACAAGCATTGATTGTAACAGAACTAGAAGTAAAAAGTAGATAGAAACTTCCAAAAGCATATACTGCAGTTACTTTTGGTATATTCCAGTGCCTTGGGTCTGAGTTTTTCAGGTGTGTGTGTTGGCCTGTGGGTGCAATTGTTTACATCTTTGAGCAAGCAGGCTACCATAATACCACAGTCATATGCTACTCTGGAAAGACTGGTGTTATTGTCATTCTTTACTTAGCAGAAAAGCACTATTAGCATTTTTTTGAATTGCTGAAAGTTCATGAAGTTCAGCTACAGATGCAGGAATATCAAAATGCAAATGATGTATTTAAGGAAATAGGAAAAGAGAATACATCCCTCTTATTTCAAGCAACCCAGCAAGTTCCTTTCTTCTTTGCTGAGAGATGGTCAGACCATTCAGCTGACACCTCATGAAAGATGGTTTTGAGACAACCTTTCAGTTAAGAACTTCATAATCACTGAGGATAAACACACAGCAACAACAACATTAAAGTAACTGCTGTTAATGGAACACATTAGAGAGGCCTATAAACTGCAGAAATTGAAAACACAAGGCTACAAGCCAAGAGGCTCTTGTTTTTTCTTTCTATCCACAGTATTTTAACTATGCAGATGCTCAGTAACCCAGCGGTGGGTAGAGAGCAAGGACTTAGAGCTGAAACAATCACTGCCAAGTACTCAAAAGGGCACTAGCAGCGTGTAATGCACCCACAACAGCAACAGGACAAGGAAAGCCTCATCTCCCACCATTACTCTTTCCACAGTTACTCATCAACTGAGGTGAACTAATGATAATGTGTAAAATGTGTGTAAATGATAATGTGTCATGATAGTGTGTAAAACCCATTACAGTGGAGTGACACGTCTTAACTCTGATTCATTCACCACTAATGCGACTAAAGAAATTCCAGCTCNGATGATCCCAAGGGTCTTTTCCACCCTGAATGATTCTATGATTCTAAGAGTTACAACTGATCAACAAAAACTGAGGCAAGGAGGGAAGGGTAACAAGTCTGAGTGCAGAAAAATGCAAATGCCCATATCTTATGTGAAAGAAATGCAGAGACCATGCCACACTGCCCTGTGTGGATGATAATCCAGAAAACTGAAAAAAGCACAGCATATTAAAATGGAAATTAAGTTGGGTTTTTTTTTAATAAAGCCTCTGAAGTTAGCTCTATGTTACTATATTACTAGCAAGCAGCAAATAACTGCGTTTGTGAAAATGACAGATGCAGAACTCTGGATTTGCCTTCAGTACCATAAAAAAAAAGCTTTAGAATGCCTTTTAAAGAAAGAACTGAAGAAACAGAAATTAAACAAACTACAAAGTTTTATTCAATATCTGCCTTTGATGAACTGAACTATCTAGTCTAAGTGCAGTCTATCCAGCCTAATTTTTGAAAATGAAATTTCAGCTTGTCTAAATCTTTTACTTTTCATACTCCTTTTACACCATTTGATGATAAAGATTTCACATAGTTGGAAGGGATTTGCACTAGACAGAGTCTGAGTATTAATTAAACCTCAGAGTGGTATTTGTATGACACTGAAAGCAGAAAAGGAAAGCTAACTTGACAGCTTTATCTGTCTCAGAAATCCTATGGTATTATTTCAATCACAGGCTCACTAAACTTTACTACACAGAATGTCTAATGTGTAGCTTCTAAAAAGTGAATCTTTTGCCTCAGGAGACAAGCAATATCTTTAAGATAAAAATATAAAAAAAAAACCTAAAAAAACTAAACAGCTCATTTCCCAAAATCTGGAGAAAGGAGATTCTGAAGACAAGCGTTGATTGTAACAGAACTAGAAGTAAAAAGTAGATAGAAACTTCCAAAAGCATATACTGCAGTTACTTTTGGTATATTCCAGTGCCTTGGGTCTGAGTTTTTCAGGTGTGTGTGTTGGCCTGTGGGTGCAATTGTTTACATCTTTGAGCAAGCAGGCTACCATAATACCACAGTCATATGCTACTCTGGAAAGACTGGTGTTATTGTCATTCTTTACTTAGCAGAAAAGCACTATTAGCATTTTTTTGAATTGCTGAAAGTTCATGAAGTTCAGCTACAGATGCAGGAATATCAAAATGCAAATGATGTATTTAAGGAAATAGGAAAAGAGAATACATCCCTCTTATTTCAAGCAACCCAGCAAGTTCCTTTCTTCTTTGCTGAGAGATGGTCAGACCATTCAGCTGACACCTCATGAAAGATGGTTTTGAGACAACCTTTCAGTTAAGAACTTCATAATCACTGAGGATAAACACACAGCAACAACAACATTAAAGTAACTGCTGTTAATGGAACACATTAGAGAGGCCTATAAACTGCAGAAATTGAAAACACAAGGCTACAAGCCAAGAGGCTCTTGTTTTTTCTTTCTATCCACAGTATTTTAACTATGCAGATGCTCAGTAACCCAGCGGTGGGTAGAGAGCAAGGACTTAGAGCTGAAACAATCACTGCCAAGTACTCAAAAGGGCACTAGCAGCGTGTAATGCACCCACAACAGCAACAGGACAAGGAAAGCCTCATCTCCCACCATTACTCTTTCCACAGTTACTCATCAACTGAGGTGAACTAATGATAATGTGTAAAATGTGTGTAAATGATAATGTGTCATGATAGTGTGTAAAACCCATTACAGTGGAGTGACACGTCTTAACTCTGATTCATTCACCACTAATGCGACTAAAGAAATTCCAGCTCCTTGTCCTGTTGAGATTGTCGGTTCACATTTCCTAGTTCAAGATCCCTCACTCTTTGCAAAGACCTGCCCTGGATCCCAAAGCCTTATTCTGCTCAACCTTGCCAAAAATCACTACCTCACTTATATCGTGACAGGGCTCCCAATAGCAGAACGACCCACGAAAAGGAAAAGGTTCCCTGTTAGAAGAGAACGGGAGAGTGAGATATTTCTGAGGAACAAAATCCACTACTTTTGCCACCAGAAACACATTTCGACCACAGTTGCCGTTGCAATTTCGATTTTCCATGCAGAAGTCACCAAGTCAATATAAAGTGCTAAGCCTCTATTTGACAGTGTGTTTCAATTATTTGGTCTCAAATTAGTACACTTTTAAAAAGCAGATTACTGGTCCTAGATAACTGCTACACTGAAGAACCCTAATTTATTAAAAGTACCATTATGAAGCAAAGTTGATTTAAACAGACATATAAATTAGCAGCACTGGAAACAGCAGTTTAAATTTAATTTCATGCAGAAAAAATAGAAAAATAAACATACTTTCTCAGATAGTAAATGAATCATAACACATTCAAACAATATTAAGCAAGCCATAGCCAGTAAAAACTAAGAACACACAATAATAAACCAAGCTATAGACTACAGAAAGTGATGGATCCTGTAAATTACCCCAAAACCAACAACTATAAAGGTCAGTGTCTCTGACATATAGTAAATGAAGTGAGGTAGGGAAACTCCAGACTTGATTACAGTTATTTAGATTTACCCTTTTTTTGCTAACAGATAAAAGTATATTCTTGATGAACTCCTGGAAACCTTTTAAAAAAACAAACCACATTTATTCTAAATAGTAATCTTCTTAATAATGATTAACTTGTATATAAATAGTAACATTTTGTCTGTAAGAATCATTCAATAACAATATTAAAGCTGCACACTTACATACTTTTAGCCAAAAGAACTATCCTCGTTTAAATTGTTCAATTTACAAGAAACCAATCCTAATCCGTAGATTAACAGAAGCACATGATTGGAAAAAAAAAAAAAGAGAACAAAAGATCAACCAGGAGCTGAGGCAGAAAATTGCATTAACATTTTGTACTGAAAGCTTCAAAGAAAAGATTTCTGCAGATTGTTAGAAACTCATTCAGGGGATTTAGAAGTTACAATAAGCGTATTGATAAGGTATTTATGTAAAAGACGAAGGCTAAAAAGTCCCACTCCAGTAAAAAGAATTTTAAGTCACTGAAATGTGCAGGTGGCAAGATATAAGTTTAAAAGGTGAAGTCTAAAATCCCCAAGTTCTAAAAGAACCAAAAAAATAAAGTATTCTGGGCACCTCAACACAAGAGAGATACCGAGGTGCTGGAGTGAGTACAGGAGGGCAACGAAGCTGGTGAAAGGCCTGGAGAATAAGGCTTATGAGGATCGATTGAGGGAGTTGGGACTGTTTAGCTTGAGGAAGAGGAGGCTGAGGGGAGACCTCATCGCTCTCTACAACTGCTTGCAAGGGCATTGTAGAGAGGTTGGTGCTGGTCTCTTCTCACGGGCAATGAGCGACAGGACAAGAGGGAATGGCTGCAAGCTGCAGCAGGGTAGGGTTAGGCTGGACATTAGGAAAAAGTTTTTCACAGAAAGAGTGGTCAGTCACTGTAACGGGCTGCCCAGGGAGGTGGTGGAGTCACCATCCCTGACTGTGTTTCAGAGTAGATTGGATGTGGTGTTGAGGGATCTGGTGTAGGGGAGAACTTGTAGAGTAGGGCTGATGGTTGGACTTGATGTTCCCAAGGGTCTCTTCCAACCTGAATGATTCTATGATTCTATGCCCAGGGGGCCAGAGTTCAAGGAGATATGCATCTGACCTCTTGGAAAGCAGCTATGAAATGGGCAAAATTAGAACTTGAACGTAGGATGTGTTTGGAAACTGACTGCTCTGTAGTATGAGAAAGCAGAGAGATGTACGCAAGCCTGTTACAGACCAAGGCAGGACTCCACGTGATGGAAGGAGACAACCAGTCCAACAGGGCCCAGACGCTCTGGAGCAGCTCGGTCCCAGCAGCATCCACACCCAGCAAAGGGCTGGGGAAGGCACCATCCCTCACAATTAGCAAACTGGGGCAAATTGGGGACTGGGCCACAAAACATCAGAGCTGGAACACAGGAGAGAAAAGTACTATATCCACCACTTGGGGAGTGGATTGGAAAGATTTCCCTCTTTTGGTACCAGTAAGCTCATACCAGAGTGTCTCAGCTACTGAAGGAAGCACTGCCTTACTCTTTGAAACTTACATTTCACCCAAACCTAGTTGGTTTACTAGTTTTTTGACACCTGCTTTCATGTTCGATTCTTGTCAAGGCTTTACAAGGGGGTTTATAGCCACTTATTTTGATATTCTCTCACGTTGCATGAAATTCATCCCCAGCAGACAACCAACACAAACAGCATTTAAGTCTTTTCCCTAGGACTGCATTTGCTTGATGTTGCCTCACGCCTGTTTGAAGAACTCCAGCTATAATAGCAGCCACTATTTTAAGGCAATGAGCCATTAAGTAATCATTTCTCCTCAATATTTCATTTTGCTTCCTCAAAACCACTTCAAGATGTTATTTTTACTCATGGCACTATTACACACAACTACTAAGAGCTTAGAAAAGAATGTTAATTACAAATAACACTAATTTCACTCTCAACACTACATTACATCAGGCTACAACCAAAACAATCAGAAAAGCTGGCAATCACGTACCAGATGCAGTGACAGTGTACACCCAACACAGCACCTTACCCTAACTGCCATCCAGCCCCAAAGAACTTCACGTTAAGATCAGTCTACCAAAGATTCCAAAGGCGATGGCCAAGATTACAGACCTTCCAACCATGATTAGATACCTGAATTGTATATAAGAAATGATAAGCATCTTGACTGCTTTCCCTAGTAGGCCAGCTGTTGTGGCAAAACAGGGAATGAAAACAGATGTTTTGCACTAAATCCCATCATCTCCTGTGAAGCATCAATTAAAACCATCTCTAAACACTTCTAAAATAGTTGCATGTGTAAATCTCATAAGCTCCAAGGAATTTGCTGAACTTCTTTATGCATTCATGTGTTGTACAAATTTCCTACTTCTCAGAACCAAGTATAATACATGTGTGTATAGATCTATGTATATATGTATAGGCCCACAATTATCCATATGCATACATGTTTATATACATGAGTGCACATGCATACAAATGGACACACACGTGTGTATTCAGATTGCCTAGGTCCAAAGAAACTTCCAAGTTTTTCAAAGTTTCCAAGATAGCTATATTTAACTACAGAGCAGTCCAAAAGCTAGTTCAAAGTTTTCTCTCTGAAGAACTGTGGTGGCTGGACCCCAGCTGGCTGCCAGGTGCCCACCCAGCTGCTCTATCAACTCACCCTCCTCAGCTGGAGAAAAAAATACAGCAAAAGGCTCATGGGTTGACATATGGAGAGGACAACATCACTCAGCAGTTACTGTCATGGGCAAAACAGACTTGACTTGGGGGAATTAGTTTAATATCATCAAGCAAAATCGAGGTAGGATAATGAGAAATAAACCCAAATCTTAAAAACACTGCCTCTCCACCACTCCCCTTCTTCCTGGGCTCAACTTTACTTCTGATTTTCTCTACTTCCTCCCACAAGCAGTGCAAGGGGATGGGGAATGGAGGTTGTTGTCAGTTCATCATAGACTGCCTCTAGTGCTCCTTCCTCTGCAGGGGGAGGACTCCTCACAGTCTTCCCCTGCTCCAGCATGGGGTCCCTTTCACCAGAGACAGTGTTCCATGAGCTTTTCCAAAATTAGTCCTTCCTACAGGCTGCAGTTCTTCACAAACTGCTCCAGCATAGGTCTCTTCCACATGGTGCAATCCTTCAGGAACAGTCTGCTCCAGCGTGGGTCCCTCACAGAGTCACAAGTCCGGCCAGCCAACCTACTCCAGCATGAGCTCCTCTCTCTCCATGGGACCACAGGACCACCTGTCAGAAGCCTCTTCCCACAAGGTCACAGCCTCCTTTGAGCATTGACCTGTTCCAGCATGAGGTCCTCCACAGGTTGGCGATGGCTCCACCATTAACCTCCATGGGCTGCAGGAGGACAGCTTGCCTCACCATGGGCTGCAGGGGAATCTCCCCCTCCTTCTTCACTGACCTTGTTGTCTGCAGAGTTGTTTCTCTCTCATATTCTCACTCCTCTCTCCAGTGACAGTTGCTCAGGAGGCACTACCACCATTGCTGACTGCCTTGGCCAGCAGCAGGTCCATTTTGGAGCCAGTGGCATTGGCTTTATTAGACATAGGAGAGGTTTCTCAAAGAATCCATCCTGTAGGGCACTAATAAAACCTTCCCACGCCAACCCAATACAAGAGTAATGAAGACAAATGACTTGGGCATTAGCTAGTCCAGGATGAAAAAAAAAAAAAAAAAAAAAAAAGAATCAAAGCAAAGATTGAGCACAGTCAAACATTTCATTTTTTAAAATGTCCCTGACCTAACCCTCTACAAGATGGAATCTGACAACAAAAAGGATTAAACAAAATAATATATGAAAAGTCAATATAAAAAAACCCCACAAAACTCTGCAACTTCTGACATTTGTTAGCCATACATCCAAACATCTGTGGGAGTCCTTTCTGACAGAGGGTTGTACAGTCCCAGCTTCATACCATGATTCTGTTAATCACAGTCAAGACAGGCGCTCTCAGGAAGAAGAGAATATATTTGGCTTGTGTGTAGCAAAGCTGGAATTCTCTTCTCCCAGGACATCTGATAAAAAAACCTCATTAGAAACATTTCTGAAATTGTTTTCTCTCACTGGAACTAACTATTCCAAATCTGCAAGTGGCTTAAAACCAGCAAGTCTGTTGCACAGTGGCGTTGACACAAGTAAGAGGAAGCAAAACTGACAGTGCAACTCCAAAAGTCATAAAAGTCTTACAATTCTTGGGCCTGAAAGATTCCATCAAAGTACAAAGTTCTGCCGTTATATAGAAAGAAAGACCATCTTCAAGAAAGGAGTAAAGGGAAATTTTAGAGTTATTAAAAACCAAATGTATAAAAATAAATTCTGAATAGTGAATTTAAATACATTTTTGCTTTGGAGCAGAAGCGATGCATTCCGGAACAAACCTTTTGATTTCTTTCACAGTTTTGCAGAACACCACCAGGTTGGGAGGTATATTTTTTTCCTTGGCTAAAAATAAATGTGCTGTGAATCATCAAGAAAACCATTACACAGCACTTCCTGGGCTCTGCTAATTCCTCTCAGCTAAAGAACTGCAGCTTGCGTCCTTTCTGGAGCCACTTTCAGTAGAGTCAAGGCACTTCAAAATATCATTACAACCAGAGCTGCCCTCTACGCATAATTATGCAGCATTAACATACAACTGTAAATTCACAACTCCTCCATAAAGCAATTATCCACACAAGGCTTTGCTAAATTTGTGCCAACCTTTTACTATGAAGTATCAGATACCAGAAACAAAGGACTCTACAGGAAGAGCAAAATTGCCAGGCTGACCTCTAGATGAGGAGAGCAGAAAGGGAAAAATGTCAGGAGTATCACACAGAAGAGGAAACTGGATGCAGACGGACCCAACAGTTGCCAAAACAGGCATAATTTAAAACATTAAAGCAACACTAGGTAGTATTAAAAAGCAAACAAAATCCACACTTTAACCCATAGAGGAAAAAAAAAAAGTTATTTTTCTTCATTGTGTGATCTTCATACTCAAAATGCTCGAAACTAAAATTTGAAGCCTTAAAAACACTGTCTTTTTTGAAAGATTCACATTTTTGCATGCACTATATTCACCGCCTCCAATCACAGATGACAGAATACTTTAAAAACCCTGTTACACACAGGTTCTTTTCCAACAGTGAAAACAGTAAGGAAAGACCTTAAGATGTTCCTGAATTGCCTCCGCTCTCTGCCTACCTTGTTACATCAGCCATCAACAAGGTCTGGTCCAAAAAGTTAATTAAAAAAATCTGGCAGGCAGAGACATACACTGTGCTGATCTAGAATCTGTTAGAGGATTTATTTATGGCAGGGTTGCCCATTGCAATCAAATACTTCCCTAAAAGATTTATATTAGTCTACCAGTTAATGTAGCAAGTGTTCCATTACCTGACACCGCACACACATTATTCTATGTATGCAACAGCTTGTCTGTAGACAACACAGACATTAAAAAAGAAAAAAAGAGGAGGAAAACTACAGGGAATTTCTGCAAACAGATTTTTTTTCTGTGAAGTGAATCTTGATCACAAACACTTCAACTTGAAATCAGTTCGCTCCAATTATGCCATATCTTTTTCTATATTAAAATGTCACATACTTTGCTTTTAAAGAACAGAAGCTAAAGTTATTCCTGTTACTATTCTTACAGAAAGAACCTTTACATTCTTTGCTATTACCTGCATTAATACTAATCACAAAGATTAAACTGTTGGAGTGGAGAAAAACACTGAGCAAAAAGGGATTAATATTGATACCTCCCACTAATCTCTTTGAAACAGAATTTTCCAAGGACAGTTCACTGAGGTCTACAATGAGTAACTGAGTATTTTGCCTCTTGACATGCTTAATCCAGGGGTGGGGGGAAATTACAAGAAGAGCTCTGAAATCTGCTTCCTTTTCTTACCTGCCATCGTAGGATGTTTACAGCTTAAGAGTCAGAACTTGGGAAAAGATACCAGGAAAACCATTTTGGCATAGAACACATGCTTAGAAATAAGGACAATTAGGGGCCATGAGAAAACCAGAGAGGTAGAAAATATTTGAAGCTACAAAAGGGAGTTATTGTATAGTGATACACGTCTGCCTACTGAATGGAAAAAATAGTAACAAATAGGCTGATGATTACCTTGCTATTCTGACATTTTAGATACGGAGAGCTTTCACATAGACCACAGCATGGCATAGCAGGAGCCTCTGTATGGGAGTTCCCTTTTAAAGCTTCCTGACTCAAAAACCTCCTGCTGGGAAAAATTTATCTGAAGAGCTTAATTAACAGCAGGTTTAATATAGGGTCTCTAAAGTATACTGTCAGTTTTCATACAGAGCAGCAAAACCAAAATAAGACAGCCATAAACAGCAGAGAGAATGAACTCTGCTTGTCACACACAAAATCTGTGCTTATTACCTCCCCTTCCTTCCCAGGGTGGGAGGGAGGGGTACGTGGAACCACACAGCTCTGCTGACCAGACCATCCATCACACAGAGCCAGCCCTCCCCGCCCCAGGATGGTCTCGGATACGCTCAACTTTCTTTTTGGATGCTGGAGGAGTTATTTCTGGAATTAAGAAAATTTTACACATCTCTTCCCATGACCTTTCTGACATTCAAACTTCGCCGAATAGCTCCCACACTAGACTGCTCCTTCTGAGAAGGAAACTTCATGATCCTTTTCCTTAGTGGCAGATAAATTATGGATTGTCCCCAGCAGTGATTAAATGCAGTGTACAAACACACTGGCATATCAGCCATTCAAAAATGCCTGACCTTTTTTTTCTGGCACGACCTTTCTCTTCTCAACCCAACAATGGACCTTGTCAAAATAAACTTTCAAGAGCTGTTCTGCATCATATCTTGCTCTTGTCATAGGTTACACAGGCTATTCCTATAGTCACAATTATGGCCCAGAGGAAAAATAAAAAAATTCAAGCTGAAAAACCAAGCACTCCAAAGTCAGCAGATGTCAAAGATATTGCCAGAAACAACAGGCGAGATGCCTGGGAGCCTTCTCTGCCCTTGCCCTGAGTCTATGTATTATGGTTAATATTTAGTTATAGGATCCCATCCTACACCCCCCCAGCAAAGCTGCTCCCTGATTGATTAAAAAAAAGAGAAGAATCAACACAGAGTCACTGGGCAACCACTCAATATTCTGATTTCTTCTCAGCATTTGAAATACAGCCTGAAGGCCTTCTCTTCAGACCACCACACAAGTATTTCTACAAAGGTGGGCTCCTCAGTTTCCTGGTGTGGCACTCCGTAAGGCTCATTCTTACTTCAGCTGAGTCTCTTATAAGCACTGCCCTCAAAATACATCCCTAAAATCTATACAGTGTTACCCCCAGATTTGAGATGGAAGATTTCAGGCATAGAAAGTCAAAAAAAAGAAATCTTCAAGATGTGTGGATGCCAAACTGAAACCTCTAGCAGCCTTTTTTCCAAGACTAGGTAGCCTTGCATAATATTCATAGAATCATAGAATCATTCAGGTTGGAAGAGACCCTTGGGATCATCAAGTCCAACCATAAGCCCTACTCTACAAGTTCTCCCCTACACCATATCCCTCAACACCACATCCAATCTACTCTTAAACACAGTCAGGGATGGNTGCAAGCCAGGATGCCCTTGGCCTTCTTGGCCACCTGGGCACACTGCTTATTACATACAGAAGTTTTGCTTTGTATTTACTTAATGCAAAATTACCGTGAATTCAACTGCACCTGGGAGCTCATACCAGTTTTGCAAGTCAAATTCCAGGTCCTTAAGTTGAACCAAAAGGAAAAATACAAATAGTGACCATCTACAGAAACTCTGATTTTAAGAGAGCCGTCACACGAAACCTCGGAGAGGTCGGAACACAGTCCAGCTCTCAACACAACACTGAGCTGTAGTCTATAATTAAGTTCTAAAATAGAGTCAATGACATGGCTGATAGTCCCAAGCTTCTCAGATATATACTTGGATGAAAAATGTAGGTCACCATACTAAAAATAAGAGGATTACATACGAAGGGCTGAAATTTTCTTCCAGAGGGAAGGACGGGGGTGAAAACACACAGAATGACCAAACCCAAACCACACAACCCAGAAAACTAGAGTCATGTGTATGAAAACACATGGCATGTTTGCACCTCAAAGCAGCATCGTGCCAAACAGCAACCTAATGAAGGAGAATGGAAAATAATGCCATACATGAGGCTCTATAATACTTTGTGGGGTAGACTCTTAGTAAGTCAAAACCTGATGGAAAAGAACACTCTCCTAGGATGCTGAGAAGCAGATAGGGATTTTGACCAATGCAGTGGTTTTTTCAGTACATGTAAAGTATGGGATGAGTACTACAGACACATCTGACATGCAGAAACAATAAATATAAACCCACCACTTTTTTTTACCCCACAGAATGCTGTGAAAAACTTCATCTAGAGGGGTTTTAAATCAACATGCTAAAAGATAAATACTAGTCAAAAGTTATTAAAGCCTAACAGCAGATCTCTGTGCAATCCAGTCCTGATACTGCTTAATGGAAGCTCTGTGCTGCTCACAGTTCCAGAGGCAAATCTAATTAAATGAAAAGCTGAAAGAATCATGTTATTACCTCAATAATTTACAGATTTTTTTTTTAAAATACTGTTTGTACCAGATAAAACAAAACCAAAATCTTTTCTGTTAATTCCAATCAATTTGTGATTTTTTGTACCGCATCCACATATCGTATTTAAATGCAAAAGGGCATAGCAGAATTCCCCAAAACAAAAGATACTGAGATATTAAATTAAGACTGAGAGTATGGACCTACATCTACACTATGAGCACATACACATTTTTGTTACACAAGTACAACTGTAAAACATGTTACCAACCCGTGAATCCAGGAACAATTCTAAAACAAAACCCTGTCATAATGCAGAAATACATCCTTTCTTTCCCCCCTCCAACAAGGAAGTGAAATCATCATCAGAATAAAACCTGCACAAGAAGTAGTGTTGTCTTTACCCTTTGATGGCTTTAAATGAAGGATGGAGATCCTTCTGGCAAATGCACTTCAGCTAAGCACAAATTGCATTTTGGTCAAATCAACCAAAAGTTGAACTGAATAAAGACCTGGAGTACGTGAAGGATGGCAGAGTAGATGATTTAATGGTCCCTTCTAGCCACAAACACTATCAAAAACTATCCCAAAGGAAACTGTGCAATAAACACATCATTACAATCAATTAAATCATGCTGACACTCACTAACCTAGAAGTCTCTCACCATCCTCTTTGCCTGAGGTAAAGAACACCTTTGGAAGTGTTATCCACAATGTAGAACAGCAAAATGAATCCTCTACACATCCTCCTTCCTTATATTCAGATACAATTTCCTATGTACTTGAACATATTTACCCTTTCACCTTAGTCTCCCTCACACACAGAGCTTCATCCACTATTCAAACCATGAGTAGTAACCAAACCAGTAACTGTCTCTCACAGCTCCTAATGAAAAGTTACTCAAAGATCAGCACAGCACCTTTGCTGCATGAAAAATGAATTCAAATCTATATTTTTGAAATAGATTTATTATTGACAGTATCCTCTGTGATACATAGTATTATATAACTGTCTCCTCAAATCAGAACACTCATGCAAAAGAAACATACACTTCTAAAGAATAAAGAGATCACTTAACAGAAAAAGTTATCATTAGGCCTAAAAAGCATTTAACATACTTGCAGACAGGTTCAGAAATGTATTTAAGGTATCTCTCTGAAATTCTGAGTCCAGAAAGAAGCTAGGAATCTATGTATCTCTGTGGCCCAGAATCTACTTCTACCCTAATCCCATATAAATCAATTTTATTATGAGAAAGACACAACAGTTTATTTTTGTTGCTATATAAAAGCAAAAGTAAATAACAGTAGTATGTAGTATGATTTAAGAGACTATTTCTTTAAAAGAAAAATCTTACTAATACATCACAACCAGGAGTTTACATGTCTCAAGTTACCAGAAGGACAGTCAATTGCACTAAAAATAGGTACAAGCATCCTGTTTAGGCCAAGTGGAAGACACGCATTTGCTGAGAACAAACTTGCCGATTCCTCTATCCTCTCCAGAACTCAACGCCATTAAATCCAAACAGTGGGGGGAAAAAAAAAAACAAGAAAAGTCCGTAAGATACCACTTAGCTACTGTTTTAATCAAATTTTAACTAAACGTTATGGATGCAAGCTCCGAGAGCTCTCACGGTCCCCTCAAACCAAAAACGTGGCGGCTGGGAGTCATGTCTCAGTCACACACACATGAAAGCAGCAGACAAAAGATTGCCTCTCTGCACAACTCCTGTACGTGGAAAAGGAAAGAAAAAACAGCTAACAACATAAATTTCAAGAAAAAAAAACTATGTGCAAGTCAGCTGCAATAGCTGCTGTCTCCAGTCACAGAGAGTCTTTGCAACTGCCACACAATTGGCCAAGCAGGATGAGCAATTACAGAGGTCTCTCACACATCTTCTAACAACTTAAATCCAAAACAACATCCAAAATCACATATAGATCTTTTTGAGAAAGATGTAGATATTAACTATTACGTATGGCCTACTGCTGAGATTTTAACCAACCACCTCCAAGTATCTCAGTAATTATTTTGCTAGCAAAAAAAACCCCACCATGATTTTGGGAACAAAGACATGAGGAAACACCAAAACCATTGTTTTTGGTGTATCATTTTTGTAAGGAATGAGGGAGGGAAAAGTCTATTCAAACAGTAGCACTCTTTCACTTGGATTCCATTGCTTTCTTTGTGGTCTGCTCTTCTAAGATTTTCGTGCACAATCTCTTTCCACTTGTCCCCGGCTGAGACAAGAGGCCAAAATTATGGGAGCATGATATCTGTGCTCCCAGCCTTCCAAAATTCTTCTTAAGGTTTCAATTCATTACCTGCCTCCATTTAGAAGAAATAAAGAAACAAATTTAGGAAAACACACAGAAGCACATTAGTTAGATTTTGCAGTAAATATTACTTGTATGTTTTCACCTCACTTGGAAACATTTGGTGCAGTAGGCACACACACATGCAAAAAAATCACTCAGGATCCTCTGGTGACCATTCCACCACACAAGAAAGGTGAAGAAGAACTGAAACAAAGTTCAACTGTTTTATTTTCATCTTGGATATTCTAAGGACCAGCGTGCACATGGCCATGCTGTCCCATCTACTCTTGCTTTCCCAGCTTCTTTCCATAACTTCCAAAAAGATCTTAAAAAGCTACCTTGAGCATTATTCAATTCTGGTATCTATATTCATTCAGCAGTCAGCAGAGAAATCACATGCTTGGTTAAGGCACTACCATCACGTTGAAAAGCAGCAAAGATTGTTTCCACACTTAAGCTAGAAGTCACAAGTACTGTTTACAAAAACACATTAACATTTCTGTCCATTTAGTTCAACAGTCAGCCAAAGGCTACACTTTATGAAAGAGAAAGGGGAAAAAAATAGATCCTAATTTGTCTGGATGCTTTGTTTTAATCTCAAAAGGGACAAACATCATAGGAAATGCTGTCGATTCCTATAAAGAAAGCCTTCAAATTTTAAATTGCTAGGGGTACCACCACAACCCTGTTTTTCCTCTGACAAATGCCAACCTTTCCAACATTACCTTTGTTATATGCTGCGACTGCCCTTTCTTGTTAACCAAGCTGAAAGAGTTAAGCGTAGCGTAGAGAATAGCCCTCCCATCCCAACGATCAACACGGCTCTCAAAAAGGAGGTTAAACTGTATCTCCAGGCAGCTGTCAATAAAGGCAGGGCACATAAATATTTGTACCATTCTGGGATAGGATTAAGTCTAGTTTAAAGCACAAAACATGTCATCCTTTCTATTTAAATCACATACTTCTAAATCATGAGGCCATTGCTGTTTGGGGTTTACCATTCTCAGCCAGAAAGGATCGCAATGAAGAAGGAAAACTGTTTCACGTGGGCAAACAGCTGCTTAGACAGAAAAATGCATTTCCAGTATTTGTATTAAATGAACTCTGAAAATTACTGTGATCCATGTAGACCATCCATTAACTAATAAGACCTTATTTAATTTCTTCTACAAACAATCCCATTTTTGAATTTTTCCTTTCAATAGGCCAAAGACAAAAGGCACCATCTTTGCTTAAAAAAAGCCCAAACCCAACACCCCACCCCAAAAAATCCCCAGTAAAACAAAGCAAGGAAAAGAAATATTAAAAGCCACCAGAAGAAGACCTTCTTGGAAGACATGCTTCTTCAGAATATGTGTGGTTTTTTAAAATTTTAATTTTTTAAAAGAATTCCTTGCACTGCAAGTATGGAAGAAACCAATTTTGATGACAAGGCTAAATTTACCCAACATAAATCTGTGCCAAAACACACTCTCTACTTACTTTGCAGAGATGATTATTCCAAAAATAATTTGGAATAATTTTTACTTTGACAGAAGTTGTTCATATCTCTGCTGACTAGAACAAAGAAAAGCATTTACTTTCCAAGTAAGCAACTATCCAAGAGCAGATTTTAATAGTTACAGGCTTCAGAAGAAATCCTGGATTTGGACACCTGCTCTGAGAAAACAGCACTAAATCTTGCTCTGTTTACAAATATTGACAGAAATTACAACTGTCCCACTAAATTGCTTTACTTCAAATCACAGAAGCCTAGAATTGTCGGATTGGAAGGGACCTTTGAGATCATCTAGTCAAACCATCACCCTAAGCCTGATAAAAAAACCCAACAAGCCACCACTAAACCGTATCACTAAGCACTATGTCAACTTTTAAATACCTCCTTTTAAATACTTCTCAGTCTTTACCTAGACTTGTTTTAACATCCTTCAGTCTCCGGACTATGCACTAATGATGAACTGGAGACAGAACTCCACTATCTGATGTCAGGTTCTACAGACAGCAGTCCAAATTGCCCAAAGTTGGGGGCTTTTTTTCCATGTTCAAAAGGTAGGCTTTACACCTTTGCAGTCAAACTTTCAAAAACAGGGTATCATCTATAAACATTGCTCTGAATACACAGAACTTCTCCCATAAAGGTATTTCCTGTATACCTTCCCCGTGTGTTTACAGAAGGCGTTTTACAAATCCTTCTTCCTCTATAAATGTCTAAATCCCAGCAGGTTTCTGGCAGGCCACCAAAAGCAAACCACTGAGCAAGCAGCAAGACAGCTACGGGCTAGATATACAGAGCATTTCTCCTTCCATAGACACAAGACCAAGACCTGTTACTGCCATCACAGATGACAAAAGGCAAGTTGGAGAAAGTGCATTTGTGACACGGGATGTCCAGTGGCCGTCACTCAATGCCAACAAGCCAAAAGGCTGTAGGAAGCAGATTTACTGCTACTAACTGATCAAAGAGGAAGCGGGAAAAGGAGATAGCGCTTTGTTCGAGCCACGCTAAGCCCAAGTTGACAGATGTTCATAAGAAGATGTCAGAGAAAGAGGCTGAAACATCACTTTAGGCACCAGAAGTCAAGATTCGCACAGACAGATGAATGGGCATTGCCAACACAAAGATGACAAGTGGTTTTTCCATTATTCTGTGTCTTCAATGCCTATATTTACTTCCAGTTGTCTCTGATTAATGTACCTCGGTTGTTCTGCCCAGGTTCAGAAAGAACTATTCTTGCAGTCTTCCCCACCCCCCTTACCTTTGGATAACCTCAAGCAACAAACAAAAATTAAAACCAGTATGGATAGGGACATCTAAAGCTGCTGACAAAGGTAAACAAAACTGTTCTGTGATTTTTTTTTAATTTTTTTTTTAGTGGCCTCTTCCTTGAAACTTTTTAAAAGAGACCTGGTGGAAATGGAAGAGTAATTCCATGTATGGTGCTTATATTATAAATACTTTGTATCAAAAAATAAATCTGAGAAGCCAACCTATTTTTCCACTGGCAGGAAGTTACACACTAGGACATTTGCAAAGGAGATTTTACAGCCGATTTAAGGTGATCCTCATTATCTGCTAGAAAGGAATAACCAGATCTATTTAAACAATATCCATACAACATAATCTTGCTCAGCTAGCCAGGATCCAAAGTACAACATCTCCTCAAACTCCAACTGAAACACCTAGAAAACACATTAACAATCCATTTTGCAAAAGATATCCAAAGCAAAGTTTGACTCAGGTTTCTAGAATACTCTGCAGGCACTCGTTCTGTTTCATTGCAAAGTCTTCAGATCTCTCTGAAGTGTGTACCAAAAAAAACCAAACCAGAGTTAAACAGGAGAAATCCTTGAATTGAACTGCCTGGCATTTTGCTGCATGAAATCAGCAACAAATTAGTAGACAACAAACCCCAAAGAAAAACCTGGAACAATGTTTTACTTTGTGTTTGGATTCATTAACTTGGAAAAGCAGGGAAAGAAAATCCATGGACTCTGCAGCAGCACTTTTAGTAACTTAAAAAATGATCAGAAGTACTTTCATTTGCACTTTTCAGATATTGAAAGAGGACTGTATTATAGATGAATATCATAAAAAGCTCTTACATCCAAAAAAGGAATAATTTGCTAACATGCAGGAGTGTAGGATCATGCAAAACATTTAAAGTTAGAGAAGATCCACACAGGATTTCAACAGAAGGCAAGAATAAGCAGCACGGGATGAATTAATGAACCTCCTCATCAAAACAGTCCATGTTTCTGCCCTGAACATGCCAGGAATTACTCAGCATAAACCTCATCAACAATGTAAAATTTGCAAAGATAAATTACAACAGACCAACAACCAACCACTGGTGGAAATACTTACCTCAATACCTTTCAGCTGCCTACTGATTTAAAGGCACTGAGATACCTATGTCTCTAACATAGGGAGATTCCATGGAGTCTGAAGTTATATATATCTTAAAACACCTACCTAGAATAAAGACTACTACATAATTTTCTGTCAATCAAAATGGAAGATTATAAAATAAGGGGTTTTCACAAGATCTACTTTCTAGGTATTTTTTTTCAGGTATACTTAATATATACAAATATCTTCTTTTTTTTCAAGTTATGACTAAATATTGCTAGATTCACAAAAAAACCCAAGGGCTTTCTGTCCAAAATTTGAACACATTAAGACATTTTAAAGTATTTAATAGAAAAAGTACATCACTATGTTCTTAATAAGCACATGCAAAGTTAATACCAGTATAACTATGAATTCAGAAACAAACCAGTAGGAGTAATTTATAAAGAAAAGCATTTTCATAATTTTTCTCTGCATGTTACATTATCTTCTCGTCTTTGTGATACACACCATTCTTTGTCAGTTAATATGAAAGGTTTAGAAAAACCTATCTTTATCAGCAAACTGAAGCAGAAGAAAGCTGGCTGGAGAACTATTTCTTCCATCTGCTAATGTTCAAATATACCCAAGTGGTAATTACAGCATCAATTTGAATTACATTTGTCAGGAAAAAAACAAAAAGGATAAACTGTTGGAAGAACCCAGCTGAAAAAAGGTCACGGTAACACCAAGCACTAATTGATTTGGGTAGCATCACCCAGCAGTATGTTCCTGTTTCTACACATCGCCACAGTAAAGCCTACAATCAATTACACTGACAATAGAAAGGAGCCAACATTAGTTACCTCGCATTGTTGTCTTTACCACACTATGTCAGACTTCAGAAAACCAAAATAAAAACAAAAAAAAACCCAAACCACAAAACAGGAGAACGATTAAATGAGTTGCAAAGTCCCAGTGTTAGGAGCCAAATTAGGCCTAAAAGGTAACTCAGAATCATAGAATCACAGAATGGTTAGAGTTGGAAGGGACCTTCCCTTCCAAGAAGGTTCCAACCCCCCTGCCATGTGCAAGGACACCTCCCACCAGACCAGGTCGCTCAAAGCCCTACCCAGCCTGGCCTTGAACACCTCCAGGGATGGGGCAGCCACAGCTTCTCTGGGCAACCTGTTCCAGTGCCTCTCCACCCTCACAGGAAAGAATTTCTTCCTATCTGATCTAAATTTCCCCTCTTTCAGTTTAAAACTCTTGCCCCTCAATCCTATCAGTACATTCCCTGATAAACTCATTTAGAGCTCTCACACAGTTAAGAGAATGCCTCAAAAGCAGTATGTTTAATAGGCATGTAATGAAGTTGGGAGGGAACATATATATTTGAAGAGCCTATAGCTAGCCCTTTTTCTTACTCTGGCAGAACCACAGTGTCTTTGCACAGAGTGGAAATACAATACCAGGCAGTTATGACCCATTCCTATACCTCAGATTTTTAACACTCAGCCGTGAAAGCTTTACAGGTTGAAACTTCTGTTCCCCACAATTCCCATATAGCGCCTTTAACATTAAATATTACTCATTTTGTTTAATATAAAACTCTATATTACAGCCATCAAGTAATAGAAGCACATACAGACTAAAATAGTTTGGTATCCACTCATCCACTGAGGGGATGATCCATCCAAATCCCCTTTGTAATGAACTCTCCCACCCTCTCTCCCCTTCGTAATGAACCATCTCAGCTGGGGCCACGGGAATCGAGACGCAGGAGCTGAAACTCCATCACAACGCCAATTGAGAGGGTTACTAACACGACGCTCTTCATAAAGGATTCAAATTCACAGCCAAGTCTAGCCTGTACCAACTAGCTTGTTTGCAATATATTCTGAAACTAAGCACAGCCTTCTCCTTTGCTAAGGAAGGGAGAGATCAAAAGGATGGTGGAGTGGCAGGAGGGGGGGATTGCACACGTTGGCGAACAACTTACAAATTAACTCTCATCAAATAGAGCAGGGTGAGTTGTTGGCTTATTAAGCACCAAAGAGACTACCAAGAGCAGGGAGAACACCTAGCTACAGCAGACAAAGAAGATCACAAAGATCTGCAAAACAACAGGTCCAGAGGTGCTTGTTAACTATTCAAATTACTTATTAGAACACGCCGATTAAGCCGAGTAATTACAGCCATGCCACAAGATCCAAAAGCGTTCTCTCGCTGCCAAATTGCTCCCACAACGATTTTAGAGGTTATTTCCCATAAATTTGCCCTCTGACAACTTCTCCCAGAAATACTTACAGCAGTTTGAAAGAAGCAAACTCCCCTCCGCTTGCCGTCGCGGACCAGTCTGGTCCTCCCAGTCGATCCAGTACTATTCTGGCTGTTTCTTTGCCAATGCTTTCATGACTTGCCTTTGCCTATCTCAGTTACCTTCTTAAATTGAGGTTTTCATTACCTCAATTACTCCTTCCAATTCCAAGGCTAACACTTGAACAGGTAAACCTGCTTAGACACGTCCAAACAATCTGCAACTACCAGTTCAGTAAAATTCCGGTGTTTAGTAACACAAAGGGTAAGAATGGATTCCTTCAGTATGCAGTTTACAGAGGCCAAACCAAACATTTGTGGTTTTACACTAATAATTTTTACTCTATTTCACCACTGCTACTGACTGGAAAGTCATAATACATGTAGCAGTTTCAAAATTCACTTATTGAGGCCTTAATGCATCACATGAGACATCTCGTTGTTTTAAAAGTTTTGCCAGTTTCACATCCTACCTTTGATTTTAGTTCAATACATTTAAGATGCGTGACCACACCATTTCTAATAAAGTGACCGTATAAGCTTCTCCAGGGGCAGAAGATGGCTTCAGGCAAGAACCCTTGCCATGGAATACGTCAAGATGCTCAGGACTACAAGTACCATTTGTTTCCAAAGAGCCCTCAGGCTTTGCAAGAGACAGACTGATGAATTGCCTTAGTAGGCAATAAGCAAACTGTATGTTTACCACTGGACTATAATCTTTCTACTAACAAGAAAATACATTTATAACCAGCTGATTAATATGAACACAGAAAAACAATATGCTTTATCATAAAATTAGATTTATTATTTTTTTTTGTGTGCAGTAGGGATGGACAACACCATCTGGTCAATGTGGATAACCTACTAAATTTTTCATGTCATAGTTCATAAATTACCTTCCTAAGACACAGTGAATATTTAGATTGATTTCTTCCCACATTAACAGTCTACTATGATATATCTAAACTCTATATTGTAGGTTCCTTTTAAAATGCTTAAATGAGTCACCAATAGCCCTCCCTCTTCTGAAAGTTTTAAAGTCCCCTCTAATATCTCCTCTACACAGCAGCAGTTACCACACATTAAGTCACTGATGTAATTATGTTCTACTCAATACACAGCACGCTCCTTCCTCTCCCAACCCCCAGCAGTGTTGCATTATTAATAAACACAAGAAAAATAATTAAAAATTAGTTTCAACTATATCCTCCTAGCATTTCAAAGATATATTCTTGAATAATGGTAGTGGAACCATTTTCAGAAGACATCCTTCTCCAAGAAAAGGTCAGCTATACATAAACCACTTTGGATAAAGCCTTCTCTAGCCCGCTTTGCAAAAAACTCCTAATGATGACAATTCCACAGGCTTCTTAGGAAGTTTACCTCAGTCCTTATCCATCCTTATGCTTGGAAAGGATTCTTTCCCCTAATGTCTCTAAGCTGAGTACTTCCTGCTGCAACCTAAAGTCAGAACTTCCTGTCACATCCCAGACAATGTGCAGAAACACTTATGATCGTTCTTCCACATAACCAAAGGCAATGACCATAAATCACCATCAACCTCTGGGTAAAATAAATCCCAACCTTTTTTACGTTATCTGGATGGGGAAGAGAAGGAAGAAATTCTTGTGCTGAAGAAACTGCCAGTTTTACCAATAGGTTCTCTAATTTTGAGAGATGTAAAGGGGAAAAAGTTCAGAAAATTGGAATTAAAAAAATTTGAAACATTTCTCCATTTAACAACCTATCTATTCTTAGGAAAGCAATGCCCAGGAGAAGACAGCATCTTTCATTACATTCCCCTTATAAATCATCCCAAGCACAACCAGGACTGAAAGGAATGAGACAGTTCTCCAGTAAAAGCAGCAGAAAAAAACACATCTTCAAGTAATTAAACAGATGTCAGGTCAGATCCACAGTACAGTTTACACTGACACTAACATCATTTAGCAATTGGGGGGGGTTGGGGTTTTGGGTTTTATTTGGAGTGAGGGTTGGGGGGTTTTTTGGGGGGTGAGGGGGGAGGTTGCTGTTGGTTTTTGGATTTGTTTTTTTTTTATTGGGAGGGGGAGGGTGTTGTGGGTGGTGAGTTTTTTTACACATCATACCATGTTCAGAAGAGATCACAGGCAATGGTTAAGATTTCACTTCACAGAAATCATCATTCAAGTCTGAAAAGAATCATCTCACCTGATCTGATCTCCACATGGATTCTTAATGCCATACTTGTCATGGCTCAGTGCCACTGAAAGAGAAGTCCACTTCTGTCAACAGATTCCTCTTTACAGAATTTTTTTTATTGTTTTGCACAACACAGAGCACAGCATTTGCTGAACCGTTATCCTGCATTAACCAAGCAGCGCTGCAAGAAGCAGACTATTCCAAGGAGTTTCTTTTGACTAGGTTAGTCCTACTAGTGGAGTACAAACTGAAAACAGTTTCTGAAGAGTAGTTTAAAACATGAGCATGTGGGAAAAAAAAAAAGTCTGAAGAAAAAAAATGAGGAAGATACCACCTTAAAATAAAGTGCACTCCAAAAGATATTTTTGTCTGTAATAAACAAGACCTTAGGGTTGGCCTTCAATTTTTTAGTATGAATTGCACTACAAACCACTTTTCTAGAACACAACTACATTTCAGATACATTTTAAGAGAGGATGTCGTAAATTTGTCCTCAGTCAAAAAGAAAAAAAAGAGTAAACCTATCACCAGGGCTGCATCTCTCAGTGGTCATTTCCTCCTTTGGAAAGGTTCCACTACGTGTCACATTCTGCTTTACAGGTAATAGGTAATACCTTTACTAAACTGGTGACATAGTGGTGTTCACAAATGTGACATACCATCAAAAAACCCAGATGCAATGACTCGATTCAAGCCCTCCCAGAAGCCAGTGTCCCATCTCGAAGTCAGTCACAAATAGTAGTAAAACTTAATTGATGTCTTACCATTACGATAAGACAGCCCCTTTAAAATGCTGTTTTCATCAAGAAAAAGGTTTGTTTGTGGATGATTGAAGAAAATTCCCGTGGAACCTGCCAGAACAAGAGCAGCCTGTGTTCAGCTCCCTCAGGGACACCCTCCTCAGTCATTCCCACAACTGCTGAAATCCTCTCAGTGTCCTGAGGGTCCCTTCATTTAAATGAGGGCACAGTATGGTATAGGAAGGGTCAGTAGTTCCAAACCACGTTCTCTCCCATTGCTCAGAAAGCCTGCTGGACACAGTGACCTTCAGAACAAGGTTCATCTTTTTTTCCCAGGCTTTGTGCAAGAAAAATAAACTTGACATGGCAGGGAGCCTTGATAACTAGCTGAGGAAGCAGCCGGTGCCAATCTCATTGCAAAAAGTCTACTCCAAGCCATAGTGTAATAATAAATAATAACAAACAGCAGAGCAAAAGTAGTTTTGCTTCTCCATCCCGCCAGCTATTTCGTATTTACTAGGTTTTTACTGCCTGCTGATCAACACAGCTGGGGAAAACCCACACTGAAGCAGAAATTATCACCCAGCACGCCTGGCACATGGATGCCCAGAGCTCTGGGCTGCTGCAGTCTGATCGACACCTGGCCCTTTTCTAACTGCCCCGTACAGATAAACAGTACTTTGAGGCACTTCTACTGTTTTTCCCAGGCATACTAGACCCAACGCTCTCAGCAGAGAGCCACGCTGATGTCCTCAGTTTCCTCCACCAGCAAAATGAACTTTACTCCACTTGAGTCAAGGCAACTATCAGAAGGTGGAGTCATCTGACAAACTGCAAATAAATTTAGAACCATCACGTATGGCCAAAGCTGAAGCAGCAGAAAGTTTCTTACCTTCACCTTCAAAACATACAATATTTATTATTTAATACTAACATACAACAGAAAGAAATTAAAGCTGATTGTCAATGAGAACACAACAATTAAATTGGAAGAATTACAGAAAATAATACTAAAGTAGGCTCTGAAGCTCTACAATGCAATAAACAAACACAGTGAATGTAGAGCTGGTGTGCCCAATCACCCCGCTGTCTGCAGCACGTTACCTTGTAAAGAGTAGTGCCTTAACCATGGAAAGATTGTTCTTTTGCAAAGGGAAAGAAAGTCCATGCATAAAATGGTGACAAAATGAAAGCTGTCTGCATGAAATACTATTACACCACCGGCTCTGCCAACCTAATTTGCTGTGAATTTCCATTTCATCGAGACCCAAGCAGTTTCATCGGTCATTTTGCTATTCCACCAGTTTGACGCTGAGATGTACTTACATCAAGTAGCTCCCCTTATGCAACTTGCTTAGAACCCTAACTGAAAAGCAAAATGAGTCTTCAGGCTTACAAAGCAGGAGGTTTTTTCATATATAGAACTTGCTACACGAGCAACATTTAGACCACTTTAATCAAGAACTCTGTACAATTTGAGGAGCAAGGAAAAACAAAAGCAACTTTAAGAGACTTCTCTGCAAGACTTGAGGAAATGAGAAGAAAACAGGGCAAGACTAGAACACCACTACAAAATGAATGAAGGCCCTTGCTT
This sequence comes from Jacana jacana, assembly GCA_013400555.1. Lineage (NCBI taxonomy): Eukaryota > Metazoa > Chordata > Aves > Charadriiformes > Jacanidae > Jacana > Jacana jacana. The sequence goes on from VZTM01013322.1 coordinate 204,788, forward strand.
TTACTTCTCCTACCCCTGCAACGAGTTCTGCCTTGAGCAGAAGAAAGAGGGAGCGCTGCTCCTTAGGGCTCTCTGAAAAGAGCTGAAGGAAGAAGCATCAGTCCACAGAGCACCATGGTAAGGAGCATGCATGTGCAAGGTTATTTGGAAAGAGGAGATGAGGGGAGACACTGATTTGTGAGGGAGAGTGCATGGAAAAAAAAAACAGAACTAGTGCCTGCTTGGGAACTTGTCCATTTAATAATTACACATAGAAAAACTATGCTCAAACAAACTGCAGTGTTGCCACATTTGAGACTGCCAAAATGAGATAAAATGCCAGCGTGCCTGCAGAAATTAGATTTGACACCCTTCTGCCAGGCTCTCCTTCTCCCCTGTCACAGATCTAATGACAGAGCATGTTGTTTCAAGCCCCCACCCCCAAGAAACCCCACTTCACTTCAAGCCATGGGTGGGACTGTTCTGGAGATAAAGTGGAGTTTAAGTGAAGATGACTTTTGTGTAATAATAATACACAGAATGGGAGATTGCAGAAACGAGAACACCACAACCTCAGTCTTGGAGAGACCATCAGACTTGCAGACTCCTGGCTACGTAAAACAAAGCTTCAGAATAACTCCCTACCTCTTCATATGCAACCTCACCTGGAACGGGAAATTAAAAAAAAAAGGAAAACTTTGGACAGAGCTACAGAGTTTCCCTGTCATAAAACATGAGCATAAGAGAAATCAAAAACAGTAAGAACAGAAAAAGGTATTCCTGGACTAAAAAAAGTCCCATAAAAATATTTTGAAATCCTAAAGCACTACCTGGTATTACTGTCCTTAACAGCTCTCTTTTCTGACCCGCTCTTAAAACAAGCATATAAATAACCAAACTCCAAAAGGAGTCAAATAACAAAGATCTATGCACCACGCTGTGATTCCAAAACTTCTTATTCTGCACTGATGAACTGGGTGTGATAAACCAGCGTTTCTTCATGAGCTACTTCAACATCTCAGATCTATTAAAAACTATTTTTCATGTGATTATTTTTTCACTTTCAGCCTCTGAAGCGAGGGAGATGATCGCATTCTGTGATTCTGAAGCGAGAGAGACGCTGTTAGGACATGATATGCCTAAGCAACTTCAGAGTGCAGGGTAACTGAAGTTTCTTGCTGTGCAGTCCAACTGCCTGCAGTAATAACTGAAATATCCAGCATGTTTATCAAAAGTTATTACTAGCTTACTTGTAGGTACTAACTAAATATGGTCAATAAACAACTGTCCCTCAAGTAAATGAAATTAATTTCCAGAAACAAATACTACAAAAGCTGATCTTTCTCCTCATTTCTCTCCCTCAACTCTTACGCATCCATTGAACAATATTCCAAAATTGTCAGTTTTATCATCATTCAGAATATAAAGGCAGGCATAGCAGGCCCAGGGATTCTGCATTAAATCATTCTGCATTTAAAAATATAACTATACAACTCTTATCTGTAGGGATCAACTTCAGTGACGAGCTGAATGCTCCCTAAGTCTTTGAGCTACTGCAGTCAGAAAGAATACTTGGAATAAAGCACAAATTAAAAGCTTATTTGAGTGACAGTGTTATTTCAATAACAGGGAATTACCTTTGCAACTAGTGTTGCTTCTTTTGTACTGAACTAAGAAGCAACAAACCTATGTTCTCCTTTCACCAATGCCATTTCTTTGTTGCAACAGCAAGGGCAAGTGCCAATAATTGTTTAAAAAAAGAAGTTTCAGAACACAAAACAAACTTAGTTTTGCCAAGAACAGTCAACCACTGGGTAACATTGCACCTCCAAACTATCATTTAGCAACTTGAACTGTTGGTTAAAGTTTTCTAGGATGCAATAATAGAAAGGTATGTGCATTGGGAAAGGCATGTTTACCTTCAGTGGAGCTGGATGTCAGCCCACAACAGTTTCACTTACTGGGATCCAAGCATGTCAGCTGTTTTTCTGATATCAGACTGGTTTTATTTTCACATTCACAGCCAATTGCCTGTTTCCCAAACTCCTCTTGAGTATGATCCAAGTAAAAAAGCAAAATTATTTTATCCTACCCAATCTTTATATGCTTTCCTCTGAAACGTCCTTCTGCCCCCAGCACACTCAAGTACCAAAAATGAGATTCTGGCTTCCAGGGACTAGCATTTAAAAACAATGCAAAATGCAGCCTGATCCTAAAAGGATCTGGGGTTCATTAGAGGGGAAAAAAACCCCATATTTTACTTTTTAGATGAACACTCATGTCAGTGATGAGAACTCTCAGAGCCTCCACAGCTCAAGGTAAAGAGAAAGAAGCCTTCTGATCTTAGCGTCTTGTAAAGGAAGAATGATTATCCTTTCAAGGTCTTATATTGAATTAGATTAATCTCTGTCATATTTCAGTCCTCAACTTCTTCCCCCTCTTCTGCTCTATAGACAATTCCTTCTGCTCTGATTAGCTTTAGGTGTCTTCTTTAACAAAATCGTTTTAAAGGCCAATTCTTTTATCGCGTTGTGAATAGAGACATCCACTCCAACTGCCTCTCGCATGCAGGCTGTTCAATTTTCCATTAACTGCTTTATGATTCTTCTTTCATCCTCCTAAACTGAAACTTTCAACATTTACAATACCAAGCAAAAGAACAAAACAAAAAACCCCACCCAAGTAGGCAGCTGAATGGGACTGTAAAGAAACAGGCAATTTCCCTGAGTTGTTTGCTATCTCTGCTGAAGCATGGCAGAAATGGCAAGGATTGAGGATATTCCTTTCCTCATTCAATTTAGCACATTTTGAGCTAATTCAGCTGGTTTTATACAAACTAAGGTGAAGAAGCATTCATGCAGCTTTTCCATAGGCTCTGCTATCAAACACGTTATACATTGGGGCTCTGCAGCCTGGATACAGGGGACAGAGATAAGGATGCAGGAATAAGACTTGTTTCCGTTGCTGCCCCTGTGATGTGTTACAGAATTGGTATACTGTCTTCTGAAAAAAAAAATACAGCAAAGAAATAAGACATGAGCAACTAAGGAGCACTTAATAACGTGTTATTTGAGAGATGCTACACTTCAAGTTGTATAAGCTACAATCCAGTTACTTCAGAAATAAAATATGGTTAAGAGGTCAGAACGCTGTATTCTCAGCTAAAGAGTTGCTCAGGTAAGCCTAAAGATGTCATGCCTGCACCCACACAGATGCCAAACAACGAACCAGCAGTACATAAAAAGCTTCCTCAAGCGGGGCTACAATTTCAAATCACCACTAAAATAATCTGACAGCCTCCTCCCTCACACTTGTAATAACATTTTTCTGAACTTTCAGGGATTCAGCTCAGGGATCAAAAGCAGGATCAAGTTTTGCTTTGTGTGGGCAGAAGGGAAGGGTAAGTTTTCTGCAGGAAGGGAACTCCCTGAAGGGGTTCACCATTGGGTGGGGAACACAGCGGAGCCAGACAAAAGTAGTAACATCTGAGGCCTGGGAGGAGGGAAGAGGTGGGTCCATCCTTTGCAGCAGCCTAGGGCCACCAGATTCACTGCATCTGAGTCTGCTGAATAGAAAAGAAACAGGGATGCTCCTTTGAAATTCTCTAAAGTTTTGTTTGAATTCATGAGCGGTAAAATACCAAACCCTGCCCTCTCAGAAAAAAGCAGCCAGGTCTCCAGGCGTGAAGTTCGCTCTGAAAAACAGTGCTCTGAATATGTGGTATGGAGAAACACTCCTTTGGCTTTCAGAGAAACTTAGCAGTGAGAGCTACCTACAGGACATAGAGATTCAGATGTATTTCACTCAAAATACACTCTGCTTTCTCCTCTTATAATTTTATATCAATTTGTACTGCAGAATGGACACTTGCCCTACTGGAATTGTTTATGTTTGTTTGCTTTTTAATAGCAAATCCATGCTTAAAGGGAGTTTGTATTAATCTGGCATATTTAGGATGTTTTCCCTTCCCCAAAGATAACAAATCCAGACAAACTACTTCATCCTTTATGTCTAAGAGTCCAGGAGCTGGAATGTGCTACATATTAAGGTACAAGTACTGGTCTGCACGTACTATTGTCAAGTAGCAGGCTCAAGGAGGAAGTCGAACCTGCAGGATCTGAACAGCTTTTTGACCTGGCTCAAGCACCAGGAGACAGATCCTTTGGTTTAATATAGCTGCACAATGATATAGACAAATGCAATGTAGATCACAGGAAAAAAAACAAAACAAAAGCATTCTTATCCCTTATGACTACAGAAAGGAGAAAACTAAGTCTTTCAGCTTCATCTTTACTGCCTCCCCACTCCTACAGCAACAGTGCTCTTAGTGAACAAGCAGGTAGAAAGATCAGATGAAGGAAAGAAAAATTCCCCAAATTTAAGTGAGACACAGACAAACTGATAAACATATCACACTGCTAGAACAACTGTATACACAGACATTCTACTGGATAAAACTGATTTTATTTAAACTTAATGCCGCTGTTTACAAGATAAGAATTTACTAACTATAATTCAGGAAAAGCCAGATAGATAGTAGAAAGCAAAGCCTGGCAAAGAACAGGAGATAAGAGAAAGCAAGCAGGGAAGGAACCTCCAAGAAGTCTTGGAAAATGCACTTTGAACTGAACACATCATATTGAAAGATGAGGAAAGAAAAGAGAGGACAGAGAGAACACATATGGCTGCTTCACCTGCAAACTTTAAGTTTTGTTGGATCGAAACTTTAGGTTCATATCCAAAGACTAGATAAAACTGAAGTTCTCATGAAATCCACATGGAATAAATGGGTTACTAAAAGAAGATTAAAAGTCTCTTACTAGATAAACCTTTTGCTGACTAAAAGAAGTTGGTTTCAGATTTTCTAACACAGAACAGCTAAGGTGGGATGTGATCTCAGGAAATCATCCAGTCCAACCCCCACAGTCAAAGCAGGGTCAGTTAGAGGAGACTGCTCAGGTCTACATCTGGTATGGTATAGCTCTGCATCTGGTATGGTATAGCTCTGCATCTGGTATGGTATAGGGTATAGCTCTGCATCTGGTATGGTACATCCATAACCTCTCCGAGCAACCTGTGTCAGTGTTTGATCATCCTCACAGCAAAAAAACCTCAAACCAAACAGGCAAACAACCAACAACCAAAAGAAAAGTTAAAAAAAAAACAAAAAAAACCCAACCTTTTTCTTACATTTAAACAGTATTTCAATTTTGTATCCATTGCATCTTGTCCTGTCATGGGACACCACTGAGAAGAGTCCAGGGCTTGTTTTTTGTTTGGTTTTGGGGGG
>VZTM01013322.1:210077-222218 GCA_013400555.1 Jacana jacana
TGGGGGGGTTTGTTTGTTGATTGGAGTTTTTTTTAACCCTCCCCCCCCTCGTCCAGTCAGGTACTTATTTTAATAATATTTCCCCCAACCCTTCTTTTCTCCAGGCTAATTCACTGATGCAAACCAGAAGTGACTATGCTCTTTACACAGTGCCCTCCAATCTTTTTTTATCCCACCAAACACCACGGTTAATGTACCAGTCTACTCAGACAAAGCTTACTTAGCTGTTTCCATACCCAGTGTCTGTCCAGCCCTGGAAAGAGTTAAAATCACACTGAAAGCTAAAAATATCTTAAAAGTTGTATTTTTTTACTACACAGAAGCATTTTGAGCTTCAGCTCTAAAGAAACCACACTCAGAAGACAGAAGTTTATTACAGAGTTGCAGTACTGATGAGGGAGAATTCACTGGTATTCTACCTTTTACTTTTCTTCTTAGTGCTTAGTGCTCTAATTTAGGGAAAATTATAACTCTTCCACATTCTGATTCAGCACTAGAAAGCTCTTTTCACCAATAAAACAGTATTTACAAAGGAACATGCATAGATAGTAGTGCCATGAAGACCCACAGTGCGAGCACAACCAAACATGCCAGCAAAATTTAAGTACTGCTGATCTGGCAGTTGCTTCTCAACTGAAACATGGCATATTCATAACTAGCAGGATATCTAACTGCACTGAACAATGCAAGACCAGGACTGCAATTTCCTGATATCCAGACAGCTCAAAAGGAGGGAGCACAAAATTTATCACAATTGGAGACAGAAGTGTTGTACTCCATTTCCTAGCAGGGGAAAAAGCTTCCGATCCCTGATGATGCCCTTTATTCTACAGTCCTGACTTCTACTACTGTACTGAGTGTTCATGCTAAAATAACAAATTCTAGTATTTCACAGAATCATTCAGGTTGGAATTGATCCTTGGGATCATCAAGTCCAACCACCAGCCCTACTCTACAAGTTCTCCCCTACACCAGATCCCTCAACACCACATCCAATCTACTCTGAAACAGTCAGGGACGGTGACTCCACCACCTCCCTGGGCAGCCCATTCCACTGACTGACCACTCTTTCTGTGAAAAACTTTTTCCTAATGTCCAGCCTAACCCTACCCTGCTGCAGCTTGCAGCCATTCCCTCTTGTTCTGTCGCTCATTGCCCGTGAGAAGAGACCAGCACCAACCTCTCTACAGTGCCCTTTCAAGCAGTTGTAGAGAGTGATGAGGTCTCCCCTCAGCCTCCTCTCCCTCAAACTAAACAATCCCAACTCCCTCAATTGATCCTCATAAGACTTATTCTGTAAGTGTTCCATGCTCTTGAGAACTATTATGTATTGATTATATGTATTAGGAACATATACTAAAACCCACACATTCATTTCATACATTCACCCAGTGCAGACAACATAACGGTGTTATCTTGTACTTCAACTATAACATGAAATACACAAACTGCAGATTTTATGTACATCCTAACTTCTGACTTCAGGTTCTCGGTTTTCAACTTCACTCTCAGTAGTCTATTTAATCTGTGCTTTGAAAAGTATTTTTTTAAGAAACCACAGCAAAGTTTAAAGAAGAAGCTGAGCTGGAAGTATTTATTGCAGTAAGCAACTTACAGGGACAGCAGGAGTGGAAAACAATAAAACAAAACCAGCTGTGATCTCATTAGCCAAGCTTATTATGTAAGACCTCATTAGCCACCGTCCCACAACAACGAGAATAAACCCTACGGACGCTGATGAAAAGGAAGCGATCAGGGATACAGAAGCTGAATAACCGTATAGCACCACAGCATGCTGTCAAAAGCCTTGTGGGGGGAGGCTGAGGGAGCTGGGCTTGTTCAGCCTGGAGGAAAGGAGGCTGGGGGGAGACCTTCTCGCTCTCTACAAGTACCTGAAAAAAGGGTATAGGGAGGCAGGGGTTGGTCTCTTCTCCCAAGTCACAGGCAACAGGATAAGAGGGAATGGCCTCATGTTACACCAGGGAAGGTTGAGACTGGATAATGGGAAAAAAATTCTTATTTTACATATATATATATATATTTATATATAGTTATTAAGCATTGGAATGGACTGCTCAGGGAAGTGGTAGAGGCACCATCCCTGGAGGTATTTAAAAGAGGGGTAGACATAGTGCCCAGTGACATGGTTTAGTAATGTTTGTTTATCAGAGTTAGATGGATGGTTGATCTAGGTGACCTTAAGAGTCCTCTCCAACCTGGACAATTCTATGATTCTAGGATCTCCACTAACACAGACTGCAGAAAGCCCATGGTGGGCGCTTTGCAATTACAAAGCCCCCTTCACCTGGTAACTGTGGTACAAACAGGAGTACCAGCAGGCACAACAGGGTAAGGGACAGGGTCTGCACTACTCAAAACTAAAACTCCAAAACACTTCAGCTTCCTTCCCCAGTTACGTTTCATGTTACACCATTCAATACTTCTACAACATGAGAACTATGAGCAGAATTTTATTTTGGGCTATTACATAGGCTTCATCTTGATCTCTTGATTTTAGTCTGTTTCTTTAGCTTGTAAAATGTTTAATGACTTTACAGTTTTTGTATTAAAAAAAAAAGGGCTGTAATTATATGAATTATATGAAGTTCAATAAACTTTGGTAGTTTGGTAGTTCCAGCTGACTTCAGGGGATTTTTTTTTTTCCCCTCTTCCATCAGCTTTACCAAATGAAAAATGAGCAGCATTGACATGTACAAACCTTTACTGGCAGCTTGGAACTTAAGTGATCATCAGCTATTACAGCCTCACTTAGAAGGATCATCAATCAGGAGAGCAAAAATTTCCTAGATAAAAGTTGGTAGAACATTTTAAGCAATTTTTCAAATTGTACCAGTATTATAAGCCAGTGGGTTTTTTTGACTGGGCTATTTTGAAACAATCATGCAGCTTCAAAAATGAAAAATATTCTCAGCTTTCTCATCTGCTTCAGTCATCTTCACTTTCTTCTTATTAATGCTTACAGTATCTAAAGGGTGGGTTGAAGTATCTAAAAATGGATAGAGACAGACTCTTTTCAGTGGTGCCCAGTGACAGGACGAGGGACAATGGGCACAAGCTGGAACACAGGAAGTTCCATTTGAATATGAGAAAAAACTTCTTTCTGGTGAGGGTGGCACAGCCCTGGGAGAAGCTGCCCAGAGAGGGTGTGGAGTCCCCTTCTCTGGGGACTTTCAAGAACTGTCTGGATGCAGTCCTGAGTGATGTGCTCTGGGCAATCCTGCTGTAGCAGGAGAAGAATCTAAACAGAATAGTTTAGTTCAAGTTCTGCACAGACTCATATTTTCTCTTTTCATTCTAAAGAGAATTTAAAATTCTCTTTTGAGAATTTAATTCTCATTAAAATTCCCCTGTACTCAGCACTGGTGAGGCCACACCTTGAGTATTGTGTCCAGTTCTGGGCACCTCAGCACAAGAGAGATATCGAGGTGCTGGAGCGAGTACAGAGGAGGGCAACAAAGCTGGTGAGAGGCCTGGAGAACAAGGCTTATGAGGATCGATTGAGGGAGTTGGGGTTGTTTAGTCTGAGGAAGAGGAGGCTGAGGGGAGACCTCATCACTCTCTACAACTGCTTGAAAGGGCACTGTAGAGAGATTGGTGCTGGTCTCTTCTCAAGGGCAATTAGCGACAGAACAAGAGGGAATGGCTGCAAGCTGCAGCAGGGTAGGGTTAGGCTGGACATTAGGAAAGAATTTTTCACAGAGAGAGTGGTCAGTCAGTGGAATCAGCTGCCCAGGGAGGTGGTGGAGTCACCCTCCCTGACTGTGTTTAAGAGCAGATTAGATGTGGTGTTGAGGGATCTGGTGTAGGGGAGAACTTGTAGAGTAGGGCTGATGGTTGGACTTGATGATCCCAGGGGTCTCTTCCAACCTAAATGATTCTATGATTCTATGATTCTAAAGGAAGATAACTTCTCGGTCATCCAGATCAACCAATGTACTTTGTTCTGTATGAAATGACACTTGCAAAATAATAATGTAACACAGCTGTGGCAGAAAACAAATCATGTGGCAACAAAGGTATTTTTTGCACCACTAGTCCAAATTTAAACGTGAGTAAAAAGAACATAAAGTCCCAGAGATGGTCACATGGCAATGCCAAGTCTTCCAAGAGAACTAATAGAAATTAGTTTTTCAATAGTGTAAATCTATTTAATACAACTGTCTCTCCATTAGTATCCATAAAGTACACCTTTGGCAGACATCCATTCAGATAAAGGGGCAACAGTACCTACTCAGGGTAAGGTGAAACAAAACTGATTATATCAATAGAAGCCTTTTGAGTGATAAATTAAGACAGATTTTATCAAACAGCTGTCACAAAATGACCAGTCTGACCTCACATTCTGGAGGCTGAAGATGTACTTAAGTACTATCCATCAGCATTTGTAAATATTTGAAGACAGTTATATAGGTAACAATAACTAAACTTTTAAAACCACCTGTTTTCCCCACTCTGGAAGGGATAGCAAATCTCCCAGGTGAGAATTTACACCTACCTACAACAATGATGCTGAGCTAGGATGAGCACAGAAAACCACCCCCCAGCAGGCTGTGATGGAATTTCCCCTCTTTCTCCACAGGGTTGGGGTGACATCAGGCAAAGCAAACCACAGACCTTCACATTTCACTCTGAAGATGCACATGTATCAATGGTTCAAAGCGTGACTTCCTCAAGGTCCTGAGAGGACATGGTATCTGAGAAGCCAACATCACTTCTTACACTGTTATAACCCCTCTTTTCATTTCCCTCCGCCTCTGCAAAGAAAAGGTGCAAATACAAGTAGAACTACAGGTGAGAAAGGAGTAAATTGAAAGATCAGAAATATATTCAAAACGTGTCTTCTCTGAGAAACATTAGATAGAGGCCATAAACTAAGCTGAATACAAGAAAAACAAAAAACAAACCCAAACAAGAACAAAAATCCAAAGACCAAAGAAAAAACCCCTACCCTCAAGAAAGCTCCTTAACATTGCTTTTGGAAAAGGAGTTAGCGTTACAAAACCATAAAAAGCCCCTGCAGTTTCAGAGGAGCTAAAGAAAGTGCAACTTCCAAAACACAGGAGAGGCTATCCTTCTGCTCTCCTCACAGAATTTTACTCTGAAAAATGACGTGTTCCATCATTAGCCATTTCCACATGAATAGACCTGAGAAGCAGAGGTGCGTGACCTAATATCAACGGCTAGTCATTCATTGCTGAGTAAAAGGGCTTATATTTGTCTCATGAAATTCATTCAAAGTAGGTTTAAAAGTGGTGTATCTGCTCAGGGCGGTGTTACTTTAAGATAAGGTGGTACAAAAGTATTCCCTTTTGGCCAGGGAGAAACTTCAGCAGATGTACTTGCACAGACCACTGGGAACCTTAGAAGAGATGAATTAAGTAAACTTTTTTGAGTCCAAGGAAAGGAAAGTCCCTTGTCAAGGAAAAATACTAGATATACTTTGTACCTGAAAGGTATTTGATTCAGACAGTAAACATTTGCGGGGTAACCTAGGTGCAAAGAATAAACAACATCTGGTTGGAATGCATACTATCCCCTAGGAAGTTGCCCTATCATTTGGTGTACCTATATACACTCAGAACAAGTAAATCCAACAGGTTAGACTTACTGTATCCTGTGTCTTTTTCACTAAGTTATCAGGGATGCAGAATATGGCAAAATGAGACACAGAAATGTAGTTCTGGTTTAATATGAACAGTAAATATTTTTTTAAAAACAATGAAAACCGGGGGAGAAAACCACTTCCTCGTCTCTGCATTCACCTATGGCCCCTGTGCACTACAGGTGGCTACCACCTCCCACGGAAAAAAGGATGCAGTCCTCTTAACAATCAGTTTATATGCTATGATTTTTGCTTTAAAAGCCATTTTGACACCTCCAGCAGGAAATGCCCTACAAGTTTATAGCTGCCTTTAACACCTGTAGTCAGATTGGTAGCACTTCCTTCCAAGGAACTTGTAGTTTAAGGACACCATCATCGAAAGATGAAAGTAACCTACTCATCTCAAGAGCAGAGGAAGAGAGATAAAGAAGAACATTTCACCTCCTTGGAATACAACCTCACACTAAGAATCCACCTCTTGCAGGAGCAGAGCAGAAAACATTTGCCATAAGCTGAAGAGGATTGTTGATACCACAGTGGAAAGACTCCCCCCCCCTTACTGCCATCAGTGTTTACACAGAGAGGTTTGCAACAGCGAGCGGCACGTTACACCACTTTGCCATAGCCCGTGCTATAGGAGTTCAATATTGAACACTCTACAGCACATCAGCAAGCCTGACTCATGAATGTCCCCCAGTCACACCGGTTCTCAAAGTGGGAGGCACGGAGCAGGCTGCCAGCAACTGCAAGAGCAGATAGAAAACAACGATTTGTACACACATATGCACTTAAACAGCCCCAGTTTAAATACATTTTCCAACATGCACCTTTTGAAAGACAGTGCCATTACATAAATGCTCACAAAAATCAAATTTTAACTTGCTCAAAAAGAAAGAAAAATTTAAAATCCCCAGTTTGCTGAAATCAGTGCAAGTGTCAAACGGTATCAGGAGTGACAGGGCCTTGACTCACGTTTACAGAGAAAAGAGCTGCTCAGCTTCAGCCCCTCCGGCATCCTACCATCTGCTCCAGCCTTCTCCCAGAGCCACTCACCCTGCAACTGAGTTGACAGAAGAAAACATGACTATACCTGAGCCAGTTCAGTTCAGCTGGTGTCTTTGCTTAAACCCACCTTTTTGGGGAAGGTTAATTTGCCTGCCTGAACTGAAGCAGCTCAGGTGGAGACATGTTCCCCCCTGTGAGGTCCAAGAAGGGAGGGAGCTGGCAGAGGCAGCCGTAACTCACAGCAGCAAAGCAGCCAAGCTCCTCTGTCACCACTCTGGAACTCGTGAAGCTTCTGCAGTCACACAACACTTGCCATTCAACAACCAGATTAAATGATATGTCTAGTTTACATATCCTACTGTGTTAAATACGTCATCCAGCCTTCGCTTTCCTTTCCTGTAATCTACATAAACAGCACCCTCAATGACCAAAGGCTTAAAGGGTTCTTTTTTTTTAAGTGCCTATACCAAACTGAATAAAAGCAGTAAGTATGAACTGCCTCAGTTTTGCCTCTCTTGATTGCACCAGTATAGGTCCTTACTTATATGTAAAACCAGTGGCTGAACTGGCTAGGTACAGCAGTGAGATCTGCCCTTCAGCTACAGACTCTACCTTTGCTCTGGGAAAAGGAATTTGTTTTCCCAGCTCTTCACACAGCTACTTTTATGTTAGCACTTAACAGGTTAAAAAAAAATAAATATGTATGTCTGTGTAATGGGGCGAAGCAAAGGAGAAAAAGGAAGTTCAATATCAAGCCAAAATAGCAGGAAAAACAGCTAAATATCACAAGGTTAGAGTTAGGAAATATATTTCCAAGACAACGTAACTAGATTTTAAAGACAAGTAATTTGTGGTGCCTCACCTTGAGCGTTTTAAAATAGGCATTATTTTTAAGAATACCTCAAGCACAGCGTCCCTCTTGGAACCCAGAAGTGCTTGCAATAATTCACGTTACAATTTAATAGACAAGGTACAGAAACAAAACTGCTTGTTATTTGCATTCTCTTCCTTTAGAAGGCGAGGGAGGCAGGAATTCTGAATCCATCACCTGCTTGAAAGCTCATGGTTTGTTGCTGTTTTAAGTAAATGCCTGGCTTACCTCTTTGAAAATGAAAAAGAAGAGCGAAATGATAAAAGGAATAAGTGGTGATGTACTTGGAGTATACGAGAGAGAAAAGTCAACCAAGAGAATGGAATAAAACCATGCAAGAGTAGGAGCTGGGAAAAGCACAGAAGCACGAATATGAAGAAACAAAGGTTGCAGAGGCATGGCTCAATGGCTGAAGCTGTACAGGTCAAGATGCATGACACGTTTGCTTTTGCACAGCTAGGATTTGTTGATTCAGAGAACGCATTTCACCCCTGGAGAGGTTTCCAAATTACATGGGATTCGGCTCCAGATGAATGGGTGTCAAGAGTAAAATAAAAGAAGGAAGGGAAAATCATGTTAGAGGAAGTAATGAAGCCAGGAGGATAAAGGACAAGTGTTTATGTTACCATGATGATTTCCCAGGAGTTAGCTGTCAAAGTCATCTCTTTCCTACTCTCCCTCTTCACTGCCTGCAACCAAGGAATGACTTGGAACATGAGTACGTATTTTCCAGTTTCCAAAATCAAAGGGGACAGAATAATTCATTTCAATAGTAGCAAAAAGAGCAAACAATTGCAAGAACATACAGGGTGTCTCCCTCTGCAATGACAGCTTGATCTCACAGTTCAGACACACACGGCACATGCCTATTTAAAAATCCCATTGCCCCATGTATATACAAAGGCCTGAAGCACATTTCTATCATGCTCTCTAACTGGCTGGTAAACGAGCAGCTCATAACCAAATCAGCAAATTAACTCAAGATGTCATCCACTGGTCAATAAATAGTAACTTGAGACTACTGTGAAGAGCCGCAATTAGAAACTGTCTCCAAGTAGCACTGTTTAATCAAAGGAATCCTCTCTTTTCTTTGTAACATTACCAACCTTCTGCAGTTCAAACATCAAAACACCATTCTCGTAGTCTTAAGGTTTGTTTTTTAATTAGCCTTCAGAGGATGAGTAATATTTTCTTCCAGTGCAAGGGCTTTTTAAAGACCAAAATCTACCTTATTATTATAAAAATGAAGTATCATTGCCACCCTCTACTTTGATTCTCCTTAAAAGGAGAGTACAAGTGACACAAGAATGACTCAAAACCAGTACAGACACACAGAATTTATAGAGTTACATAAAGCAAAAGATTTTGTTCCCTACTTCAAGACTCCCAGTTAGAATAAGCACCGATTATATATCAAAATCCTGTAGCTTGACTAAAAATGTTGTCCATGGCATACAGTTACACTGCACATAAACTCCAAAACCACAACAGAAACTGTAGCATTCAGCTCTGGCAGAGCACACAACTGACAGCAGCAATGAAAACAGAAGGTGATGAGCAGCGAGCAGCTCTCCCTGCTTCAACGGTTCTGAATCACGCAGCTGCAGAGAATAGTTATCTCCAAAGGTTCAAAGTGTTAAAATGCACAAACAGGCTGTAAACACGGGCTTAAGTAAGTTTTACAATCACGGTTATAAAACCTTAGAGTTTTGATCCTGCATTTACATTCTGGTATTTACAGGAAATCCAGCACTTGCCTTCAGAGTTTCTGCTGAAGGTGATGATGAGAACGTGCACAGACCCAAGTGCAAGCCCACACAGAAAAGCTTTCCAAAACTGGGCCTCATTCTGGCAAACAGAAGAGAGTAGCACCCAGTCCTGACGCAACACTGTCAGGTTACACCTTTAATACCTCTTTGAAACCAGGAAAGCAAACACGGTAGCAGCACACAGATGCCGTTGTTGACTGTGCTATGTCAACTACTCAAAGGATGTTCAAGCAGCTTCACAATGTCTGCAGAAGATTTACAATTAATAAATCCCTCTAAAGTAATCTGGAGTCCGCTAAAGACAATTCATCTGCTGAGCTCACATGTATATTTAGCCACTGGTTACCTGCTAAGCATTTTTACCTTCTTTACTGCCACCGGTCTATTAAGATGGTCTACATTTAGCTGGTAAAATTTAGGGTTTGCTAATGTCCCTCTTTTGACTCCAAGTAATGAACGACCTTTGTTGTTCTCCTGTATCACTTGGCAAACCAAACCCAATTTCTGGCAGCAGCGCTGAAGCTTACTTACAAATAATAGTGTCTATTCAAGACAACAGTATAAGCTGTATACCTATTTTGATGAATTTTTTTCTGCCACAAACCACAAATCAAGCTACAATAGCTTAAAATGGGTAAAGTAGCATTGACTGTCTAAAAAGACTGCAATTATTACTATAGCCAGTGTTTTGGTAGTGTGAGCACCTCTGTACCCAGTGCTTTTAAAAAAAAATAAGTAAAAGTTGAATGGTGTTGTTCATATCAGGTACCTAATTTTTTATTGTCACACATAGTTAATTTAACCACTCCAACATAGGAGCAAAAATCAGTATCTCTGATTTGCTGTCACTGCACGTTCACTTCGTATAGATGAAAAGGACTCCTGAAGATCCTGAGCAACACAGAAAAAAGCCCCAGGAGGGTACCAGAACCCTGCTTAAAAACAAACAAACAAACAAACCAAAAACCTAAAACTCCAGAACAAACATAGCCTGAACTAAGACAAAACTCACATACAAGTTTTTATCACAAACAAAGTAATGCTGTTACCTAGTGGTGGAAAGCTAGGTACACACAAAATCATACAGGTCTGTCTTTTTTTTTTACTGACTTGGAATTCTCATCTACAAGCCATTAAATGACTTCAAGAGAAGAAAAGGAAATAAATTAAAAGGCCCTAATTCATAAACTAATCAAAGATACTGCTTTTCTTGCATTCAGTTCTGCGACAGAGGGTCAGTATTTTTGCACCTGCCAGTTTTGATTCCCAGCCGAGTAATCGACAGACAAGAAGCTGCATCATTTCCTGACAATTCCAAACCTGCTCTTTTATGCTCCTCTTGCAACATCAGCACGAGCTGGAAACCCGTGGTGCGAAAGCTCTACACCCTAAACCCTCCAACATCAGTCTTCCCCGGAGCACGGTAAGTGAAACGGGATCAATGTGTCCCTCAGCATCTGATCGGATCCTATTTTCAATTATATAAACCCACACCGAGCTGAATTCAATCAGCAGTTTTCTATGACATCTGGATAAACATGTTTACTTTGCTTTCAGCCAGAAAATAACTAACTAGAGGAGGAGGAGAAGGAAGACAGGAAGATTTTAATGTCACTTACTCAAATGCAAAGAAGAGTCCACTGGTGACCAAGATGAGAACAAGAGTCAGGTAGAAGACACCAGTCTGCCGAGCCATCATGATCCTCCCATTGCAGAAGAATTTGTTTCTTCCAGGAAAAACCTCCCATTTTCTCTTGGGAGCCGATTTCTTTTTCTTATGGGGAGACTCCATGGGAGACGAAGAGCTGTGCGTGCTGATCTGACTGTACTCACAGTCTTTCATGGGCCCACTACCACCTCCAGGAGTCATCAAGAGAGAGGAAAATGTGGGGAGAACCCCACCAAAAAATATATACAATATGGGTATGTGCAAATATTCTTCTGACAGAGATCACCCTCTCCACCAGCCCCAGTCAATTAAAAAAAAAAGAAGGAAAAAAGTCTGCTACCAGACAAGCAATAGGTGTATCATGCAAACACCAGTTAACTCTTCAGAAACCAAAGCTGTCACATGAGAAACGCTGGAGAGAGGGATCCTTCCTTCCTCCACCACTTACAAAACCACCACGTCGGACAATCCGTTTTAAAGCAACTTATCGCAAAACAAAACCCCCCTCAGGAAAAAAATAATAATAATAAAAAGTAATTATAAAGCAGTTAGGCTGTCCAAAAAAAAAAAAAAAAATTAGTCTTTTTTTTTTCCCAAGTTTATTTTCAAATGGGAGGGGTTTGTTTTTCCCCCTCCTTCCCACACACACAGCCTGAGAGAGCTCTCCGAGGGTCAGAAGGTTGGTCAAGGCAAGGCTGAGCAACCGAGTCTATCATTCATAGAGATTTGTTATAATCCTCCTTTGCGCAGATTTCCCTGCTAAAGGAAAAAAAAAATGACCATTCCTACAGCCTTCCCTCGGGAGACACCGAGCGTAACAAATCAGGAAGCGAAAAAAAAAAACCCCAAAAAGAATAATATTTAAAAAAAATAATTAAAAAAAAAAAAAAAGCAAGGAGGAGGGAAACGAGACTGCAACTCCAGCTTCTGAGAAACACTCCCAGCTCTCTTCTTCCTGAAGCCGCGGTTCAGCGGGAAGCGGCCGCCGGGGAGCGGGGACCGCCGGGCCGCCCGCGGGCCCTTCTCCCCTCTCACGGCTCCACCGCGAGGGACTCTCCCGAGCCAGCCCGGGGCAGGGCTGGTCCACGACAGACGCCAGCGCCCCGGGAGCAGGTCCTCATTTCTCCTTCCTTCCCTCCCTTCCTGCCGAACCGCTCCCCCGCCTCACGCCCCGCGCCCCGGGCGGCGCCGCCGCGCTTTAACC
>VZTM01013322.1:222482-241747 GCA_013400555.1 Jacana jacana
TAGCGGGGCCGGAGGCGTAAAGGAGCGCGGTCGGGTGCCCGCGCCGGAGTCCCCGCTCCTTGCCGCCTCCCCGCCCCCCGCGGGACGTCGGCTCAGTCCTCCGCCTGCCCTCGGCCCACGCCGCCGAGCTACGAGCAAGCTCTGCCGTCAGCCCCGGGCGGCGGCCCCGTCCTCCCCTGCTACAGCTGCCGGGCCGAAGGCGAGTGAGTTGTGCGGGGCGAACGACAGCAAAAGAGAAGCTCCGCCCGCCCGGCCCGACCTAGCGGGACCAGCCTCCCTCCTCGTGCGGGCTCCCACACGGCGGCTCAGGGGCGCGCCCCTCCGCCCTCTGGGAGTTGTAGTGTCGGCACGGCGCTCCCGCAAAGCGGGGCCGGACGAGGGAGGGCGGCAGGGAGGACTACAAGCCCCAGCATGCCTTGCGAGGCGCCCTGAGCAGGGCGGGGCGGGACGTCGCGGAAGCTCTGGGAGGGCGGTTGCTGCCCCGTGTGGGGCTTGAGGTGAGTTCCATCGACTCGGCTGCGCTGTGGGGTCTCGTTTTCCCGAGGCTGCCCTGCCTTCCTCTCCTGCCGTCCTCCGTGGGCTGGGTGCGGCCGTGGTTGGCGTTTATGTTCCGGCCTTGTGTTTCGGTCAGGGCGGAGGGCCGGGGTTGCACCCCCTGTTCCCTCCGCGCCTCGCCGGTCACCCCGCGGGTGGCCCGCCTGCCCAAAGCCCTCGGCCGCACCGGTGAGGTGAGCCCGCGGGCGGCTGTCCCTGCTTCTGCTGATATATGCGAATGAGTGCCTTAGCGCTGGTGTCAGCGTGCTCCGTTTAGGTGGCTGGAAGAACCAGACCGGTCCACCAGGGCTGGGGCGTTTGTGCAGACCCCTTACTCTCTCCAGACTTTGCGAGGCTCATCCCAGAAAGGTATGAGCCACGGAGGAAAAGCTTTTCCAGAAACACAGCCCTGCACCGAGCCCTTCTCGCACAGCATCGCCTCAGTGCAACATGGCACCAGCAGCAGGGTCAACAGCCCAGGGATGGAGACTTCCCACGGCTAAGGCAGATCCGCTCTCACAGCGGCTTGCTGATGGTTCTGCTTGAGATAAGTGGGCACACACGGCGCCAACAGGGGTTTCACTTGGACACGCCTTTCACAAAGGCACCTGCAGAGAATGGACCAGTTTGGGATACGTGGTAGGAGTCAACCCCTCTGTTCAAAAATCCCCAAAGGATGGTGATCAGATCTCCAGATAAAGTTAACAGATGTTACATTCAGGCTGCGTCTCTCATGGCTGAATGTTGTCCTAGGAGACATCAAAACCCCCCCCCTGCGTGAGGATGCAGCTGAATTCTCGTACGTAGGCAATGTGTTTTCTGCTCTCATCGTTCCACTTCTATTTTTGGAATGGAATATTTATCACTTTAATTCGATATGATAAGCTAATTCTTCATCCACAAACAGTGCCTGGTAACAAAGGAACAGATTGACCAGCACTGGATATACCCCCTTCCTTGGAGGAAATTAATTACTTTCATAACCAAATTATACAGAGTAGCCTGGTAGACGTTCTCCTGGGGAGTGTATGATCCATTTTGTTGATACATGAGAATCATTTTGGAAATGTTAATGCCACATGGGATAAAATATGGAGGGGTGTCTCCCTCTGCAACTTGTGAAAGAGTAGGTCTGTTTTGGCAAGTGGGCAGCAGGATGTAAAACCAGTTTCCGATACCATCTCTTGTGCAAATGCACTGGCCTCATTTTTTCCACATGTAACCGACGCTGCTGCATTATTCCTTCCCATCTCCTCCTCCTCCTCCTCCTTCTCCTCCTCCTCCAGTGCCTGTTGTCAACAGTTTGCCTGTGTCTCATAACTTAGATATCACAGCGTTTTTTTATTCTTTGAAGTGTTCCTTACAAACAGCTAATGACTTTTCGTTCTATTTTCATGAACACAGCATCGATACATGCCAGCAGAATGCGGCTGACAAATTTTGTGGTTCATTGACAGGGATTTTTCGTCTTCATCAGGTTTTTATTAGCATATTGCTGGAGAGCTGTCTTCAGTGCTTTGACAATATTAACGACTATATGATCTCGAATGGCACTATTCTCTCTTGAGAGTATGAAATATTTTAGACGCTTGCAAATCGAGCAAACATTTCATGTAAAAATGTCATTGTTGGCTTATCTTCACAGGTAGCACTCAGGCTAATTTCAGAAATGCTCTTCAGAAGCAAAACATTTGTAAATAATACCAGCACCTCGTTGAAGCTGCCGTCTTGCTCCACGGTATTTCCCTTGGGTTTTAAGGCATTACCGTTGGGAAGTGAACTTCAGTCATATTAATGGAAAGAAATACATGAGAAATTTGAGGAGCGCCTGGAAAGAATAATTCTAGAAGCCAAACTCGGAGAACAAACACACTTTTCCTTTCAATAGTGACTCTACTTTGATTCTAACAGGATCATCCAGTGCCACTTTTGACCTGATAGCCTGTTCTAGTCCCTAATCAGTACCAGTATTGCATTGGAATTTAGAGTACTATTGACATCCTTCTGAAGACATTCTGAACACATTAGCAACACTTCTTTGAAGTTGCTTTTAAAACATTTTGAAAACTCCTACATTTTAACCCTATTTAACATTTCCTCTTGCTCTGATTTGAGGGAAGTCTTTCATTCTGGGAAGCTGCCACAGAACATGAGCCAACCAAAAGAAAGGGCCAGGAAAGTACAGTTACTTGAGGGAAAAACACCCAAATTTTCCAGTGGTATCAGTCTTGGAGCACATTAAACATTCCCTCACTGGAGCCAGGAAATAATGTTCCTCAGTCTTAGGTCATGTATTAGAGCACACTGCTCAAACAGTGGGATGAATTAGCTTGTTTGATGTTTTGTTTCCCCGTGAAGAACCTTGTATTCATCATCACTTGGTGCAGAACAGCATCAATTAACTGATCTGTCTGACACAGAAATTTCTGTTATACTTCAGTCAAGGTCAGGGATCCCCATTACTGATTCTTAACACAGTTCATTCAGGTTTATCCTAATCCCAGTTCAGCAAACCAGTACTTTTTCTCTGGTAAACTTCCTCTTTAAAACCACTTTCCCCCCTCACATTACATACAGGAAATGAACTTAGCACTTCAGAGAAATAAGAATGTGATCGTGGGTCATCCCCATCTGTACCCTTCACAGCTCATCTGCTTGCCAACTTCTAGGTGTCTCCGTTGATGAACTCCTGACTCTTCAGCCAGGCCTCATTTTTTGGTGTTCAAGACGCTGAATATCAAAGCAAGTGTCCATCTGAGCAGTGGAGGATGAAATGGAGCTGGATTTCCTTTCCCCATCACAACAACCTCACTCTTCCCCCATGGTCCGCATGACACTCCCCACGTGACAAGAGAATCGTGTGCTGTGGCTAACTGGGAGCTGCACACACGCTGACTGGGGGGCCAGCTGGCTGCCACCAAAGGACCAAAAATAAGTGACATTGAGATAGGTGAGTGGCTGAGCAGAGGGAGCAGCTCGCTAGCACCAAGGGAGGAAGGTCTCCCTCTCTCCCCCTTTCTCCACTTCTAAACCAGCAGTGAGGGGTGGCGGTTGTCCTCTCCTCGGGCCCTTCCACCCTCTCCCTTGTAGTCTCTCCCCTGCTCACGAGATGTTTTGCTGAGCTGTCTTAGTACTAAAGAATCAGCAGAAATAGAAGACTATTCACTTTTTTTTCCTCACTGAGTTAATTTTCTGTCACTTTATCATGCTGAAATGACTCAGCAAAGGACATGACAAAGCATCCAGGACCGGTACAAGGGAGGGGCAGGAACACATTGCCCAGGGAAAGGGAAGTGAGAGAGGAAAGTCTTTTCTTCTTTATATATAATATAAATTTTATATATATATATGAAATAAAGGCTTAGGGTAAGACTGCTAGATTGGTCTAGGCTGCCAGTGAACTTCAGGCTCAAACAGATATGCTCATGGAGGTGTCCCATAGGTGCAAGATCTGGCAAAAAGTGAAAGGAGGCACCAAAGCTTAAGGACAGAAAAGGAAGGGAGAGCAGGACCTTCTCTGGTTGTGGTGGGCTGCCAGATAAGCTCAAGCTATCTCATTATGACTTGCTGAGGATGGCAGTACATAACAGCCGAGTCCTCTCCATGGTGTTAGCATCCTTTTCTTTTTCTTCCACTGATTTTCAGGAAACTTTTAAGAATGTAATTATACTTGAGACTTCTACTCTTTTTTTCCTATTCAGCCAAGCAAGTTCCAAAGTCTTCCTTGGGGGAGAGATGGAAAGTTTGACCAGCACTTTAAACAACTGCATAAGTCTATTCCCATAGGGATCAAACCAATACATAATAAAATACAAACCTATAAATGGCCACGTCATTAAAGCAATGCTGTTAAATGCAATTATTGTAATTAACCCATTAAAATAGCAAAAATGTTTTCAGATAGAGTTCTTTAAGTAGTCTCCTGTGTAAAGGAATATCCCTTTTACAGGTGTTTCTTTCTTCCCTACAGTTTCCTACTTGGGGCTATAGACAGGACTGGACTCTGGGTTGACAAACGAGTAACAGCAAATAAGCTCCAGTTTATCTCATCTATAACCTTTTTTGTCCCCCCTCTGTCTATATTCCCTAGCTGCCCCTTCCTTTCCTTTCTCTGCTGCCTCAGCAAACAGCTGCTTACAGTACTGTGGGAAAGTAGGAGTCTGTGCTCTGCAGTGGCGTGCAGGAAACCGATGCCATCCAGCTCATGCCGGAGCGTGATGCTCATTTTGAGCAAAGCCTTCTTTATAATTGCAGTCGTGGGCTGTTTCACTGGGGGGGTTTTTTGAGCATTGACTACACACTTGGAGCGTTTACAGCAGAACCATCCACTGCTGCCAGTGGAACACATCCGTGATGTGTGTTTATATGGATTGACACAAAATACATAATAGTTTTCCTGGAGGAATTAGGCAATTAGAGAGTTCTGAAAATCCCAGAGGGGGGCTATCTGCATCATTAAACACTTAACTAGGCTGTCTCAAAATGGAGCTAACTGCTTTTGAAAATCTCTTCAATGCTTCATTGTCACAATTCAGCATCATTAATGGGGAAAATTTAGTATTATATCATTGCTTTTCTCTTGTTCCTTTCTTTTCTTTCCCATACTTCTTTCCCTGCCTTCAACTTGGGTTTGTGTCTCTTCTTCACCCTCCCTCCCCCACTGCATATAGGTTCTTTCAGCAAACAGCAACGTTGGCCTTGGGTTTCATTCCCACCCCCCTCTCCCACCTTCCTACCATAAAACAATGAGCAAAAAGAATAAGGGAGAACAGGTCATTTTACACCTCCCAGAGCTATTGTTTTCAGGACAATAAGCCATGAGAGACTCAGAGGTACAGCACTGTAAGGACCGAATCAAAGGACTGAATTCAGATTTGGAAAGCTTAGGTTCCTTCCCTCCTCCCCCCCTCCCGGCCCAAACAGGAGAAAAAAAATATTATTTCATTTACTTGATAATTTCTACTCTCTGCAGAATCTGAATATTCAATGTGCTCTGTATACAAAGGACTAGATGTGACTCAGGAATCATATGGCTGACAACACTGCAGCAGGGAAAGGAAGTCTGACAATCAACAGAAACGCGATACTGATTATACACAAGTGTGATGGGATGCATAAACCAAAACCATTTTCCTGCTATTTTTGTTCATTTGTTTACTACAGAGATCATTCTTGCATTCCTGTGAACGCTTACACGGATGGGCTTTGCTCTGCTCAGAAGCTTGTGCCCAACTATGGCACCAGGGTCTTAGCAATTACTTCTCCTGCTGCTGCTTGGTGCGATGTCTTCTGGTGGAAATGTGATTGTCACCCAATGAGTGTATATTTCGTGCCACAGTCAATAGAATGGCTCCCTTTTAAGCATTCTCAGAAGTTTGCCTTCTTCAAATCTGCCCAGGTGGACCTCATAAGACATTTTTCTATTTTTTCCTGTAAGATTATTAGCCATTAATTATTTTAACAACAACAAAAAAAAATCATTAATTTCTTATAAGAAAAGATATGGGATTATTTGTATGGTTAAGAGAAGGGGTCTGGCCAGGATTTGGGCAGTGATTTGCAAAGGCTTTGGAACATACGCTTTTAAAGACCAGAATAGGAGAATGAGTTTATAAATCTGAATTGTTGTAGAATTAGTTAACAGTAATCTACTAGCATTCACAGAGATGCATTCTGATGAGCAAATGGCAGTCTGCAGTATAATCACATCTTAAACCAATACAACTGTAATCAGCAAATCCAGGAAATCCATTCAGAAGTCTAAAGAAAATTATTCATGCAACAAATAATATTAAGATTAGCTGGGGAGGCATCGTGAATTTGTATGTTTTATTTGATTAAAAGGAGTGTAGGTACAGAACACTAGCAGCAACATAGGAGGGAAAGAATCTGAGCTTCAGAAAGAAATGAAAGTCGGGAGAACAATGTAAACTCGTACTTGATGTAAAGCCAATGAGAGTGTAACCCAAGTTCCTCCTGGGGTAAAACCCCTGTATTCCTTTGTGCCACAGGTGTGGGTAAGAAACCCCTGTATTCCTTTGTGCCACAGGTGTGGGTAAGCAGACGTGGGAGAAGCACGTTCTCACTTTGCCTACAACGGGGAGCACTCAGCCTGCCTTCCCTCTGGCTCGAAGTGGACCATCTTCATCCAGGTACCACACAGCCCCAGGTGACCATCAGAAGGAAAGAGGGCAGGAGGGGAAACACTTGTGAGGGGAGACCTCATCACTCTCTACAACTGCTTGAAAGGGCATTGTAGAGAGGTTGGTGCTGGTCTCTTCTCACGGGCAATGAGCGACAGAACAAGAGGGAATGGCTGCAAGCTGCAGCAGGGTAGGGTTAGGCTGGACATTAGGAAAAAGTTTTTCACAGAGAGAGTGGTCAGTCAGTGGAATGGGCTGCCCAGAGAGGTGGTGGAGTCCCCATCCCTGACTGTGTTTAAGAGTAGATTAGATGTGGTGTTGAGGGATCTGGTGTAGGGGAGAACTTGTAGAGTATCATAGAATCATAGAATCATTTAGGTTGGAAGAGACCCCTGGGATCATCAAGTCCAACCATCAGCCCTACTCTACAAGTTCTCCCCTACACTAGGGGGGATGTAGGGCTGATGGTTGGACTTGATGATCTCTTCCAACCTAAATGATTCTATGATTCTTTGATTCTATATTTGAGCTTGAAGAACTTCACTTAGTAGCATGTAGGCTCCTCTTTTCACTTCTAGGTACAAAGATAGATAGTTACATGTGGAAATTCATGAAGTGGGGTTACGTGGGGAAGAAGGAAGTGTCCAAATACCCACAGTGAGAAGCCTGGCTCCTTCATGCAAACAGCATCAGCCGTGGATGCTTCAGAGATGGTGAATACCTGGTAAAGTAGATGGCTGAAGCTCCAGGTTGCTGCTCAGAGCTGAGGAGTTGGGGCAGGGGACGCCAGGAGGGGAAAAGTCTGGCACTTGCTGCCCATGGGAGAAACCGCAGGTGGAGCTTTAGGGATGCCTTACTCAGAAGGGACATCTTATAAGGGGAAATCATCTGTAAAAACTTGCATCTTTCCACTTCCGAAGATAATTGCATCCAGGAAGGATTCCTCCACAGAGAGAAGCTAACAATGGGCAAACTGCAGGTAGCATGAAGGGGCAGCTCATGGGGATTTATGAGAACCCGATTTACCTTCCATTTTTTGTGGTTCTCAGCTAGGCCAGTTGGTGCAGACTGGCTTTCGGCATGCAGGTCAAAGCGAGGGCTTTCCTACCAGACGAGCCTCATCTCTTCACAGGCAGCAGACCATATTTTAGTGCAAAATCCATCCCACGCTTTTTCTATCTGCATAGCACAGCCCTGTCTGTTATGCAGGATGCAGGATGCTCAGCAATTGTCTGCTCTAACCACAATGCCCAACCACAGCACGGCACTCAGAACACGCCTAGCACATACTGGGAACCTCTGCGTAGCCCACATACAAACACACCCCACCTGCCCTGATTCTGCTTCCTGCAGCTGCCACCGTACCTGCTGCTTGTGCAACACCTTGGGAAACTGTGATAGCATCTGTAGCCTCCCTTGAGCCTGCCTGGGCCAGGTAAGCCATCTCGAGATGTCACATCTCAATACCTTGCACAAATTTAGAATCAGAATGGTTTGTGTTGGAAGGGACCTTAAAGATCATCAAGTTCCAACCTCTCTGCCATGGGCAGTGACACCTCCCACTAGGTTGCTCCTGCCTGGTCTTCAGCATCTCCAGGGAAGGAGCAGCCACAGCTTCTCTGTGTCTCACCACCCTCAGAGTAAAGAATTTCTTTCCAGTATCTAATCTAAATATCCCCTCTTTCAGGTTAAAACCATTACCCCTTGCCCTATCACTCTACCCCCTGATAAAGGGTCCCTCCCTCCTGTAGGCTCTTTAGGTACTGGAAGGTGCTATAAGGTCTCCCTGGAACCTTCTCTTCTCCAGGCTGAACAACCCTAACTCTCTCAGCCTGTCAGCTTCTAGATCTATAGGAAATAGATTTTTTTTTCTTTTTTCCAAGGCCCTTTTCTTTTTTTTTCTTTTTTTGGCAGTTACCAATAGCTCATAGCTTAGAAGTTTTTGCATCCTGGAGACATTCCCACTGTTACCAGGTCTGTATAACTGGGACAAGTAGTAGATACTCAAGAATTCTTGGCCACAGGAAGCCACGTGCGAGATGCCTGTCTTAGTGTTGGCACCTGCTGCTCAGCATTCTGGGCACCGTGTATATTCAGGAGGCATCTGGTACAGGTTACCTTCAGCAAATCCCAGGTGGGTCTGTTTATAGTCAAGACCTTCAAAGCCATTCTCCACAGCCTGTAACCCCATATCGTCTGCTTCAGTAACACTGAAAATACTGTCAGCTCTTTTCCCAGTGTGGGGTCCCCCATGGCACGCAACAAAAAGCAGGATTCCCATTGCCACAGCTGCATCTATGTGGTTCTTACAACCACACTAAGAACTATGTCATTGCCAGCTCTCCACTCTTCCAGCGCAGGTCGTTGGCATTCTCTGTGCCTCTGCAGAACCTTGGCTTCTGCAAAGCTGGAGAACCTGTGTTATTTCAGGCATTGCAGCCTTTTTTATCTTGCATTAAGTGCCCCATCTCAGCCAAACCGCACACATGCAGTGCTGGGAGGGACTGTGCACTCAGCTTCCTGACCTCGTGGCCTGCCAGGATACAGGGGATGCCAGTTTCCCATGGTCAGGGAGAGTCCCTGTGGCCTGGCCTCCCACCATCTCTTTATGAGGGGTTTGGTGAACCCTTCAATGGATTAGCCCTGTAAGGTTACGTCTTGCAGTCTGTCTAGATCCATCTCAGCAAAACTGCTGCCTCTGAGCACTCCTCAGCCCTGGGATGGCAGGGACGACAGCAGCTGGGACTGCAGGGCCAGAAAAGCATCACTTTAATGAATGTTCCTTCAGACCAATGCTCCCATGGCTCAGTTTTTCTCTCCATACATCACCAAAAAAAGCACTCATTTCCTTCCTTCCTCTGCACCTCCTCAAGACAAAAGCAAGTTTCCTCTTTATACAAAAAGATATAAAAATACCCAAATCCCCCCACTTCCTTTTCCCACCTCCTTCCAAAGTCATGAAAGACACCAGTTTCTCTCTCCTCTCCACCAGCCTACCCAAAGCATCTATCTCTTTGTCTTCTTAACACCTCAGAAGCATTGCTCCTCTCCTGCCTCAGAAGCTGGCGAGACTGAGCAATGCTCCTTGCAAAGGTCAGTGGTCAGACCTGTGCCATGAAAGGCTCACTCAAGAACAAACCTCAAGCTCTCTCAGACAGATTGAGGGTATCTCGCTGCTTTGCTGGCTGCCTCATTGCCCCTCCAGACACAGGCAGACCACAATCCCCACCATTCCTCTCCAGGAGGCCATTTCCTGTCCCTGGGCACCACTGAAAAAAGACTGGCCCCTTCCTCTCGACCTTTAAGTATTTATAGGTGTTGATCAGATGCCCCCCTCAGCCTTCCCTGCTCCAGACTAAAAAGACTCAAGTCCCTCAGCTTTTCCTCATAAGAGAGATGCTCCAGGCCCCTAATCACCTTTGTGGTCCTCTGCTGTACCCTCTCCAGCCGTTCTCTGTCCTTGAACTAGGGGAGCCCAGAATTGGACACAGTGCTCCAGATGGGGCCTCACCAGGGCAGAGTAGAAGGTGGTAGATCTCTCTCAGAGTAGATCTCCCTGGTCATACTCGATGCACCCCAGGATGCCATTGGCCTTCTTGGCCACAAGGGCACATTGCTGGCTCATGGTCATCCTCTTGTCCACCAGGACTCCCAGGTCTTTTTCCTCAGAGCTGCTCTCCAGCAGGTCAGCCCCCAGCCTGTACTGGTGCAGGGTGTTATTCCTCCCCAGATGCAGCACCTTACACTTGTCCGTGCCTTTTAAATAAAACCAAGTGCTTACCTGCTAAGGCTTCATCTAGTGTTGCTATGCAGACCACCTCAGTGGAGAAGCCCTGAATTCAGCTACCATGAATAAGGGATGCTCAGGCTGGAAGTTGCTTGGCCTGGTTCTGTTGCTTGTTGGGCTGACAGGGCACGTGGCTCTTCCTTGGATGAGCTTTTAACAGGGGTGGGTGAAAGTCAGAAGGTGCCTGAACAGCTTTTGAAGAACCTGCAATAAAGCACCCTGACCCTGCTAGTGGGTAAGGTGCTGGTGCATCTCCCATCGCCATCAAGAGCCACCACCTCCTCAGTAGCACTTGTCTGTCACAGCTTGGCAACCTGCTCTGGGCAGCAAGCACAGGGAGAACTTTGTGCTGCTGCAGGCAGGCACCTTACCCACATCCTCCTGAGTTTCAAGAGAGAAAGTGAAAGAGAACCGGGTGATTCAGAGATTTCCCTTTGCTGTGTCACCAAGCACGGGAAACAGGCTTTTGCAGCAAGGCAAGGGGGCGACCACCAAAGGTCTGTTTGAATCCTCAGTGCAGCACAAAGCTCTTCGTGTCACAGCACCGTCAGGGAGGAGAGAAGAAAGGAGGTCTGCAGTTCTGCATTGCTTTGAAAAATGGCACCTGCCTGGAACGTGCTGTTTGCAGTATTTGGAGATACTGTGAAAGAAGCAGCTTCTCCTCCAGGTGGGAAAAGACCACACAGATCCTGGAGTTCACCAACTGCCTGGTGGCATCTGTGCCTCCTTGTTTTTCCAGTCAGGTTCAGCTGAACTCCCAGGTCCGGGGGTTTGTATAACCTGTGCCAGGGCAAACCACCCATGTTTGCTCGCTGGGACATCAGAGTTTATAAAACCTGGCTGATATCCATCGGATGCACTGAAACACGGTGTTCCCGTTTCTTTGGTCCCTCATTTTACCCACTTTGTCTCATTTCCCCAGCCGTTACTAGCGTTGACCTCGTGAGCAAAGCCGAGAGGCTTGGAACAGAAACCCTACAAAGGGTGAAGAACATCCACGGCACCATCCAGTGAGCACAGGAGGAGATGAGATGTGAGCAGTTAGTTGCAAGTTTTGCTTCTGCTCTTGAACCAAAGCCTCTTTACAGCCTAACAGAATTACAGACTCGAGCCTGCCATTAACAGCGTGCGTGGCGCCAGCGTAGTAACAAATGGAAATTCATTGTCCCAGAATGATTTATGGAGTTCAGTAATTCATGTCAGAGTTTCCACAACGTTGTGCTTCTTCAAAAAAATCTCGGGTCCAACTTAGACATTGATCCTTTAATGAATGCCTGCACTTTCCCGACTGTATCTTGGCGATGGTACAAGCACGGACGTGCTCGAGAGAGAGGGAAAATATGTGCAGTAAAATATTCAGCAACAT
Source organism: Jacana jacana (assembly GCA_013400555.1). Lineage (NCBI taxonomy): Eukaryota > Metazoa > Chordata > Aves > Charadriiformes > Jacanidae > Jacana > Jacana jacana. The sequence continues at coordinate 234,313 of VZTM01013322.1, forward strand.
TTCTCATCTGCTTTGTACTTGGTATCTTTAAAATATTCATTTCATCTTTCCACCCTCCGGGACAAATCTATACCCGGGAACATGTAAACTTCTGACAAATTGCACGGTCTTTTAATACCGAGTCCATCAGAACATGCAATAAATAGCTGGGAAGAAGCAGAGGTCAGATTTAAGGATTATTTTAGCAATAGGCTTTATTTCAGCTCTGGAACAAAAATAACACATGCAAAACATTAATTTGCCCGTTCCCCACCATTGGTGTCTCCGTAGCGCCGCACCACGTGAGCTCGCTCTCGGGTTTTTTCAACCATGTACATTTAGTTTTAATGGTTGGGCTCTTCTTCAGTCATCAATAGGGAGCCTGTTGCCATGGTGACAGACAGATGGATTAATGCCACGGTTAGCGAGATACAGTGGTGCCAAATGTTGATATCTACAGTAGGCACCAATGTGCTGCACACACCAGAGGGCAGGCACGCAGAGAACCCCGGGGACGGCCCTCCCTATGTGCAGAGTGCCTTGACACAAAATTCCCAGTGTCTCCCGGCAGAACGTGGCCGTCTACCTCCCACTTTGTGCCCTTCAAAGATACCCCGTTGGGAGCCATGGACCCTTGCTCTAGGAACTTAGAAGGACCGTCTAAGGCGGCCTGTTGGAAAGGGCTGCTGTCAGCACCCAGCGCGGCAGCTACACGTACTAGGCCATGAAGCTAGCGGGCATCTCAGAACCATTATCTGTAACCCACCTCTTGAAATACAAGTCCGACACCTTCAGCTGAGACCTTTCCATCCTGTTTGCTTTATCCATTGTGGATCCTCACTAATTGGAAAGAAACGTGAGGTGTTCAGAATCCCTGGGTTTTTGCAGCGCAGACAGATTGCTTGTCGAGTAATTCTTAGAACGTTCACACTTCCCTCTCTCTCAGACCTTAACGACCCACACCTTCCTTGCCCATCTCACTCCCTTCCCCAGAGCTGCTAATGAGCTTTCCTGTTTTCAAAGCAGCAGCTTAATGGGTTGTGTCTTGCAAAAATCCTCAGATGGAGATTAATAGAGGAAGAAAATGTGTGGCAGTTACAGAATCACAGACTGGGAGGGACCTTTAAGATCATGGAATCCAACCATCAACCTGACTGCTACAAACCAACAACCCGTCACTGCACCGTGTCACTGAGCACTGTGTCTACCCATCTTTTGAATGCCTCCAGGGATGGTGCCTCAACCCCTTCCCTGGGCAGCCCAGTCCAGTGATCGATAACCCTTTCAGTCTGACAGCTGCTCCTGGTAGCCAACCTGGACCTAAGTGAGGCTTGGGTTATATCCGAGCACCGATACGCCATGAACCCCTCATTTCAACAGTCCCCCGTGCTCCTACAGCTGAGAGGTTATGCTGGCTGCATAGTTCAGTTCTACTTTACTTTATTCTCCGTGCAACACTGGAATCATTCCATCACGGCCCGACATCTTCACTGCAGAAGCTGATAAGCTGCTAAATGGACTGAAAAGTCAGGTCTTTTTAGGACTATTTGACCCGCTGACTGAAATTCTAGCACAAACTTGGTGCTCCTAGAAACATTCTAGATGTGAAACCAGAAGTACTTTATCCAAATCACACTATTCATTTATGTTATAAGAATAATTTAATTAGAAATGTTTTCCATCCATCTGCACAAAGTGATAATTATCATTCATCAGGAGCCTAATATTCAGCCCTCCTTCCAGGCCTTTTTTTAATTGTAAAATTAAACTCTAGCAATTAAGCTCCGTGAATGACCACAAAAAGGGCCTTCAGACATAATTGCACTGAAGTGGATTAGGAGAAATACACATCTCATATTCATGACAACTAGTTTCACCCCTGGCTTTCCCTGCAGGTGATGCACTGCACAAGCTCATACCGGCCACCTCCCCAGAGAAATGGCCAGCTCAGCTCAATTTCCTTCCTCTGCCAGGCGCTCTGCAGCACGTGCCACCGCTGAGGGTCCCCGAATCCATGTTGTTGGGCACATGAGGGCAGCCAGCGGCATGGGGTGGGCATGGCAGCCCTCCCATGGGCCCACCCAACACTGCAGCTTCTGAACATGGCACCCGAGGGACTTCTGCTGCCCAGCGGCAGCCCATGCCAGCAGCACGTCCCTCCTGCCCTGCAGCCACCGTGCTATGGGGTGCTGCCTCAGAGCCAGGTGCTTGAAAGGACCCTGGCCCACTAACTGATTTGTCCCAAATCACCCAAGCTGGAGGGAAGCCTAAGAGGTCTGGGTTCAACCTCCTCCCCAGAGCAGGCTCAGCTGTGAGCTCAGAGAGGCTCACTCAGGGCTTTAGCCTCTTTAGAATCTCCTCAGGGGACTGCACAACCTCTGGGCAGCCCGAACTGAGCCTGACCATCCTCATGGGGACCTGTTTGAGCCATGGAGAGTCATCTCCTGGAGCCTATGGCAAGAAACACACACACAGGATGGACAACTCCATGCTTTGGACTATCACTAACAGGCCTCCTGTGTCCTACCAACCATAATTCTGGAAGCTTCCTGTTCCAGCTGTGCTGGCCAGGAACAGATTTTCTCTGTGGAAAACCCCGCTTCCAGGCTGTTACCAGGCAGACCTGGTCCATCTCACTGGTGGTGCAGGTCCACCGCTGCCACCTCAGGCAGCAGTATACAGGCAGAGCAGCCGAGCTTCAAATACCAGCCCGTGCTCTAATGACACTGTGGAAATGATAATTATTTTTTGCTCTTTCTTTTTTTTAATTAAGTCAGAAAGACATATTTTTTTTTTCAGGACTACATTAAAGGTTTTTCTAAAATGGTTCAGCAAAGTAACTATTAAAAGCTGTCAGAGTACTATCCCATAATGAAATACATACTGAGAACATTAAAGAGATGGCAGCCAGTAAAACATAAAAAAATGCTTATAAACATATTTGCTAGGTCTCTGAAGACAGTGGTGGCACCACAGGAATTGGGATCTGTGATTTGCCTCCTAGTTAACGTGGGCAGAGCCAAAGAGATAGGAGCACATTTTACTTGTAGAGAGGGAATATCCTAAATACTCAGCAGGCAATAAAACGTGTCATTTTGTACAGGATAAGAACAGAAACCAAGCAGATAGGGGTGTATGCAAGGAGACCCCCTGTAAGGGTGTATGCAAGGAGACCCCCTGTAAGGGTGTATGCAAGGAGACCCTCTCTAAGGGTGTATGCAAGGAGACCCCCTGTAAGAGTGTATGCAGGGAGACCCCCTGTAAGGGTGTATGCAAGGAGACCCTCTGTAAGGGTGTATGCAAGGAGACCCTCTGTAAGGGTGTATGCAAGGAGACCCCCTGTAAGGGTGTATGCAAGGAGACCCTCTGTAAGGGTGTATGCAAGGAGACCCTCTCTAAGGGTGTATGCAAGGAGACCCCCTGTAAGGGTGTATGCAAGGAGACCCTCTGTAAGGGTGTATGCAAGGAGACCCTCTGTAAGTGTCCTCGCCTCTGCAGCCCCACGCAAATGCCGTCCAGGGCCTATGACAGCCTTGGTAAGTGCTATCGACAGCTCTGAAATTTGTGCCTCTGACCAGCCCTAATGTCATCACCCGTGAGTGCCAATTTGGGATTTATAACTGAAACCCTGGCCATCCTGCCAATGGGCCTGTTGCCACTCACTGAAGCGCGGGCAGGCTCTGGCCATAGGATGCAGTGCCGCTGGGGTGCCCCTGCCGCCCGCCGGCACACGCAGGCCTCTCCCAGCCTACGCCTGCCGTGCCCCGCTGGATAACCACATGTGAAAGAGAAATCAAAGAAAAGAAGCGGTTTGTGTGCTGCAGAACCAGGCTGCAGCTTAGAGAGGCAGCTCTGGGGCTGCGGGAAGCGACTGGGAATCTGGAGATCTGGCTTTTCCTGCTCCTGCTTTTGCCAGAGAACCACAGCAGAGCTTTGTGCAAACTGATTAATTTCCTTACCTTCTCCAAATGGAAAAATACCCCTCCTATAAATGTGTGAAGCTGGCTCAACCAGTACTGCTAAAGTGTCTTTTGATTCAATAATGCAAGGCCCTTCCTCTAATTGTTCTTACACTTGACAAATGAGCACTGACTTTGTCCATACTTCTGTGGTTAAAGACCATCAGTCATTATTAAGTGGCCAGATTTCTGCTGCCAAGAGCAAAGAGCCCCGAGAACTCACTCTCAACATGGGAATTTCAGCCACCAGCTTTTTAAGACACGTGCAACAGTAACCAGCTCCCTGCAAAGACAGAGGTTTCTACAGAAACCCAATCGTAGCTGCAGAACGCTTTCACTTCTCGTCCCACCAACCAGAAAACTGCCTGGCAATAGGTAAGGGGCTTCTTCACACCCCCCCTGTGCGCAGCGCTGAGGCTGCACCGTGCTTTCAGCAACATCAAGGCTTCCACAAGTCCAGGGAGCGACCCCAGCAAGGAGACTGGCTCAACTGCTGCGTCTCCTCTCTGCCCGAACCCAGCATCTGGCTCTTGCCCGAATTCTTTTACATCCTCCAGTTCTGCTACCGAACACGCCAGTTTAACCAGGGCTCAAATCAACCTCCTCTACGTTTTGAATGGGATCTTCAAACTCCAAGCAGGATTACACACCTGAGCTGCCAACAGGGTTTTTTTTGCAGTGGCACTCAAGACTGGTTTGGATCTATAAAATCAGACAGAATTAGATAATTTAGTCAATATATCAAATTAGCACATTTATTATGTCCCAGTCAGCTTATAAACTAGATTCTCCTCTGAAGACCTACATTGCAAGCTTGGTCCTCAGCTGAAACTCGCCTCCAGTGGAGATGGCCAGGTACTGCTCTGCAGTCCTGCACACAAGAGGGACCACTACAGGCCGGGACCGAAGTATTTCCCAGCATCACGTGAAGAGGTTTGCACACTGGGCTCTTCATCTCTTGACAGAGCTGCTTATGGGCAGGAACACCAAGTGTTTGCAAAGATCACAACAATCTCCTGGGGAATGGATTTGGGCCACCTTCTTTCTTCTGTATTTTTCTTCAACTTCTTTTTTTTTCCCCTTGTGCTCTTGCTTACTCTCTTTCCTCACTTCTCCTTCACCAGTTCTGTACCAGTTCTGTATGAACTTCCACAAGAGAAGCACAGCGGTACCAGGTTTTCATTAGAATGTAGGGGTTGAAGCGGAAATCCTAACCATAACTTCAGAATTGTGGGTGGCGATTACCCATACTTTGAAGCTGAAAACTCTGGTTGCCTCTCACTGCCTGGGTTTGGCTCACAGAATGATTCTGTAATTAACCAGGAGGATGGCAGAAGGAAGCCCACCATCCCCAACCACCTTCAGGGCATCCTGACTGCTGCAAACCTCGACAGAAAACAAACATGCCCGAACCTGGGCAAACAAAACCATCCAAAGCTAGAGGAGCTCGGAGCTACGGCCAAATTAAATTAGGAAAAGTGATGTATTTTTCAACTCTGCTATTGCCTCTCTAACCTACTTATTTGCATATACATTTCCATCCCCTGGTTCTGTGAAGATTTGGCTATTTGCTATGAGAATCTGTCATGTGCTGCTTGTAGAAGAAGCTAAATGCATCTTAGAAAAAGATAACTGGTTAGTTCTGAGTAGCTGCCTGTAACTGAGCGGGCTCACATGAGAGCCCCAAGAGTGACAGAGCAGGAATAAAGAGAGAAAATGCAGGGCTCTTGGGTGCAGTATACGTAAAAGAAGAGAAAGCATTATATTAAAACTGACTGTACAACAAGAAGAGATCAATATCGTAACCGAAATAGACACAGTTCTGCTGAACAGCTCTTCTTTGTGGTTTTTGGATTGGTTTTTTTTTAAAAGCAGGACAATATACTCTACAACACCAAGAATTTTAAGTTATTCAGAGTGGATTCCATGGGGTTTACGCCCTACTTCAAGTCCCTGTGAATGGTTAATAGACAGGGATCTTACCTGACTCTCTTAAAAGACAGACTTTAGGCATTGTCCAAGCCAGGATTAACTAACATCATTCTACCTTTTCTCTTCTCTTTCTTCTTAGTTCTGGGGAAGATTTGAAAGAAAGTGATGTCTTGATTGATGTGAACTCAAAAAACTATCCTGAACAGAAAATCTAGGATTATATCATCAAAGAGACAAAAAAATAGGTTATTACTCTCACAGTTCAAGGATTCTTCCAGCAGATGCAAGGGTGATCCTGACACAATTTACAAACAAAGTTGCTGGGCGTATAAATAACCTTTAAACACTTTATATAATCACACACGCTTCAGCCTGTGGATGACACAACAAGAAATGTCCTCTTGTAATATCATCGCTGCATAGTTTTTTCTAAGCCCCCCTTTTCTGTGCTTTTTCAGGAGGTTTTATTACAATCTGTGGCCAAGCCTAGTGCTGTTGTGAACCACAGCTGGGACTTCGGGGTGCTTTCTCCAGCGGAGGGCCGGAGTTCAGAAGCCAGCCAGCCGCTGCCCGGAACAGAGAAAGGGCCTTAGCGAGGACAGGTCAGCTACACAGCAGAGAGAACACCCTCTTCCTTTGCAAGGACTGCTTCCTAGCTGTGCTCCTAACATTCTGTTTCACTGCCACAGCACAGGGACTATTAGCAAATGGCTCTGGATTGGTTTTCAGAAGTACCGTGAACAGGAAGTTTCCCAAAATACTACATTTTTGCCTAGCAACCCAAGCCCCTATAATTAGACCCTTAGATACAGACTATAAATGATGATGAAAAGACACAAAGAAGGAAGCTGGGGAAGAAACACTCGGTTTGGGTTTATTTACATTCTTTGCTTGCTGTTAAAGGTAGTGACTGTTGTAAATACACTTCAGCTGCCCGTACTGAGTGCTGCTGAGGTGATACACCCTTGGATGACGGAGCACCTACAGCCACTGCCACCCATCAACAGCCACAGTTACTGTGGCACAGCGACGGAGGAGAACAGGACCATTCCCAGTCGCACATTGTGGTTCCATTCAGACAGAACTGAGGTTTATAGCAAGAACTAATTATGTAACTTGGTAGAATGAGAGTTTTGAACAAAATTATATACTTTGGAGCGACACCATCTGTCAAGTTACAGCTTAGGGACTTAATTAGGAGCTTAATGGAAAGAATTTCTCCCAGATTTATTCAGTAAAGCCCATGACGTTACCCGTCCCACAGACTAAAACAAAAAGGCTCTTTATCAGCCTGCTACAAAAGAGTCGATTTAAAAGAGGCTTTGACAACCTTTGCCANCGTGCCCTGGGCCATGGGGGCGGCTGCTGGCGGGGACGCCCAGGCAGGGGCAGCGGCTCCGCTGGATGCCGGGCGCGGGCTGTCCCTGCCCCAGGGCTCCGGGAAACCCGCGGCGTCCCAGGACAAGGTCTTCTTAATCAAAGGTGCAGCAAGGCCCCCTCCCTCCCCCTCCTCTCCCCGCGCGGGGCAGGGACGGGCAGCAGCGGGTGTAAAGCCCCGGTGGCCG
>VZTM01013322.1:249857-284206 GCA_013400555.1 Jacana jacana
AATGGTCCAGGCTGGAAGGGACCTCTAGGGTCATCTAGTCTGACCTCCCCACAGTCAGCAGGGACACCCCCAACTACACCAGGTTGCCCATGGCCTCATCGAGCCTCACTTTGAAGATCTCCAGGGAAGGAGCCTCAACCACCTCCCTGGGCAACCTCTTCCAGTGGGCCACCACCCTCAGAGGAAAGAACCTATTCCTAAGATCCAATCTCAATCTGCTCTTCTGCAGCTTGAAGCCATTGCCCCTCATCCTGTCACTGCAGGCCTTTGTAAACAGACCCTCCCCAGCCTTCCTGTAGGCCCCTTCAGGTACTGGAAGGCTGCTCTGAGGTCTCCCCAGAGCCTCCTCTTCTCCAGGCTGAACAACCCCAGCTCCCTCAGCCTGTCCTCAGAGCAAAGGTGCTCCAACCCCCTGATCATTTTTGTGGCCCTCTTCTGGCCCCGCTCCACCAGGTCCATGTCCTTCCTGTATTGAGGGCTCCAGACCTGCACAGTCTCCAGACAGGTCTCACCAGAGCAGAGTAATAAGAGTATAACTATGCATTATTGCATTCTCCTTAAATGTTTAATGTCTAAATGTTTGGTTTTTTAAAAAATCCAGATTAAGGTGAGGCCATCATTTGACAGGTACTTGAAGCAAACATAAGATGGCATTGCTGTTGAACTGTCATCCTACCAGACCTGGTTTCTGGCCATTCATTCCTGCTCCTGTAAAGGCACTGATGCTTGTGCTGCTGGGTTGATGTGGTGATACTTGTTCATTCTACTTTTCTTTTTTCTTACATTAGTTTTAGCCCAGATCAGTCTTCTGGTCCCCTTCACTGCGTGACTGCAGTGGCTGTGCTGGGCCAAGGCTGGGGGCAGGTCCAAAGGAATGAGAACTGATGCTCAGTGGTGGGAAGAAACGGGAGACCTATTCTTTCAGCATCTTTGCTAGCTTGTACCAGTTTTTGTGTCAGTGAAGTAGGGGCGTGCAAGTCAGAGTAGAAGCAGGAAGCAAGCCTGGGACAGATTAAAATAGTTTCATGGGAATAAAAACAGCAATTGAGAGGGGAAGCTGTGGCAGCATGGCTTCATGAGTGCAGATGTCCAGGAAACAACACTAGGAGACCCTACTCTTGCGCTGTCACATCAGGCTTAGTGGTGAGAGATGAACCTGAAATTGCACCTGCTGCACCTCTTCGTGGTGGCAAAGTGAAGTAAATGTTGTGAGCGTTTGTAGAACTGATGCCCAAATTGACTTGAAACTGAGATGGTTTTGTCCAGTGATGAAGCACCACAGAGACCTTCAGCTGGGAAATGGTTGGGGGTGGTGTTCAAATCGACACTCGGATGCAGCAGCCTCCTTCAGTGTCCGGTTACCCAGGCATTTATCCAGGTGTTTCATTTTCCAAGGGGTTAAGGTCATACAAAACGGGGAACACGCCGAATGCAATCAACCAAAACAGTTGAACACATCATTTATTTTAGGCCCTGCTTCCTTTCAGACACCCTCCTATCCACAAGGGGATAGTGACAGGGCTGAGGTCTGTGTCTGAAATAAACAGTGTCGTTTCTCCTTCTCTCATTTCCTGCTTATATCCTCCAGGAAAAAAACAAAACAAAACAAAACATGTATTTTGGTAACCAAATCAGCTAATTCTGCCCTATATTTTCCTGGCCTGAATTGTGAAGAGTCAAGATTTTTTCAATAGCTTATTTTTTTAATTTAAGAGTTGCTTTTTTTTAAAAAAAATAAAGGAGCAGTACTGAAGAGAAAACCATCTGTGCAGAGAATAACAGGGTTGTGAATACAACTCAGTTCTCTTAAATATGTTCCTTTGTGGGTGAAATCTTTACTGCTGTCTTTTCACATTTTTTAGCATTTCGTTAATCATCTTTCTTGATGTTCCAAACAGCATATCTGATAGTCGTGTAACAAACTGCCTTATTTCCAGAAAGCCTTATCTGTGTGCTTACTACCCCGAGGAATGAGCCTGTGACTGAGCGCTGTTTGCCTGCTGCCAGTAAAACCACAACAGTTCTTTCCATTTACCACTTCTTTTTAAAAGTTTTTTTCTGGGGCAATCAAGCATTTAAATAGTATTCAGGTGGTGGATTATTATTTTTTTTTCCCCAGCAATTTTCACAGCTAATGACTCCTATTTAAAGATTCTGTGTGGAGGGTATTTTTGTCTGTTCATTTCCCATCTTCCAAATAGGAGCGATTCCTGTGCGTGTCGTTGTGTATGTTTAAAGTGTCAGAAACAGTCATTGCCATTTTAAATCTACTCAAAGCAGTCTCTACTGAAACAGCTACGAAAGTTCATTAGCTGTGGTAAGGAAATAGTAGGATGTGCTGTAATTGTGTGACTAGAGATCTCTGCTGTTGTGTGTGTGTGTGTGTGCTTATAGAGTGTTAACAGCTTCCACTTTGGGGTGTCCAAATCAGAATAAATAAGAATCAAGATACATTTTGCTGGTGTGTATTTGTGCTTGGGTGACTGTGCCTACAGCTAAATCCTAACGCTGAAGACTGCCTGAGAATCGTTTTAGTGTTTTAATAAATACAGAGCCGAGAGGAAAAAAGCTACTGGGGCTATTTCATGGTGATAGGCATCACGTATCTTTAGTTATATCAAAGGTGAAAGAGAACTGATTTTTTTAAAAGTAATGAAAGAAACCCTAAAGTCTTTCTAAAGCAAGAATACAAAAGGTTTCCCCCCTCCCCTTTTAGTGCTGAATAGAAGAGGGCAGCTCTTTGGCATGTTTAAAAACTTTTTGGATCCTTAGAATCATAGAATAGAATCATTCAGGTTGGAAGAGACCCTTGGGATCATCAAGTCCAACCATCAGCCCTACTCTACAAGTTCTCCCCTACACCAGATCCCTCAACACCACATCCAATCTACTCTTAAACACAGTCAGGGATGGTGACTCCACCACCTCCCTGGGCAGCTCATTCCACTGACTGACCACTCTTTCTGGGAAGAATTTTTTCCTAATGTCCAGCCTAACCCTACCCTGCTGCAGCTTGCAGCCATTCCCTCTTGTTCTGTCGCTCATTGCCTGTGAGAAGAGACCAGCACCAACCTCCCCACAATGCCCTGCAAGTTAATTTCACTTTTCAGTATTTTAGACTATAAAGTAATTAATTCTTTATTGAATGTATTTGGTTGCAGTTTTGTTTACATTTACCTCTGAGCAATAATTGTTTAATTTTGGCCTGATATACCCAATAAGTAAGTAGGACTGTTCAGCTGTGTAAGGACTGTACATGTCAGTCTTTAAGAGTTACCACCTGAAATCTCTGTTTCCATGTGAAAAATTGACCAGTGATCCTTTGGGGAAAAAAACCCCAAGCCATCTTGCTGACATTGACCACTGTGAGCAAGAGGGTTTTGTCTCTCTGGCCCCTGGTGCAGGCCACGCAGGTTGAAGCTGTCCTATAGCAAATAGGTACAGCCAGGTGGGCGTTGTGAGATGAGCAGGGCTGGCTAATGGTGAAGTTGTGGTGTGAATTGATTGAAACCATGGCAGCAGGAGCTGCAGTGTGCATTTATGTGCTGTGACACAGAAGGCTTCACCATAGCTGGGACCTCATCATGACTGAGGTTACGTTCTTCTTGGCCTGAGGTGCTTCTTCCAAGTGACAGCGTTTTGTGTTTTCAGGACACGTCTCATGGTAGACTTTTAAGCAGCAGGACCTTAACAAGTGGTTAAACCCTCCTGTTTCTGACCAAAGTGAGAAGTATGGAGGCTGCAGAGCACTCTGTGTTGCCTCCTGGCAAGCTCTGCAGGGGGATGGGGTGCCACGCTCTTGTTCATTCTTTACAGAATTTTCCTAAATGGTTACAAAACCTTCAGAGTTGCAGCCCCTCAAAACCAAGTTTCTTGGTCACTGTTATACCTGCTCTGTGTGAAGCTGAAGGCTACTCAGGTCTAGTTTCCTAACTTCAGGAGTGCAGGTAAAGACCTGTAGGCCAATGGTTGGCCATCAGCCTTACTGCCCCAAGAAGAAGTACCAAAATCACTGACATACAGTGACTATCTTCTGATGTCACTGGCATAATGAGGACTTGTGACTGGTTTTGATTCAGTTTTGCATTTTGACTGGTGGGATAACTAAGTCTTGGATTCTTGTGCCCATGAAAACAGTTGACTTCAGCATTTCTGGGTAATAAAAATCGTCCCCAGGTGGTACTGGCAACCATGAAAGCCACTCCTGGTGGGAACGCAGCTCATCCACCCCCTTGCTTGGCTCTTTGGGTCTGCTGGCAGCTGGAACACTTTCTGTGGCCTCTCTAGTACAGCTGGCAAGTCACAGAAGACTCTGGATCACTCAGCTAACTTATTTAGTTTGTTTGTGCCCCTCCCCTCCCCCCCCCCCCCCCCCCCCAGTATTGTTGACTTGTTCTTTTTGGTTCTAGGGGATTACAGCCACAGCTGCTTTACCAGAGAGCGGGTCGTCACTGGCCTTACGAGCCCTAGGGTGGGGCTCACTCTACGCGTGGTGCGGAGTTGGATTGCTGAGTTTTGCCATCTGGAAGGCCCTGGGTGTGCACAGTGTGAGTAGTGAGTACCACCCCCTCAACTGCCATATTTTCCCCGTGGGTCATTCATTTCGGGGTGGCACCTCTGTACTGCTTCAGCCTGGGAGCTGCCCCCTCATGGACCACACGGGACGTGACTAACCGGAGCGTGTGCGCACAGGGAAGGCGTTCTTACAGCTGCAAAAAAAGGGGATGTTGGGGAAGGAGACAATTTTGGGGGGGAGGAACAGTTTTGTCCTGCTGATGTTTATTTGCACAGATGTTTCAGATGCTTCACAAAAGAGCCAGTGTTCTAATTTAGAGACTTAAATAGTAGCTGTAAACTTTCTATAGCCTTTGCTTATTGGATTGAAGGCTACCCCCCGAATTCTATCTTTAGAGTAATCTGTTTATTTGTCCAAGTTCCATTTTTTGCATCAGGACGCTGGGGACACAAGAAGAACTGAGAGGAAACGAGCTTGCTTTCTAGTGCATTTCTGGAAGGGGCAAGGGGGCAGAAGATAGAGTTTCACAGGCAGTAGAATGGTTGGTCTATGACATGCCACGTCGAGGCAAAGGAACTCAGGAAGCATCTGTATGTCCTAAGGGGCTAAGGCTATCTTTAGTAAATTGCTTGTGCTCCAGTGTTTCACAGCATTGAGCGTGAACACTAAAGTTCAAGTAAGCATTTTTGTTTGCCCCTAGTAATGAGCCGTGACTTTGGAGTCCCCTGCAGCTATAATTTTGGCAGAACTGTCTGCTTCCTCTTTAGGACTAGGAATGAATAGCCTTCCTTTACCTTGTATGGCAAATTACATAGTGAGCAAAGCATCTCTCAAAACTAAAAGGAAGAAGCTACTACTCCATCCCAGTGCTGTTCTCATTAATAGCATTGTTCAAGTTCTCGCTTCTCATCTATTCTGCTGTAGGTCATGATTCGGGTCCCAACGTACAGCACTGAACAATCCCTTGCTCCTTAGTTTCCAGTGCTGATTCTCAATAGGAGCCACCAAAGAAGGCAGAATGCCAAAAATGCAAGGCAGGACATAAGAGAAATCTACAACACATTTTGTTGAAACTCAAGTCCTTCTTGTGAGGCTGTGGTGGAATGGCAGAGAAGGGGGAGGAAGAACGGGAGCACCATCCTGTGCTGAGCTGCAACACTCCACTCCGTTTGCTGTCACTTACATCGTCAGCCAAAAGGCTTCATTTCCTGCTATGCTGCTGATTCTTACTTTCATCCCATCAGAGTGCTGCTGGTCCTGCCAAAGGCCAGCAGAATCTGACCCTAGTCTGCAATTTATGCTGCTTCTCAGTAAGCCTAACTTTTACTTTCCTGAGAAGTACTGACAAAGACCCATGGTTGCCTGGTTTCTCCATAATGCTGCCCGACAGGGAACAACCATGTGAGCCTGAGATGGCCAAGGCCCTGGACATGTCAGAGTCTGATGGGGGCTTCTGGCTACCTGAGAGCAGAAGGGTATAGCACACTGCAAGGCGTTTGAGAGACTTGTTCATAGTCAGGAAGCTGCACCTTATTATATTTTGTGTTGTGTTCATGTTGAGAGGAGGTTGAAAGGGAAACTGTATCTTAAGAGGCTCCTGCAAGCGCCTGTTGGTGTTGTTTCTGTTGTGGAGTGCTTGTGTTACACCATACTATTGTACAGAGAGCTGCAGACACTGAAGGAAGCAGATTTCTGCCGGGAGACTGAGTCTGATTGTGAACAGCTCTGTCCCTGCTCTCCTCTGATGTGTCTATAGCGCTCGCTCTAGACCTTCAAATTCCCGCCGCGGGAAGGCGACACGTACATGAGTGCCACTCGTTGCAGAATCGAAAACTAGTGTTTGTAAGTTACCTGGCATGCACTGCTTTTTCCTGTTATGCTATATACTATTCCTGTTATACTATATATTGGGTGGGAGTGTTGATCTGCTNGTCCACCCAGAGCAGATTCCACAGGAATGTGTCCAGGTGGGTTTGAATGTCTTCAGCTAGAGACTTCACCACTTCTCTGGGCAGCCTGTTCCAGTGCTCTGCCACCATCAGAGTGAAGAAGTTCCTCCTCATGTTTAGATGGAACTTCTTATGTTCCAGTTTGTGCCTGTTACCTCTTCTCCTGTTACTGGGCACCACTGAAAAAAGACTGGCCCCTTCCTCTTGACACTCACCCTTTAAGTATTTATAGGCATTGATAGATCACCCCATAGTCTTAGCGTCATAAACTGGTTAAAGTTGGAAGGAACCTTAGAGATCATTGAGTTCCAGCCTCCCTGCCTCCACTAGAGCAGGTTGCTCCAAGCCCCATCCAGCCTTCAACATCTCCAGGAATTGGTTTGCTCGGTGCTCTTTGTGCTCTGAGCTCTGCTNTCAACCTGTTGCAGTGTCTCACCGTGCTCACAGTAACGCTAGGAATGCTATTGAGCAGTTCCATTCCTGCCTGGCCAGCCTGTGGAGATGCCTGAAGTTGATGTACAGCAGAGCTTGGGTTGGCTTGACAGAAGGAAGAGGAGAGCAAAGCTGGTTGGTGAATTGGGAGAAGTACAGGGAAAGGTTTGCTCAGTGCTCTTTGTGCTCTGAGCTCTGCTCACGTTACCCGTGCCCTGCTTTGAGACAATGGACTGTTCCATTGGTGGGAACCATCCTAACCCCTGTATCGTTGTACCCTCCCCGAGTCCACAGTGATCGTGTGAACAGCGTCTCCTGCGCACCTGGAAGGGTAGAGCTAACCCTCCAGTGCCCGTGGGACAAAGCCTGTGTTATTTTTCACGTTGACAGTTCTAGTTGTTTTATGAAGACCTGGCACTGCGGCAGTGCCAAATGGCATTGCTGTTAGCTGGGGCCCAGAAGAGTGGTTCCACTTGGTGTCGTTGCCAAAGCGCCAGGATAATTAATGCTCAGGGACGCGTTTCCTGTGAGCATAAATTATCGACAGGACAGTGAGTGATTGATAAAAATATGTATGACTCTAAGCTTTGTGACTGTTGAAATTAGCTTGTCATCACTTGCAAAGTCAGAGATGAAATGACAAGAGCAACCTGGCACGATTTTTCCTTGATGAGTCATAATTGCTGTAATTAATCTGCATCCATCATTCTGAGGCAGCGTCACAATTGCTCAGCAGTTTGTGGTGGAAGGAAGCTGAAGCCACAGTTCAGGATGCTTTGTCCTTACACCTTCTCCGACTGCTGGTGTTTGCTGTGGAAGCAAGTCATTGCTAAGGTCTGTCCCAGACACTGAGGTGACGCCCCAGCTTTGGTGATACTAGATTTTTATTTAATCTTTGTGGTTTAGTGGTTCCTAGAGCAGTGCTGTGACAATGCCTACTTCCAGCTCTTAAATGGCTTTATTGTTAAAGGTGTTTCCCTGTAGCTTTAGTGTCTGCTGCTTTTTATGCCAGCGTGAAAACCCGGAGGTGACAGTAAGTAACTGATCTTTATACCTTGGTAGGGGATATAAAAGATTTTACGCTGTCTCAGGTTGGGCTGTTAATATCCCCTGGCTGCAGTTACCACTGCTGCAACCTGAGGACAGGCTGGTAAGTAATAAACCCTCCTAAATTCCAGTCAACTCTGATTCCGAAATGGAGAAGTGATGGATCAGCGAGGACTTGATTTGGTAATGGTTTAAGTTATACGTTTCAATAATGTAAAAGAGAAATCTTCATCTTCAGGACGCAGGAGATGGTGCTTACTTGGTTTTATGTTGTAGCTCTTGCAGAAAATAACCAGCTGTCAGTAACAGTCAGACTTTAAGCTTAAACTTGCTTCTACAATGTCTTTGGAAAATATTTAAAGTTAGTCCACCTTTGATTATCTCTGGGCTTAGAAGCTCTGCCTGTATCAGCAAGTGTCACTGCCCAGCAGTGTTGGGGCACTGAAGCAACTGGGGGCTGAGGACCTGACATGTACAACCCTTCTGAGGGATTTTTACAGTGTGGGCTGACTCTGGCCTTGATCCGAGGCTTGAACGCCCGTTTGCAGTTGGAAGCAGGTTGTGTGCACTCCCAGAATGCTTCTTTGCTTTCAGTTCATGCATTTTGAGACTGCTCAGCAGTACACAAACTCCCGCCCAGTAAGCATGGACGACTGGGAGATGGAGCATAACTGGTCTGAACCGCAGTGCTCATCCACTCACCCCCACGGCCTTCCTCTGCCTTCCTCACTGAGGCACCTCACAAAATGAGGTGTGTACCATTAAACACAAGCTTGATGATTGACATGGGGCTTGAAACAAAAGGGCACCTTTCTTAAGGAGTGTGTTTGCTGTATAGCAGCTTCCCCACCGTGGCGTTGCCATCCCTAGCGTTCTCTTCCAGGGTTTTGAGCTTGCAACCTCAGAAACCTGTAGCTGCCCACTCCTGGTGCAGTGGGACGACTGTTTTCTGGTGCAAAACACTGAGGTATTGAAATAAATTTTGTAGAAATTTGGCCAATTCATCATTTAATTGTTTTGTTGTTTGTTTTTTTTTAAAGTTGAATAATGGTTGAAACATCATATTGCAACACCCTCCTTACAAGATGCTCGACCAAGTCTTAAATTTTCAATTGAAGAATAAAGGGTGTTTCACTCAGTACAAATTTTTAAAAGTAAAAAAATGTAAAATTATCTTCACCCCCCCTGTTGTTACAGTTAACCTAAACAAGTGTTTTCATGAAAGTTTCCAAAGATTAACCCTTTCTTATTTTATTTGCCTGTTTTACAGGTGTTATGATCCACCACTTCTTTTTGTTGCTTGGAAAATGTTTGTTTCACAATTATCTAGAGTTGAGTTGTAAAACCCTTGTTTTAAATAAGCAGGGGTTTGTTTTTAATTACCCTTCCAGCTCTAGTGTACTTGGCAGGTATGAAACCATACCTATGGACACCTGGTGTTCTGGGGTTTGGGTTGTTGGTTGGGTTTTTTTAAAACTGTAGGCAATTATGAGCCTTGTTTTAAAGCAGAACAATACCCTCAGCCCTCGCAGACTGAAGTGTGCAACAATTAACAAAGAAGATAAATTATGCTTGAAGAGCCCTTTTGCTCTCTGTGCCCTCAATAAATTCGGTTTTATTTCCTCAGAAATTAAAGCATTCTTTCTCCCACAGGAGAAGGGCCCGGATGATTCATCTGTAGGTTTGTGAGATTCCCATTGTTGCTTCCACGTCTGTTCCTTGGGAAGCTGGGAAGAATTGCCTAGTAATTTGTGAGTAATATAGTTATCAAATATTAGTTTATCATTTTGATGGTGACTCCTAATGAAATACCCTGGTTTTCATTGATCTTAACCTTTAAAATACGAACAGTCTGAAACAATTGCACAGCTGTGGAGAGACATCTAAAACAATTAGAAGCAATACAGAGGATAGATGCTTGCCCTGGGTTTGTTGGTAAGGACAGTTCCTAGGCAGGGCTGCTTTTCTCTAGAGGGAATCTAACCTCTAAATCACCACTTTAAGCACAAAAATAATAACAAATGTATGAGACTACCTCTGTGAGACTATAGCCATAGGTGCAGTATAAATACAAGGGAATATTTGCTTTAAGGATGAAGTAATTTAAAAAATAAAATAAGAACATAGAGATGTAGTCTTCAAAAATCACTGGTTTTGGCATCTATAAATCACAGAATTGTCAGGGTTGGAGAGGAGCTCTGGGATCACCGAGTCCAACCATACACACACAAACAGCCCCTACAATCTCGGCCGCTGGAGCGTGCCCTGAAGTGCCACATCCACACCTACTGACAGTGCTAAGATCTATAGATCTCAACCCAATATGGGCATGTTGCAGTGGCTGACATTTTTGTGCTGTTTCATAAATGAACAAATGTTGATATCAAAGCAATATATCTCCTAGACTCGTCTAGAGTCTTTCCTAGACTTTTTGTTTATTAGTTTTTGATTTTAGTTTGATTTAATCCTCACTTAAGTATTATTCATGGAGTTTCTGTTCCTTACCATGCTTTTATTGGATTGCATAATAAACACCTATCTTCTCCTTGCTGTTTTCACATCATACATTTTAATATAAATCAATTCTGTCCATTGCCTTTATAATGTCCTTTTATTTTCTCAATGCTAATTTAAATTCAGGCTGTTAAAAAGAAGATGGAGTACTAGTACAAGTTAGCACTTCCTCCTCCAGTTGGTACAGGGTTTTTCTGTACTGCTTATATTGCCTCATTAGTTTGCTGTGCAGAAGATTTGCCTCCACACATATGTACTACTAGTATTTTATCCAAAAGATAAAGAGAAAAAGCGTACCCTGGGAATTTCACTGTAAACTTGATAAGGCAGAATGCTTATGCAAGGAACAAGATCATAATTGTCCTACTGGAAAGCTGCTACATCTACTTTATGCATAGGGACAGCTGTAAGTAAGTATTTCAAGAATATGGGAAGACTGTAACTTGATTTCCAGACCGTAGCTGTCTGGAGGAATTACTCTGCTACGTCCTGGGAGAGACCTGTTGGCTGCCACCAGCCTGCTAAGAAGCTAGAAAGAATAGAACCATGTTCAGCCCCTGGTCTGCAATTGCCTCCGAGGAGCAGTTCCACGTGGGCTGATCCACTTCTCCGCAGCACGTGTATGTGTACGACTGAAATCTGAACATAAACTGAGCCCATGGGTACGAATTATTCCTGCTATGCTTTAGTCCCGTGGGATCTTCCTGTGCTTCGTGAAGTGTGGTGGTGTGGCCACACTTGCCTTCTGCTTTGGTCCAAGACCCCAGCTGCTCCGCTTGCCTGGAGGTGCCCAGCTGTCCCTGCCTGGCTCTGGGTGTCCCAGTGCCTCTGACAGGTTTCCCACGTGGAATTCAGCCCCCGTCCTGGCGTCACTGCCGAGTTTTGGGTTTGTGCTGGCTCTTTTCCCAGCCGTGAATGTCACTTGTGGATGATGGATACCATCCATTCCTGGACATAGAGTGGAAAAAAAATCACTCAGGTTGCCCTTTTCAGGAACGGCCTCCTTGCAGCCAATTCGTATTTTGACTCTAATTCAGAAATCCAAATGACAGCACACAAGAGCTTATGGAGTTGGGACACTCGTCCTGAGATCTTATGCCCATTAACCAAGTTGTTTTATACATTTAGATAGTTTACTGTTTTAAATGACTTCAGTATTAGTTTCCAAATTGCTCAGGGTGACTAAGGAGCAGTGAGTTACACCAAAGCAGACTGATCACGTGGATGTCCTTTCCAGGCACGCAGATGTGAAAGTAAGATCCTGCAGAAATAAAGGGTGTATTCCTCGGTGATTTCAGAAGTATTTCACCCCATTTTTCTGCATGGCATGAGGGCCTTTTGCAACCAGAGGGTATAATCCAAACTTTGTATCGTTATTTCTGTTTTGAAGCCTGATTCAGCATCACTGAAATCCATGAGAGTCGATGATCCCAGGGGTCTCTTCCAGCCAAAATGACTCTATGATTCTGTGATTCTATGAATGAGAGTAGGCTTAAGAGTGAGATGCTGGCTCCATCTTCGAGATATTATATACTACAGAAGCTTACTTTACTTCAGAAAGATCAACATGAAAATGTATCAAATTTTAAAGGACACTCCTGTATCTCTGAGCCCAAGGAAATTCCTTTTTCTTTTTTTTTCAGATTGTGGTTTACAAAATTATTGTCTTGGTGTATATAAATTAATAAATAGCTGTCTTTCCTGTTGATTGCAATTAGCAATTGGGGTTTTTAGGCTTTTCTCCTGGAGTGGCATCTTTCCTCCTTTTATGACAGTAAGATATTTTCAAATCACCAGTCAATATTCCCACTTTTGGGAGGAAAGTGACCTTCACACAGAAATTAAACAGGGGGAAGTGGGGCAGGTAAAGCAGGCTTGTGATGCAGAGCAGCTGCCTTCTCATTTGTGACATCCATTGGTTTATGAATGGGTAACAGGGCTGCTGCCTCTTGCTTGGAATGGCAACACGAGGAAAGTATTTAGTCTGTTTTACCTCTTCATGTGACCCAGCCATCGGGAAAGGGGCAGCCTGACCCTTGTGACTTGGCAACTCCCAGTAGTTCACCAGTAATTTGGAACAGAACACGCTCTGGGAACTGTGACAGCTTCCTTTGATGCAGTGATGATCCTCTCCCTGTAGAAAGCACAGGGGATGTTTCACTCAGTTACTCAGGATTTAGGGGCACGGGTTTCTGGAAAAAAATATGTCTCTGTGTTTGTTTACTTTTAGGCACTGTAAAGGGCCCTCTGATTTCACAGAGTATTCAGTGCTGCATAAGGTTAATCAAGCGTTCGTGTGTCCCCATGGGATGGGGGGTTAATATGAGCTTTTGTCTTCTCCAGATGGTTCAACAAAATTCTGCTGCTGCGTTCAGGCTCTCTGCAGGCCTGAAACACTGGAATGGGCAAACAGGTTGGGAGCAGTGCGCTATACTGGTAGGGTGCAGGACAGTGAAAGAAGAGGATGTGTGCTGCCAGGACTGACTCTGTGTCACTCTGAGGGCCGTTTTCAGAGACCCGTAGTTCAGAGCAATCCAAACATTCACAGTGCCTTTGCCAGTGAAGCCTAAGGTGTAGCAGTATGAGCCAGGGCTCTATCCTCCATGCCTCTGGTAGAGGTCAGGGTGCAGACCGGCACAGAGTGACCCGTTTTACACCGAGAACGGGAGAAGCACCTTCAGCCGACGGGCTCTCTGCTCCGCTCTGCTCTCCCAGTCCTGGAAGGGCTCAGGGCTGGGTGTTTTCCACAAATAACTTGCTATTTCTGCAGGCAGACCTTGGTAACCATTTGCTAACAAGGGTGACAGCAGTCGTTTTAACATTTGGAGAAAGGCGGTGAGAACAATCCTCTCTGATGCTCTTCAATCCGTCTCATCTTCATGCCTGGTGAACTGGAAGGTGGCTGAGGAGAACACGGGGCATGTGCATCCTGTGTTCTGCTGCTGGTCAATATTCCAGTTCAGGGCATCTAACCTCCTTTCTCTTGGAAGCCAACGTGAGCAGTTCTTAGTGGCGCGAGTACTAAAATAAGAAGCCAATAATTCCTTGAATCTGGGTTGGCCTGTTATGAGTGTCAGACATTGACGAGAGCGTTTCTTCCTGAAACTTTCATTCTAGGATTCAAGCAGTCTCTTTTAGCCCTTCTTCCATTCATTTTAATGTGAACGGCCACGTAAGTGCTCTCGGTAATAGTGCAATCCCAGTTCTTGCGTGACATTCTGTCAACGATGTACATTAAAAAGAGATTATTAAATGGAAGATGCTTTTAGGTCCCCGTATTTTTGCCACCTGAGGCAGGATCATTAGGTTAAGATAAGAAAATAACAGTGATCTGTAGCTATTACAGATTATTTAATGCAGTAAGGTAGATGATACCCTTTTAGAAAGAAGCCTGACAGTCAGAGGTGGAACAGTTACTGTAATTTATTTGGCAGGAAAGAGCCAGCGTCAAGCTTTGCAATAGCTGCAATAAAAAAAAAATAAATCTAACATTCACTTGGGTGAAATTCACTTCAGGGAGCTGCCTCCAGGAACAGAGGATGTTGGAATGTTAAATCAAGAAACGTGTTACAGGTCGTCCGTGTACCACTGGCTTCAGAAGCAGCAGCTGGAGAGTGGCCCGTGATACTGAAGGCAGCAGGAGGAGGTAACATACATTCAATTTTTAGTGCTCAGTTAACTGCACTATTAATTGAAGGCATTATCACAGTTGAACCGAGTACCCCAGTGTCAGCCTGGCTGACAATAATAGAGAGGCAGTCCTTTCAGTGAACTACTTCAAAACATTCCAGTACTTAGTACATAGCACATTAGCTTTCATAATTAAATTAGTGCCTTTTGATTTGAGACCACCGGCATGGGTGCTGTGGAATCTGGAGGAAATGCAGGAAATTTCCAGGGAGGGAGAGGGGAGCCCTCCCCAGCAGCATATTTACTCAAAAGAAAGGGCAAGGCAAGACACAGATTCCTAATGGCAGCGTTTCCCTCATCCAGAAGTGTGTTGTCCCCTGAGAGGTAGAGCAGGTAAAGACGAGGTCTCGGTTCTTACACCTCAAGCGTGCCGTATTAATTGAACACGAAGCTGGATTCATCACCTTCAGAAGAAGCTCACATCGCTGCAGGAGGTGAGTGGACACTGGTGAGCCCAGTTTTGTTGAAGGACAGCTAATTTACGTGTTTAGTGCAAAGTTCTTGCCTTCATGACAAGGATCCTCTGACGTTACAAGGGCCTGGTATGATACTGTCAACCAAATGCAAACAAGAACAACCCTGAGGCCAGTGTGTGTTACGTTGGGGGCCAAATTTAGTCCTAAATATATAAATGTATTAAATAGAGCTTGGCTGGTCAAGGCCCAGGATACTGAGCTGACAATCTGAGTGAGAGAAGTCACAGACTTCATAAATGGGCAGAGATTGCCACTGGGAGAGAAGGGATAGGAACTGTGGGATGCGGTTTCCATGGTTATTTATGGGTGTATGCGCTGGTTCCCTTGCACCGGATAATAGCTATTTTTCAAAGTCTTCTCCATGCTTTTAGGCAGTGTGGCAAGTGAGCTTTAGCAGAGCTCTGAGGGCAGGGAGGACAGTGGTGGGGGTCTGGAAATGTGTTCAGGACAGCACTGAGCACGAATGTGGAAATGGAGGAAGAAACTCAGAAGCTGGTGCTGTGAGTGGAACAGAAGAGAAAGGGGAGATACCTTCAAAGTCCAGATCAAAGCCCTAATGAAACTGGGCTATGTTACTGGGAGGAGAGGGAGACGGAAAAAGAGAATTCTGTGACTAGTCCTGATTCTGTTGCTTGATGTATTATGAGTGAGAACTCAAGAAATGTTATGGGCAGAAATAATAGAGTGTGGTATCTTTTAAGTTGTATAGAAAGCAAAACTGTAAGAGTTAGTAGCTGTGACATCTGTCTCATGAAGAAATTTGCCCTGTTTGGACATTCTGTGAAGACATTATGTATGGCTGGAGCATGCCAGCCACAGCAGATAATGCTCCTCATAGCGCTGAGCAGACAGTGCACGTGGTGATCAGGTTGGCATGATGGTTATTAAAACAGCTTGCTGTGCAGCAGTCACAACGGGGGAAAGTTTGTGGAAGAAGTTAAAACATGCTCAAAGTTGTGAATCACACTGAAAAAGTTTTGGGGCTGCAGGGGCTTGTGGGAAAGGGCATAGGTGCTGGCAAGAGAGGAGGTGATAAAGGAGACATTGAATCATAGAATGGTAGAATTGCCTGGGTTGGAAGGGACCTTTCAGATCATCTAGTCCAATCATCAGCCTAACACTGACGAAACCCATCACTAACCCGTATCTCTAAGCACTGTGTCTACCCTTCTTTTAGATATCACCAGGGATGGTGACTCAATCACTTCCCTGGGCAGCCTGTGTAAAAATTTTCCCTTATATCTATTCTAAGCCTCCCCAACACAACTTGAGACCGTTTCTTCTTGTCCTGTCACCTGTGACTCTTGGGGAGAAGAGACCGACCCTCCCTCGCTACACCCTCCTCTCAGGGAGTTGTAGAGAGCGAGAAGGTCTCCCCTCAGCCTCCTCTTCTCCAGCCTGAACAACCCCAGCTCCCTCAGCTGCTCCTGACTTGAGTCTGCCATCACTTGCAAAGTGGTTTTACAAATAATCATCAAAATCTGAGAAGATAAGGCTGGGGAAATTTCTGAGGGATTCCTAAAAGCAAAAGAGAGACGTTGAATGTTTCAGATTTGGTCCACGCGTTAAGGAAAAATTGCTTTTCCAGGAACTGAGTTGCTTTTACCTGAAGAACATAAATTTGCATTCTGAGGGGAGAAAAATCTGACTATTCCTAAATCTGCAGCCACTGGCAGTGTTTTAGTGCTTTCTAAATAGCTAACTTTTTTTTCTTTCAGAACAGAGGTGTCGTGTTTTGTTTCCCAGACAAGATTGCTTTTCGCATTTGAGGGTCACGGTTTGGCGTTTCAGCAATCAGAAGGTAGCTGTTAGAGTGAGGAAGCCCTGTGGCTTCCTGAATGGCTTCCCCCCACCCGTCACCCTCTTTTCGGAGGCCTTATAGAGTTGCTTTTAGTTTTCCTTTGGGTTTCTGTGTCTCCAGTGGAGTAGTAGAGGTGTCCTGATGGGCTTGTGAGTGCGTCATTTAAAGGTGACACTAAAAGAAATATAAAAGTCTGAGAACAGACTTAGAAACAGCCAAAACTTCCGCATTGGATGGGATCATTAGCTGGTATAAAATGTTTTATTTCCAGTTATACCAACTGAGCTACAGCAGTGTACCTCAGGATCGGATCTGAGCATCCCTGTGTCACCTAACACCCAGGTAATACTTAGAGTGAGATGAAAGAGTAGTAGAGTTGGTTCAGTCTTTAGGAATTAGATTGAATACCTTCTGCACATCAGAGAACTGGGGTAACTTCACTACAGAGGGCTGGAAAACCCAGCTAAGGCAAAGCTCCTATTGTATTTAATGGTCAGCAGTTATTTAATGTAATTTGGGCTGTTCCCCTACATCAGCTCTGATACTGGTGTTTATTATTCTTGGAAATATGAGCTGCCTATCAGAGCTTTTCAGTTTTAAAACAAGGAGCAAAAGTACTAGTTTAGGAACAATTGCGTGTGTTTACCAAGATTTTTAAAAAACAAGACCAAATAATTAATCAAAACTGCTATCTGATCAGAGTAAAATATAAAGCAGTCAGTGAATTCGTTTGTACATAAGAACACAATCAGGATAAAACAAGAAGGATAATTTGGCTCCGAATTTTCTTCTTATTTTATACAATGTGTTTTTATTTGATTAGCAGTACCCCAGCATTTTTACACAAAACTTGAATTCTAAAATGCTTTCATCCATCATAGTTAGTTATTGTCTTAGTAAAGGATTGGTAATTTCTGTGTAAATTGTTTCATTCTTTGTATCAGCTGTAACTTGAATAATCACAATCCAGCATCATTTCTCTAAAGAAGTACCAGTTCTTTCTCAGAATCATTCATACGCAGAAGGACTTGAACAAAAAATGGCCTAAAGGTATTTGTAACAAAACTGATGACCCATAACACACAACATATTGGAGAAGATGCCTGTGTGGCTGTTTAGAATAGCTGGATTTCCAGGAACCTCTCCCTGGGATGTACTGCTTGAGACAGCATTTTGGCTTCAAGAGGTCATTGCATCCAGTGCTTGAAACCACATCCTGCCTTCTCTGCGTGAATGTCATAGATTCTCTGCAGCTGCCTAAAAATAGCAGTCCCAAACAGCCCCCTGTCCTGCTGTCTGTGGAACAAGATTTTCACCCATTTGATTTCTCCATGCCTATCTTTTAAAAATATATTATGGGTAAAAATCTGGTAAAAAACAGAAACTCACAAAATCTGAATATTGTCTTCAAACAGAAGTGATTTTTAAAGGAATTGCATTTCAGTTCTGGCCTGTCAGGACTGTTGAATCAGATGTTGCTGGAAGAGCATAAATACAGATTTGGTAATTGATATTAACGTGCTGATATACAGGACATAAAACTAGCAAACTTCCTCTTTTGCAGCATTTTAATGTAAAAACGGTGAAAGAAAATCTTGGTCATCTATATATTGTTATAAATCCTGTTTTCCTTCCAACTGAGGTATAAATTTGAATGAGACTTTGTTTTGTCCCCTGTATCCATATGGTGGGATAAATATAAATTGTCAGAGCTGACCAGTTTCTTTAATCCTTGTTTTAAAATGACCTTGAGCAGACCTATTGGGCCTTTAATCCAGTACAAGTGTAGAAAAAAGCACTGCAGTCAAAATATGGGCACATTCTGCTGAGGTAATTGTCCTCCAAACAAAACCACTTAAAACGTGTGTGTTCATGTAACCGAAGTGAATCGTTCAGGCAAGGGGTCCAAATTAGGCACCCCAGTGTGGTGCTTTAGAAGAGGGGATTGTTGTGGATGCCTTCACACTTTTTTAACTTTGTTAATTGAACCAACATAATCAGAGGGAATGTCTTAATTTTCTCTTAAAGTTTTTTTACCTCTTCTTTAGGTGGCCCAGCTTATTTTGTGGAATAAGCCCAGGGTTCCTACTGCTACTTTATTTGCTCCTTATTAACAGTTAACTCGTTTTTAAATCTCTTTTACAGATGAAAGAATTCCGAACTAAAATGCAGTCAATTTTTCCAGCAATTCCTAAAAACAGTGAGTCCACTGTTGAATGGGAAGACTTACTTAAATCCAAGTGAAAGACTCGGAGCCATTGGGAGATGTCTTTTGCAGCAAGAGGAGGAGCGGAAGTAGCAGAAATGTCCCATCTGGAAAAGAGAGAAGAAACCTCAGACTGAGCAAGTTATTGACTGAGTCCACGGAACCTGGGGAAGCCAGTGAACATCCAGCAACAAGGGAAATCAGACAAAAACAATTTATATTGTACTTTTCAGCATGCTTGGTATAGTTGATTGGTGAGGAAATGAACCCTCCACGACAAGTCGGACCCAACTTGAAAGACTATATCTTTAGAAGACCTAAAAAAGAAACTGATCTTCAGTAATAAATGCAAGGATGAAACCCCAGTAAACTCTTACCCATCCCAGTTCTCAAGAGGAATTTTTAGGAAATTTCTCTGTGAAAAAAAGAATAGGATTTCCAGTGACATTTACATGTTCCGTTAGGAATACAACCATCAAGTCAATTATGACAAATGTTCTGCTGAGCCTAAAGGTAAAGCATACAATGCACTCTTCTCAAATAAAGGAGATGTTTAAATTTGCAACAGAGAAAGTATCTAATCCAAATTATTTTTGTATGACTGAAGGGAATGTTTAAAACATCCAATATGCAAGTAGTGACCTACTGAGCTCTTCTGTGGAGCATCAGAAGAGATCTCTACACAGTGCACTGTTTTCTCAGAATCAGCTTTTTTTTGTTGGATCCCACAGTAGTGAATCTGACGGTTTGCATAAAAGTCTGTACCATATTTGTACAGAAGTTTCAGTTCTAAGTGAAAAAGGTACAAAATAGCAAGACAACCAGTCTGTCCAACACGAATATTTTCAGCTAAGAAAATGTATGGGCAGGACTAGGGTTTTTTTTGTATTTCAGTGGTTCCTATGGCTCTGCTACCAAGAGAAGCAACGTGACATTTTCCACACTGCAGTAATTTCAGGAAGGGTGGGTGTAAACTAGGAAGAATAATATCTTACTCAAACATTGTGTTTGCAGATCTGTAAAAATGCATAAATAAAAAAGTGCTATCGCTGAACAGTCCTTTGTTGAATGCCCAATTATCAGGTTTTTTTATTAATTGCACATAGTCCAATTAGTTAGTTGTCAGATTTAATAAAGTTCTCCTCAAACCTGTCTTTTGTGATTAAGTCTTTATATTCCTAAGAAAGAACATTGAAAAAAAAAGCTTTAAATGTCAGATGAATAATAGAGAAGTATAGTTTTCCTATGAAACATGACAGCACTAAAGTAATATCTTGAAAGCAATCGAAGTGGAATAGTTGACATCTTTTCCATAGCTTGATGCGTGTAATCCAATATTAAATAAGTTGTGGTGAAGACTGCCATCGTATGCGTGTGAAAAATGGTACTATTTTCACAGTTTGTTCAGTCTGTTAGTTTGTGTGCAGGGGGATACCTGTACTGCCGACGCTGATGCATATTCCTGCTGAGTTCCCAAGTTTGAACGAGTATCCAGGTCATTAAAACTGGTCAAGTACTAAACTGAAGTAAATAGATGCAAATTGCATGATGTCATTAAGGTTGCTTACTTCTAGTTTCTAAGGTGGTATTCAGGGTCTTTGGATTAAATACCTTGCCTACATCAGTCATCCAAAGTTCCCTGTGCAGTCACTGGAGAAAGCTGGGACTGGTCAGAGGGTGACTTGCACTGTACTGAAATGAGTGGCTGCTCCTGGAATTAATCCTGCAAAGCATCTGACCTGCCCTTCCCGCTGTTGCCTCTGAAAAGGGCTGCTGTACCCATGCTTACCTCCCAGCAGCATGGTGACTGCATGAGAACACAGTTAGGACAAATTCAGAACAAAAATTAGTATTTTTTTAGCACTTCAGTGCTTTGAGAGTGAGACGAGCGCTGGTCCGGGCACGAGAGTTGCCCCTTCTGGTAATGGTCAGCCATTGGATCGGTGTAATTGTATTATTAAAAAACCCAAAAAGTTGTGGCAGACAGGATGAATTACATCTGGAGGTGCCTGGTTATATGGACATACCAGCTGAGGCTCTTCAAAAAATCCTGACATAGCAAACTGCACAGAGAGGAATCTTTAAAATAGCATTAAAGGGCAAGCACAGAGCAACCAAGGAAATCTGTGTTGACAGATGAGGCTGAGAATAAAACATCTTCCACAGAGAGAGGAATTCTTCCATCAGCTTATTATTCCGAGCTTTATTCTGTGCTTTTTTGGTTGGAAATGGGTTTCCTCTAGATACAGGTTGGTGTATGTATATGTGCACAATGCAGCAGTCAAGCCACGTGAAAAACATGGGAGCTCTTGGGTTTTCTTTCTTGTGCTGTGCAGCTCTCCCTGCTTGGTGAATGTTCTGCTGGCTTTATGGTGGTTCATTTTCTCTCTTTATGAAAATATTTGGCAAAGGGTTACTGCAAACCACAACAAGCCCCTGAACAAATAGAGGGGGAAAGTACATAGTACACCAGTAGCAACTAGATACCATAGTGTGTGCAGGAGTTGCAACCGAGCAAATAAAATGAGGCAAAACCCCAAACAGACAATATACATAAAAGAAATAAATCAAGTTTCAAGACTAAAATACCAGAAGTATAGAATGGCAGAAAAAAAATGTTGATGGGTCCAATGGGTCCTTAATTGCTTTCTCTTTTATTTTAGAAATTGCTTGCTCTCTGCATCAAGGCAGTGATAGAATCAAGGCAAGAGTGATAGAAAAGTAAATTTTAAGTGAGGAAGTTTATTTTCATTATCAAATTTTCTTTGGCAAAGTGATACACTAAACCAAGGGGATATTTGCAACTCTGGTGTTCAAAGTGGGTAATGTACCGTGGCTGCAGCAAGTTTTAAGTAAAGTAAATTTTAAGTTAAGTTTTTACTGCTTCAAGTCACTTCAGTGGGCCTCTGTGTTTTACTTACACGAGCTTTTCACCAACTTTCTGGTCACATTTAATTATAGGGACAATGGCGGCCATGTGTGTTCCTAAAATTAATATGTAACAATACATGAGCTCCCTCCAAAACTCTTATATAGCTTAGAAGGAAAAAGAGAAATGGGAAAAAGGTGATAAAAAGAGATGAGAATGGCGACCAGCCGTGCGAGGAACGGTGGTGGGCAGGCTATTATACCATTCCTGTGCTTACCACAGGAGCCTCCCCAGTACTACCTGCCCCAAGGTCAGGGATGGTGTCTTTGCCGTAGAAGGTGGCAAATGAAAACCAACTGGAAATGCATGTTTAATTTGGTCCACTGCCCGCTCTGGCAAAAAAAATCTCAGGGGCTTTTGCTGTGAGTTGTCACCTACGGCATCTGTTGATTCAACCCAGGCTCCTAAGAGCTCATCCTTTTAGAAAATCCAGGTCACCTAACATACACGCAGAGCAGAGTAGCCTTCGATATTTAGGCTGTCATTCAAAAGCCTCCAGAGAGTTACAGGCCTGAAACTCAATTAAGGATGAAGAGCTGAATCAACACTGCGAGAGCCTGGGCTGGCGGTTGCCGAATTTCTAGATGTTTCGAACCTGATAGGCCAGAAAACAATCCCATCTGGGCAAACGGCCTATTTTAGCAATCAAGATTAAGCTGACAGAAGTTTCCTGTAATTTGTCTGTTTCTTTAATGGCAGGGACATATTGTTAAGTTAGTTAATGGGAAGAAAAAATGTTTAAGAGTTAATGCGATGCTTTATGTGGCACGCCATCTGCGTACTGTGTGCTGAGCCTCCCTGGGCGTGGAAGAGAGGAAACCACACAGAATTTCAACCTTGTCTTCTTTACTGTCATTATCTTGGGCAAGTATGACAAATAATCTTATTTATCTTCTGGATCCTACACAGTTTTAATCAACCTATTCACCAGGAAGACGTTTTTCACAGGCTTTGAAAGGCACAAGAAAGACATGATCTCCCTATAAGCAATCCATTTCACGGGCGCTGAGCAGCACAAACTGAAAATGGAGAGAACAAGACAAGTTCTTTTCCCTTTCACATCGAAATAAAGCTGTTTGCAGAGACTTCAGTCGAGCACATTTGGGGACTAATGCTGAACTTCTGAAAGGGAACAAATCAGCTTTTGTAAACTGTTAAGGAGAAAGTCTAAGAGAAATTTTTAATCCTCCATGTCCAAAAATCATCAGTTTTATTTGGTCGAACACCTGCTTCTATGGTAGAGGTTTTGCTGTTAACCGGAGCCTCAAGAGAACTGGTTCAGTTACTCGTCAGCCTGAGAGCTGGGGATCCTGCTCTCCTTCCAGTTCGAGGTGGTGTTCTGACCCCAGCGGAGTAGGGAGGGGATAATTAATTTGGGTGTGGGCACAATTCTTCCCCCATGGCTGCTAACCCTCACTCCAGCTGGCCAGCACTGGTGTAAGTCCTTCCTCACCCGGAGGTGGAGGTGCAGCGGTCGCAGTTGCTCCAGAAAGTAAGCCACCGGCTCCTGCAGCACAACCTGACGCTGGTGGGATCCCCTTCATGAAAAGGAACCAGGTGTTTGTTGAGAACAGGGCCAGTACCTGGGTATTTGTGCATGTGTGCACACGTGTGTGCATGCACACGCATCCCTGTGCAGAGGACTGAGAGGTTTGTACAGCTGTTAGACAAAGTTTAACTTAATTACCAATGGCTAAGATACTAAGCTGGGGTGACACTTCTAAAAGCCACCTGAGCTGACAGGCAGCAGGAATGTGAAACCCAGTCTTCTCAACCACAGGAAAGTTCCCCAACCCAAAACCCTATCGCATACGTAGCGCTGAGGAAGACGCAGGAACACCCTCTGCCTCAGTGGCTCCTGCTGAAGCTGGTTTGGTTAAATGTAGGTAACACAATAGTTATTACACAGGAGAGAAAAAAACCTGAGAAGCTGATATGATGGTTCTGTGGGCAAGCTATTAACATATGATAGGAAAGGGTAAGGAGACAGAATAATTAATAAAAAGGGGGACAGCTTTGAGAGTGGAGAGGGATGCCTCCTGGGTGGGACACACTCTAGGACAGCCTCCTGGGTCATAAAGACCTATTTCAAATGTTATGCTCTCTGCTTTGCTCTTCATATGGTTTTTTCCTTACCAAAAAGTAGAGTAAATAATTCAGAATTGGAACATTTACTTTCAAGGTTGGTTGGATTCTTCCAGTACAGAAACATTTTCTGTATTCTTCCCCAAAAGAAACGTTTTCACCTCAGGACTGAATGTATTTTTATCCTGTGCCACTGCACTTCATTTGCATTCGTCTCTTCTGTCAGGCCTCTGGAGGCCTTGCAAGCAATAGCAACCCATTAAACTCAATTCCTGATCCCTATTCTTCCCGTTGGCTGCTGGACTACGACTTTATATTGATAAAGTGTACCGGACAGGTTATTGTTCTCTACTCTGCTTGGCTACACAGCTTATCTATTATTTGGCATGAGTTATCCGGAGAGCAGCGCGTAGATGATATGCAGGAAGCCTGGGATTCACTCATGTATCTCGGTCTGGCTCATTGCTTTCATTCTCTGTTGTTCTACAGAGACATACATGGGTCCATTCCAAATCTGTACTACTTCTGCTTTAATTTAGATCCTTTTTTCTTTAAAAAGAATGAACAAAAAGGAGACAAGTGGCATTAGATGTGTGTATTTTGGATGCTCACAGCAAGAGCTTTACTGGAGGTGGATAGCCAGACGACACAGGCCTTTAAAGGAGAAGGAGTTTCATACAGGGTCACTTGCCTTTTTATTTGTTTTTAATTTTGGCTGACTACATTATGTAATATATCTGTGTGTTCTGTGTGACCACAGTGTGACTCTAATATAGAAAGCTATTTTTATAGATCACAAGTTTCTTTTGATGTCATTTACGAGAACACAGTATGAAGTAAAGACAATTCTCTGCAGTGATCCTGTTGAAAAATAAAAGCTCACATATCAGGGATGACTGACTTTATGCTGAACAATAATCTGACACCGAAGTACAACGCAATCTAAACCAGCATTACTTGCAGCCAATGCTTTTCAATTAATGTGCTAGACTTCTATTTCCAGTTCCTTTAAACACCTGCAGAAGCATACATCGAAATTCTCAATATTTAAACATTTAAGTGAAAAATAAAGTGTATCTTAAAATATATAACACAAACTGTATAATAAAGTAATCTGAGTCTTTAGGCCAACTGCTTCTGTATACTCAGAAATGATAATAATTTTGCTAGCTGAATGACAGGTCACAATAGAAACACTTATGTTTTGAGTTAACTTGTTTTCCCTCCTTTGATGTTGAGCAGGATTTTTCCTCTCCAGAACTTACTGCTCTGGGCCCACCGTCTTAATGGTGAGAGACCAAAAATTTTCTCTGCACCAGCTTTTGCTGACACATAAAAGAAGGCTGGAGAAGAGATTTTGAGTCCATGTCAGAATCCTGTGGCCTTTGGCTGGCCTGACCTCAAACCAGCCATAACATGGTGGGTTTTGCTAGGGTTTTCTTCTGGTTTTTGAGTTTCTTTAAAGTTGAAACTTTGAAGCATAAAATCCTCAGAAGGAACCAAAAAAGAAACCTCATGCAAACAAATACCACTGATCTTTACACAGCTTTGATGTCTTATGTATCTATAGTGCCTTTCATCATGAAGAAGCCCAATAAGATTTATAAACTGCCTTCAAAGGGAACTATCCTCTATACCACAATGCGCACACCACTGAAAACCAGTCTTCAGAGTAGATGATGACCCATAGCATGATGTAGATTAACAGGCAGTAGGGCAACAATTAGCAAATACAGAAGCACACATTATTTGGCAGGATCTATAATATCAGAGAAAGTGGCAAAGGCCTCAGTTTTTAATCACATGTTTATCTAAGCCAGAAAAAGAGGTATCTTTAAGGGACTCGTGGAACTACAAGGGCAGCCTGTCAGCATGCTACCTCAGTCCTTGTCACTCCCTCAGTACCAGTTAGCCACTACACGTGGCCAGTTTGAGACTGTCTGCATCCCTGGAAGCTGTTGCCTGGCAAATGATTCCAAGAGGAGAAGACTGAGGATCCCAGCAGTGTCTGCACACAGGATCCCGCCTGCACATGTACAGTGTGGCAACTGAATCCTCAGCTCAGACTGATGTGTGTAGGAGAGGAACGACTGGGCAGGAGGTTCCAGCCCTGTGCCTGTCTCCAACTTGGGGTCTCCTCAGCTTTCCACATAGCAAACCCTGCAAGGCCCCTCTCCCCTTCAAGACCCTGCAAGGCAGGCACTAATCATTAAGACAAGATAGAGTGGCGAGCAGAGGAAAGAATCTGACCACAGCGGGGCAGAACAGCCGTGTGTGAACCATTTCAGACACAACCCCTAATGCTGGGGATAGCTCAGCAGGTGGTTTGTGCTCTTTTTGTGCTTGGTTTGTGCCATCCTATCTTCAGGACAGGGGCTTCTGTGTCTCCTGTAACCATGCAGTGGTACCCCACAAGACTTCTGCACAGAAAATTTTGTCGGTGCATTTCTGCTCTGCCTCCAGATCTCTCTTGAAAATCCTGGCCCTAGGGAACCCAGCTGAAACAGCCCTTCTCCCTCCTTTCCATTAGCCAGAATCTCTGATTAACTGAGCCTCTGACTGTCTGAAAATTGCAGGCACCCTTGAAGACTTTCAGGTAATTGCGGTCTCTCCTGCGTTTCAAAGCTAAGGCTTAGGTTACTAAGCCATCCCCATAATGTCTGATCAATGAAGTGATCAATTAGGAATGGGAAAATGAGCTACGGTACAGCAAGTAGAATGGCTAATGACCTAACAGGGAGAAGTCTTTTAATCTCTGGCTCCCATGACTGCATGCTGACCTGCTCCCCAGCAAAGCTAGCTGGGTCCTGGAAAGTTGAAAATTACCATAAAAAAGGGAACAAATAGACACCAGATAAAAATCAATTAAAACTAGAGGCATTGTAAGGACCTAGAGTGGGCTCAGGAAAAATTCCAAGTGTTTGTTTAGCGGGTACGTGAGATTGTTTGCCCTAGTAACTGTGTCTCTGTTTGATATGTATGAGGCTCTGAATATTTTATAGCAGGGATGGCTGTGTTCACTTAAAGGCAGCTGCTTAAAAAAAAAATTAAAATTCCAGAAAACACTTTGTCGTTCAACTCAGCATTATGTAATATTTCAGGCTTGATACCCATTCTCTTTGAAGGCTTTCCCTACTGATAACATCAGAAGTGTCACCCAGGAAAGCTGTTTCGTCTAAAAAAAAAGTGTTGTTGGGTCTTTTTTGGGTTTGTTTTGTTTCCTTTTTTTCTTCCACTGACAGATAATGAGTGTTAATGCTTCGTCTGAAACAAAAAATGATAGCTGAACTGGAAGAGTGCTAGAGAGGAGGGCACTGGGGAACACATTTGTGAGCTATCACACAAATTCTCAGAGAAGCCCAGGCAGAAATTCAGAACATCACATCTTAATAGAACATAATGTACTCCAGAAAGAGTAGAGATAATGTATCCTAATGTATTCAATATTTGCCTTTGATGTAAGCTTAAGCATTATTCCATATGTTTTACTCCATCACTAAATTAATTTTGGTTGGAAACCATCACACATTAATTATCAAATATGACTAAGCTCCAGCTCTCTTGTTTTCCGAGGTTATTTGATGTCTGCTGTGAGACAGTTACAGTGCAGAATTCTGTTTATAATAGCTGTGGCTAACATGTTAACAGTGCCTCCGCCAGATTTGCTTGCTCTCAGGCACAAACACAGCTCAGCTGCCCAGGGAGGAGACTGTAGAGGAAGGGAAAGACCCGAGCCTTGTCAGATACTTTGCACATGCACAGGGTCTTCTTTAAACAAAATAGAACAAATTAGAATCTATTCTTACAAGGAAAGAATCAACCCATTTGGAACAAACATTTTATATATTGCATGGCATATTTTATATATATTTATATAACATTTTATATATATTTATATATACCAAAAAGGGTGTATACATTTTATATATACCACAAGCAAACACTTGCACAGAGTAAAGAAGGCAGAAATTTGCTAAAAAAAGTATATTCCCAGTATTACAGACCACTTCCTGACCTAATGCTTTACTTTGTTTGGAAAAGCTTTTATGTGAATTTTCAAGAACATTTTAAATAATAGATGTGCCATAATTACAGCCTGTGTTTCTTATGAGAGGGGGTTTTACTATTCAGATCTTGTCATTTTAAGATCAAAAGATTTCTATTTCAGAACTGTCTTCCTCGCTGAGCTCTAGACAGACAGAGTGCTTCGTGAGTTGCCAGTTCCATAGCTGGTGTAAGCCCTATTACCCGTCATCCAGAGATATGTTCCTGAAAAATCCTTTATTACACAGGCAGCCTATTGCAGCAGTGCCCACGCTTTTTTAATAGAGAAGCCCACGTACCCTCTGAAAAAATCTAGGGACCATCTTGTGTGAGTGAAACCAGACTGTTTTTCATCTAAAGACAGCTGTAAAAAAATTTGACCCAACAGCAGAATTTCAGTTTTTAATCTATTTGCTGACTTACTCACGGATGCATGCGGTGTTTTGCAATGTTTCATCATGTCTTGTTGATCACCAGAGCTCTCTGGATGACATGGTAAGAATACATCTTTACAAAGGAACTAAGGGAAAAAAAATTATGCTTCAGCTTTTTTAAAGCTTTGCTTTGATAATTCATTATGATAAAGTGACAGTTCTATGAAAATCTAAAGGTTCATAAATCTGGACCCTGCTGTATGAAAAACAACTCCTCCAGTCGGCCCCGTTGGTCAGATGTGGAGGACTTGCCCCAGCTGACAGGTCAGGGAGGCAATGCTCAGGGAGCCAGGAGGTAGATTCCACAGCCAGCATTTGGCTAAAGGCTACATGACACAAACGGTCTGAGTACAAGAGTGGCAAGACCCACACAAACTGCAAAAGCTTCCACCCAAATATTTTCAAGGGCAAAAATCTCTCAAGAATGATGATTTTTTTTTCCTATTATGTGTCACTTCAAATGTTGTTAAGGAAACAGACTGCTTACAAATTTAGGCTCTCACAAAATATAAGGTTTGTGTTAGAGTGGAGACATATTAGTTCTCTTATGACCTGTGATGTGCCAACCTTGAACCATTTGCTTATTCCTATTCAAACTCCCGTGGTAGCTTCACTTGAAGCTTTAATGGGACATTGGTTGAAGGGGATACTGCTGCAGGACGAAGTAGCCTGGTAAGCCTCCACATCCTTCACCATCTTCTCAGCTGAGCTGGCAGCACCAGTTGTGCAGCTGAGTTACAGTGCAAATCAGGAGCAGATTCAAGCTGAAAGACAATTTCTCCCAAAAGGATTCTTCCCCAGCTGCTCTGGTTCCCTGACCTAGTGCATCACAGCTCCAGTGCAGTGCACAAGTTAGGGAAGGGATGGGGGCAATTTTTGAGCAGCAATGAAATGACAAGCAAACCACGATCTTGCTGAAGACAGAGCTGTAAAAATCATGCCATAATGAATGGTAAAACCCATTACACTTCTGTGTAGTTGCTTTCACATTGAGCTAAATTCTGCAGCCTTCAATCACTGTATACCAAAATGTCTATACCAAATCAATGAAACCTCACTGAAAGACAGGTAGAGCGTGCTCCACTGAAGCATAAAGCTTTAGAAGAGGGCTGAGTGGGAAGGAAGGGGGAAAAAACATGACAATGGAAGATATACAATAATTAATTTTTAGAAAAACCTTGAAAAATAAATCTGACCAATATATTACATAATGAACACCAGAATCTCATCTTGTAAGACAATGTTTGGAATTAACTTTTACTTTTTTTTTTATTGTCCTGCTGGCCATCTGTTATCATTGTTCCACTTTCCAGTTAAAAAGCCTTCTCAGCCTTAGCAGATGTTCAGCTTTTCTCCATGTATATTTTGTAATTCCTCTCAACTCTACTAATGGGCTTTGTACTCTCAGAACTACAAGTTTTCTTATATTGCTTCCACAGTGTCTGTAACGTTCTCTTAGATTTTGGGTAGGAAGCTATTGATGACTCCCTACGTTGAGAAAACAGTATTCAAGCATCCTCACAAAATAGGCTTTGCAGTTATCCCTCACAGGCAGTGGTGTAACCCCTGGAGTCCTTATTCACTGGGAAACACAAAGTTGGAAGTCTTAACTAGCTTTACTATAACTCCTAGATGTCACAAAAGAAATGGGATGACTGTTCATGTAGTAAAGAAAAAATTGAGCAAGGGGATATATATCTGATAGCCCTTGTAGTTGGACTGAAACATTGTTTTTCCACTATTTAGTGCTGCATGATGGAAGTCAGGGTGTACGATCCATGGTAAAGCAAGTAAGGGAAGTATGACAGAAGGCAGTTTTGTGTCCTGCCAGACAAACAGACGTGCAGGATGTGTGCCTCTCTGTGACAGGCAGAGGTACGAGAGGTCAAACACCTGTATGGCATATATTGTAGCACGACTGCTTCCTGACAGTCCTAAGTCTTAAGGTTTCTAAAATAGGCATGTACCTGTTTTCTTTGATATATCTCTTAGCATTTTCATTTCCCCACCTCTAAATCCTCTCCTGTTTTATAAAATAAGTATACAGTTAGGCTTCGTACCAGTGTCTGGTAGAGGAAATAGAGGTAGAAACAGCACAGGAAAGAAGAAATGGATGTTTGCAATGGGTGGAGAATAGGGATTAAATGAAGACCCCAGCAAGATGAAACTCTTTAGAATGGCGGCAGATAAACATGAGAGATGGTTAGACTAAGGACTTCGTCCTCCTGAAGACCCACAGGCATACTAAAAGGAAAGATATGCTGAGGTTGCTGCTTCACACAGCACCGAGGGGTCCGAGCCACTGGTATGTTCGATAGCGCAGGCACACGAGTGGAGTCAGTGAGTTATTAGGCAGTGCTGCAGGTTTCTGAAGAATACTGCCTCCTTGGAAGGAATATGCCAGGGGATAAATTTGAACCCAGTCCCAGAGTCATTGCATCCTTCCATCGTGGCAATGTCTAGCCATTAAAGTTCCTTCAAAACAACTTGCTCTCAGCCATCTGCATATCTTAGCATCCTTATCTTTGCAGATTAGTCCTTCTGCTTTCTCAAATAGAATTTGTTTTGATTTTCTCAATAGCTAAAATAGCACAGCCTAAACCAAGGCTGGCATGACACAAGCTCCCTCTGCCCCCCTCCTTGCTGGAGTTTCAGCCTCTCCACTTACTTCTGGGTCTGTTTTTATCCCTGCTGCCACCCCCAGCAGGGGCACCAGGGAGGTCTTCGACCTGTGCAGAGCTGGGCTGAGCACTCAAAGAGAAGTGATAAGGAGAGCAATTTTAGCCATGAATATCCTAATGAAGCTCCTGTGCTGACCTTACACACTTCTGATTAAGCAAATATGCAAATGCAAAGCAGTTCAGAGCTGGATTAGCATTCAAAGATTTTTAAAAAGCTACTGTGGCTACATGCAGAGTGACCTTTAGGCCTGCTCAAATCTGCTAGAATGCAGATGGGGAAAAAGAAAGGCATTATAAAGACAGACTCCATCTTTTTTGTATCTTGCAGACACCATAAAATGGGCCACAGGAGGAAATGAATATCCAGATCAAGGTTTTACAGCTGATCTGGTT
Organism: Jacana jacana; assembly: GCA_013400555.1. Lineage (NCBI taxonomy): Eukaryota > Metazoa > Chordata > Aves > Charadriiformes > Jacanidae > Jacana > Jacana jacana. The sequence continues at coordinate 281,055 of VZTM01013322.1, forward strand.
ACGGGGCAAGAGATTAGTCTGCATCAAACCTGGAGATGTCTCTTCCACTACTTTCCAAAATGAAAAAGTTAGCTCAACAGCTGGTTTGATCATAATCCTGCTGATTCCATAACTTAAAAGAAGAAAATATGAAAACTGGTAGATAAGAATCCAAATCTGGGTCCCAACAGTGCGGCCAAGACTCAGGGGGGATCAGGAAATCCAGGGGAAGGAGGAGACAACCCTCAGGGTCACAGGAGAACCATTCTAGGCAAGTCTCAGGAATCTGCTTTTTCTACTGGCTGGTGTTCAGAAACTGACTGTTATAAGTAAGCCCTTCAATTCCCATTAATTAGAGAAACCTTCTGTAATGAGGAGATACTCCATTAGCATCATCTGGTGCTGTGGTGTGTATATCACAATCCAATAGCTTGAGTTGTGGTTTTAAGACTGGATATCAAGATTGACAGATGCCCGATTCTTGTCCTACTGAGAGGAAGGGCTTAGTATGGAAAACCACAGGAAGGGAGAAGTTAAGAAATACTGTGTCAGGATTAAATGTTAGAACTGTCTTTCTCACAGCAAGCTTTCATGGCCATTTACAGTCAACTGTTCCCTCTACAAATGCACACTTCATTTTAAGAAAGACAGCAGCGGAAGACACCTCCTGGGTTCTCAAGCCCCTGTGATGGCAGGGACCACATTACATTCTCCATAAATCAGGTATTTAGTTGCTGCTGTTCTCACTATATCCACTGAAAGCCTGTTCCAGCATGGGCTTCCCTTATGACTGGGAAATTTCTTCTAATTTCCAGGCTAAATTGTATTCACAGCTACCTTTCACCCATTTCTTCTGAAACCTGACTTCATCTGATTACTTCCCAAGGCCTGCTCTGTATCAATGTATTTATTTTCTTTCACTAAAAAACCTGCTTGAAAAGATATTTTAACAATGGAAAATAGCAAAGCAGGAGGGTACTGTAAACCAGATGAGATCCTCTCCTGGTATAAACTGGTCTGACTTGAATGCTACTGTGCATTGCCTAGAAGTGGTTCATGTGTTTGTTTTCAGTTTGGACTTGAAAACAAATGCCCGTGCTATCCATAGCTAACACATACAGAATTACACTTTCAGGTAACATTTCTGCTTTTTTTGTCTAAAAATGCATTAAAAAGAGAAACTGAACACTGAAAACCAAAAGTTTTCCTATTCTGATTTCCTCAAATACTGTTAAAACCACTTCTTCGTTCTCGATCACATTGTTTCCCTTTGTCTTAATATCCCTGGCTTGTTACTGTTTATTTTTACATCAATCAACTATGTATTTCTAAATTTTGAAGGTATTGGGGAACATACTTGTTTACCCACTCCATACCTGAGGTTCCAGAATATTTTTATGCAGTAGGCATCAAAGCAATATAATACATTCTTTTATTTTCCCGCTTTGGAAATAAAAAAAATAAGGATCAAAATTTACTGTGGCTCAAAATACTATAAAATGCTTAAAGTAATTTGTTCAAGTTACAGATAAAAGGCCTAAAAAACTTCTCCCATATCTTGGAAGCAATCACTCTAGATTTTTGAATCTACCGATTCTTTGCATGAGTTGGTCGATTTGGAAGGGTTCAGGTACTTATTTTCTAATACTTTAATAAATCAAAGGAAAACAAAAACTTTGGCCAAGATAAAACCAAGGCTATTTAAAAACAATAATGTAAAGCTATAAGGGGAAGTATAAATAATCCCATTTCTAATGATGACAGAACACATTTCTCCTGCGGTTTAACCCCCGTCAAGTTTTATTTAAAACTCTAAACGAATAAAAATTCCCCGTATTTTATGCCATTTTAAAATGACAGGCTTCATATGGGCTCTGAGGCAAACTCTAAAATAGCATGGGCTGACTCAAACCCAGATCTGAGTCCTGCAAGAAAGCTGGCTGCTCTGTGCTTATCACAAAATGAGAAACTATGTAATGAGTCTTCATACAGTAAATATCTTGCTTTCTTTCTGCCCGCTATGAGGAATACGCATCGCAACAGTGGGATAAATATGGCTTGATTGTGATATCAGCCCTTCTGCTTATGGAGTCTGCAAAGCAGAATCAAATGCTCCTTTATGAAAACAGCCTGCACGAAGAAAGAGAGGAAATCAACAGAGCTTTATGAGACATAATTGGGATCAATAGAAATTACCATAATTCGGAGATACGTTCTATAGGGTTTTAAACCATCCTTTAGTATTCTGTACTAAAGGCATAATTATACATTAAATTATAGCAGATGGCACCAGAAACCTGTAGAAGTATCGTTTGTTAATATATTCTGCTGGTCTTATCCATCAGGGTAGTGCAGATTGGCATAAATTGTACTTTCTCTTGGCTCTTTGGCATGTTGATTGCACTGCGTTACGTTCTCTCAGGGCTCTACTCTCTTCTTACCCTCTAAACTATGACTAAAAAGTCATTTTGCTTAAACTTAATTCAGGGACGGTGAAATCTACGAATGTCAGAGCTAGAAATACCAATGACCACTACTAATCTTATAGACAAGCCCACTCAGCTCGTTTTCCTCCTGAACTAGATAGTCACCCTGAAGGCTGACTTGGTCAGGGTCAGGTTGAGGGTATGTTGCCAAGAAGACAGGATGGGGATGGACTTCAGGGAAAGAATGGAAACTAGAAGTGGAAATCAATCCAAGCAGATCCTTTCCATGCAAGCAAAGACAGATGCAGGAAAGTCAGCATTTGGATCAGCTTCTTCTGAGAGTATAGATCTGAGATGGAGGTAAGAAGGGTTGTGCACAGTGTCACTGCCATGCAGTGGTTCTTCTCACAGGGACAGGGTAGCCTCTTTTGTCAGGATAAAAGTCAGGCAGGCATGCTACCCTGCTACAGGATTAAATTTAGGTTTTGAAAACGGTCTGGTACACTTTATTTGTCCAGCAGCTATGTGCCAATAGCCTTCTGTGTTTGCAGAGAAGTAACTAAACTTCTTATTACGTACAAAGCCCCCCCCCCCAGAGGCAGAGGAAGAGGGCAATGCACTCGGACTGCAGAAACCCGCATGAGAGGTAACCACGTCTTGATCTGATCTTAAGAGCCCTTGCAAAGAGGTCAGAGACACCTCTCAGGTGTCATACCTTCCAGGAGGAGGGCAGCCAGGGAAGAGCTG
>VZTM01013324.1:0-46714 GCA_013400555.1 Jacana jacana
CATTCCATGATTCTATGAATTTAATCACAGTGAGACATTGGGTGAGATAATCAAAATGGGTCAACTGGTACATCTCAATGTTGAGGAGGTACTAAATATACATCCGGATCAAACTTACAAAAAAACCTGGTATAAAAAATTATTAAAAATACATTAGTAACTAAGCCTTGAAAGAATGTTACATCCCAGTTCTGTAAATTTTCTCCTAGTATTATAAGGTTGTCATTACATTTAATCTCACAGTAGACACTTGCAATGGTTTGAAGCTGTGTGGATAAAAGATGACACTAATTTTTGTACTTCTCCAAGTGTTTACAACGACTGCCGTTCACTTGAACATGACCCTGAGTGACACAAAGTGCCTTCTGTCAGTTTACCCTGAAAAATGTTTTAACAAGTTGAATCTGAGTGACATGTAATGTATCATTTATACTTCTTTATATATACTGGTTCCAGGAAGATTTTTTGAAACTAGTTCTCAGTGCCTGTCTTCCCACATTGCAATCTTTCTTAGAGCTACAAAAGAACACAGTTAACAGGAGGTTCTTTGTACGTGAACAATTTCACTTAAATGTCTGGTTGTACGGACAATCTGTCCACAGTTTCTGTACCCTTTTCTGAGCCTTTTTGGCATCAGGACTCAGCTGGATGATTGAAACCTGGAAGATGTTGTTCTGAACATTTTTTCTGTGGTCTAGCTCATATTTTGGACTGTGCTGGTAAACAAAGCCATGGACAGGAAAAAAATGAATATTACATTCCCTCAAGTTCAACTTCAAGCATAAAGCTGTTTCCAAAACCACCCTTTGTTCAGGTTAAACCAGGTTTTCCCCAGCAGTAACCAGCTCTTAAGAGTTGTCCATACCCAGTTGCTCCATTATACCATGGGTTTTTGTTTCCTCAAAGTACTTACTTTTTATCTAGCCCTGCAGGAGGTATATTTACAAAGGAAAGAATAAACCCCAAAGGAGTTAACCTGGGATGTTCAGTGTCTGCAGCCATGCCTTCCATACAAATTTGCCCACCTCCCCATGCTTGACAGGGTCACTGTATGATTTATTTTTCTAACTTAAAAATGTTTACCTTAGTTGCTGCCCAGTCCATCCAACCTTCAGCACAAGGGTTTACATTAATAAGAACTAATCCTTCCACCATCTCTGCATGGTTTAACTGTACAGGAAAAGATTTAAGATTCATCACATATCCTTTGCAACTTGACAGTCAGCATAAAAATTGAAATTAGCAAATTATCTCCCGGGGAGGAAGGCGGTAGGTCTAGTTCTATCTTGCAGAAAACAACTGTATGTATGGAAAAAAATTTTTCACTAAAGCAATTCAACTGAGCAGCTGGAGAACATTAAGATTTAACTTCTTCTCCACCCTCAGTTTAAATAGAGAACTCCCATTAAAACAACCTTCTGCAAATTAACCGGGTAGAGCCCAGGCCTTAAAATGGAAAATCTCGGTCTCCTGGATGAGCTATCCCGCAGATTCTGGTATTTCACTTAAAAGCTTAACTGCTTACTTAAATGGGCATGGCAGAGAAGGAATTCTCTGTGCACGCTATGGGAGAGACAACACGTCAGGGAAGTTGGGTCTGAGGCTTCCCTAAGAAGCTCCACAGAACTTACAGCAAATCTGGTTAATATGTAGGCACCGGCTCCAGTTCCCATTCCTATAACGGTCTTCAGCCTGTACAGCAATAAAAGGGAAGAGGCAAATGAGTAAGGCAGCACCAAAAATAAATAGAACTGCATCAGCAGCCTTCCTCTTTCACACAGCAGGGCACATCTAGGGAAGGGTGGGTTGCAGCTCGTGCAAACCCTGGACCCTCAGCAATGCCACCAGCCCCCGTAATGAGCTTGGTGTAGCAACCGGCTCATTTTCATCAGATTTGCAGGACACTGGTCCTCATGCATTGCAGGGCAGCAGCAATTCTCACTTATCTTTAAGTAAATACACTGATCAACCATAGCATTGTTCTGATCCTGGAAAGAAATGCTTAGTCTCTGCCAGAAAAACTCATAAGATACAGTCCTGAAATCTGCAGCCTAAATACAAGGCGGTCTCCTCCCCAGGCCCCCCTGCCCTCCCCAGTACAGCTATCCAACTGGGATGCTGATTCCTCTCTAACAAGGGGCTGGCAGGGAAACCTCTCATGCTATCCAGCCACTGGGCTGATTAAGTTTAAACTTCATAAGCAAACAGGGAAGAGACAAACCAAATATTTGCACTGACCTAAATTGGTGTTAAAGCATTGCCTTCAAGGTCTTAGAAAATACGTGGAAGGGAAGACCAGACAGAATCACTCAGAAAAGCATGTTATACAATGCTTTTAGGAAAAATTCTTGAGTATAATTATCATTCTCATTAGCAGTATTAAATCAAGGCTTTGTAAGTGCACTCCAGTTTAATTGGTTTTCCAAGTACTGACATTATGATAGCATTTTTTTTTCAGTGCAAGAGCAGAACTGGCAAATCTGATTAGACATTTTAAAAAATGCATCCCTTAAGGAGGTAGTGAGGTGAACTGGTCTAAGGTAGTGCAACAGCTGGTTACAACAACTGAACAATGTTCTGGATTGGGGTGCTGGTCTGAGACTAAAACCCCTGCCAACAGTCCAGCCTGTCTGTTCTCCCTGAATGCCAGGTTTTCTCTGTATGGTTTGAAAACCCCTCAGAGGTGTCTACCTGCATTCTTCATTGTGTACCAGGGGCACCAAATCCACAGAGAAGGTACCTTTCTCAGCCACAGCTTCTGCTAAAGCTAAGCTCTAAGGGAGGACCCACACCTCAGCTTGCTGCAGGTGGAAAACAGAGGAACACTGCCACCAGGTCCTTCAGCACTGGTAACCTGGCATCTGCCCTTGGTAGGAGAAGAGGCTCAACGAGGTCAGACTGAACCCCTAAGACACTCAAGCCACAGAAACAAAGCAGTAAGTGTGTGTCTTCAGAGATGGGACTGTAGGGTTATTTTATTATACTAACCATACAGGAAAACGTGGGTTGTTACATTGGGAAGAACAGATTGTCTGCTCCCTGCCCTCTGTGAGGGTGATGTATAGAAAACAGTAGAGGAAGCCGCTAAATTAGGCACATGGGATTTCACTCAAAAGTTGCTTCCTGTTTAAAAATAAACAGGCCTTTCAAAGAGGGCCAAAAATTAAGTTATTTGAGTAACAAAGGCAAAAGTGATCCATAACAGAGGAATTAAAAAAACCCCACAAAACAACCACAACTGTAATTCTAACAAACAAACCACCAGATCTGAACAAAGCTTCAGGGGCAGCACAGGCAAATATTTGCTCTGCCCTGGTCACCACACAGAAACAAGAAGGAGGAAAACAAGTAAATAGTTCTCCGCTCACCCAAACTGTTTCAGGATTCCGGGAAGCATTTCGGCCAGCTGGTCCATGGAGGGATACACATACCTACAACAAATATGTGTTTGGGGAGTTACCACACCACTGGTAGAGCAAGCTGGTATATTTAGAGACACAGTGGTCACTGTAGATTTAATACCAAACGTGCTCGTTATGAGATCGTTGAGGGGATGAGCTGAATTTAAACCAGGAGCAAGCACAAGTAAGCAATTTAGCAGAAACACGAGTATAAGCTCACATATATATGTGAGTTACAGGATGATAGATGTCTGGTCCAGCTGAGAGCAAAACAGACCACAATGAATCCCCTCCCAGAAAAGTTAACATTGGAAATTAATAAAAAAAAATAGAAATTGAACTTGAGAGGTGAGTTTCCAACCACATTCACCACATTTGTACTTCAGGTCTACCACAAAGAAGTTTCCCTGTGTCACAGAATCACAGACCACAATGAGATCTAGATCTTCAGCAAATAATTTGCATACATCCTTTCAGGGACACACAAATTACTGGAGGATGAGGATAGCTTTCTATAAATACTGAGGGAGAAAATTAAGACATAGGAAGGGCTATGACGGTGCTGAGGGATTTCAATACAAGCATGTGTCATTTAATGGTCCCAATCTTCTGCAGAGCAGAAACAAAATTTTAAGGGAAGGAAATTCTGAGCAAAATCTCAACTGCAGCACATGGAAAAAAATACAACCAAAGTAGCTGAAGAACATCTGCCTTAAATGCATCCAAATCTCTGCTTCCCATGAGGACTAGACCTAATGGTTCTCCAGTTTAGTCTCCAAAATAAAACCAAACAAAATACCCCAAACAATGCAAAACTACTTTATTTCCTTAAATTTTCTTGTTGGGAAAGCGATCCTTATGACAAAAGCTAATGTCACTGCAACAGCTATGATTTTTAACTTGAGCATGCTGGTCTCCCAGCTGCAGGGATAACACAGCTTCTTGTGCTGAACTCACGATGGGGTCAGCAGCACTTTACTAGCACAGGTCATGATGGCTGCCCTATACACCTGACAACTTAGAAGTGTTAACACTTCTTCAGGACATAGGGGTTAAGACACTTAAAAGCTCACGATTCAAAGAAATACAAAGGGGAGGTGACTGAAATAGCTTTGTGGGCTACTCTGGTAGGCAACTGGGCCATTGCAGCTAACACTAGCTGAGAACCTGGCCCATCATGACCTCTTCAGCACCAGACCAGCTTAAAAATTAAGAAGGGAAATAGACTGGCTCATGCAATAAGGGTACATATAAGCTCCTTAATACCTAGTTCTTACAGAACAACTGTTACTTGAGTTATACACTCCCCTCAGCCTGTTGGCTTCCTCAACCACACTGATTGGACTAGATGATCTTTCAAGGTCCCTTCCAATCCCTGATATTCTGTGATTCCTATGCAAAGGACATCTTATGGCAAACCTGTCTCTTTTGAACTAAATGGTACAAGCATTTTGGCGAAGACAGTGCTCATGGTACATGAGGTATCCAGGAGTTAGAGCATCATATACGATACACAGTCAGAAGTATGCAGCTATCTATGATATTCTATGGGGTACACTGCTTTGTTACTGTCCAACAACTTGAATTTTCCAGGTTATCAAGTCTACTTAACAACATCTACCATGTTGCCATTTCATAAAAAACATGGATGTAGGAAGGACATTATATAGTGGTTAATGCCAATCTTGTTTATAATAACAATTTAGTTTTGTATTTGTATACATATTCAGGATGTCACTTCAAACCAAGGATATTTAAGTTGACATATGTAGACACCTGCCAAGGCACTGCTTTACAAGCAGTCTAGTTGTCAGAGATAAAGCACAAAATTACAGTCCCAAAGTCTACTGCGAAGTGGCACAGCACAACAGAGCTCCCAAATCCCCAGTGCCTTGGAAACAGCGTCAGGATTTAAGTTCAAAAGCCAATCACCGTGGCTGCTGCAAGTACTTTTAACTAAACTGCAGATGAAAACACTTTGTGCAGAAAAAGGGTAAGTCTGAAAGCATGGGCTGTTTCCCTGCCAACTCACCCAGTCTGGAAAGACGGTGCTCCATCCTGCTGACCAGGTGCATCCACATGGCAGACAGCAAAGTGCTGGGTGATTTCCTGCATATCCTCAAAGTTGAAGAGAGGATTGAAGCAAGTTTTATCTTGAGAAGGAAAAGGACACATGAAATGGTTATGATGAGGGGAAATAGTAAGTTTGCAGCTATAATAAGCTTGTCCTGCAGGTTAATGAAAAGTTGGTTCAATCAGGTGAGCTACGTTATAGCCTGGCAAAAGCCACATCCTTTATTTTTAAGGAGTCACAACCAGTAAAGCCCTGCTACAGAGCAACCTGTGCCAACTTCCTTTAATTCCTTTAAGCAAAAGCCCTGAGCAGCTCCTTCCTCATGGCCAGCTAAGGTTTATCCATGTTATTTTGGTACCTGCCAGAAATATTCGCTTGGTACATCAAAATGTCAAAAAAGTTACTTGTTATACAAAGTTAAAATACAATGGAATGCAGTCAGGAGCATTGATCCCAGCTTTTTAGATGGAGTTACCCATTTGCTTTCTCCAGTCATTTGTCTTTGGATTGTGTCAGAACAGATGGAGGCAAAAAGTATCCAAGGCTGAGATCGTGACTTGTGCTTTTGCCCAAATATTACAGGATAAACATTACATGATCAGCTGCTCCAGGCAGCTCAAGACAAAAGTGTCCTTCTGGGATACTCGGTGCTGCAGGCTCCCAACTTTGAGGTGATTTGATTTCTGATTTTTAAGCAGTATTACCGTGGGGAACAGTTTAGCATATTTTCCTCCTGGAGTGGAAAGCAACAATTCTATAGAGCCATCTTTAAGATGCCTAGAAAACAGTTCAATATTCTGTGACTGCTTCCAACTGTCCTCATGCTACAACATACAAGCAAAATCATTGCAGAATATAAAATATTTTTAGCTAAAAATCTGCTTTAGGAGAACATGCAAGTTTGGGAAAAGGTTCCCCCCCTTTCAAAGGGAAAGCTTATTTATCACAAAGATAGACTTTGTGACTCTAGAAAGAAAAAAGTCTTATTTAAAGAGGAGATCCAGATTAAGCTCTGCCCTAATCCACCAAAAATCCAAAATAAAGTAACCAGTTCCACAAAAAACAGGCAAGAAAACAGATTTCTTTTTTTTCTTTTTTTCTTATGAGTAATATCTGCCTCCTAGCAATAGCCAAACTTTAAAGATCTGCAGGTGCTTTTAAATGTACATGCTGATAAGTGATTAATAAATAGTAAATTGTGTGAAGCAATCAGTACTGGTGGAAAGAACGGAGCAGATATGGATATGAGGTCACTATATTCTTGGAGACGAGGCACTTATCAAAGCTATTTTCTTCATACTGGCAAAGGACACAACGCCAGCACCCGTTTCATCATCCTGATTTGACACGGAATTCATATAAACCCACAGCAGCGTAAGGCTGGGTGTGAGACAAAGCACCAGGGATGTTGTTTCCAATCCTGCTGGCAATATGCCCTCAGCTATCCCCTGCAGATGTTCTCACCAGATTCATACACGGTCACTATGAGGTACCAGAGTGCTTTTGCTCCTTTAAGTGAAATACTCCAACTATTTATTTCGCGAGGATGTAAAAAAAATTATCTGAGAATTAGACTTGCTATAAGAGAGGAATTTGGTACCTTCTAACAGGTTGCAATAGACATGAGCAAGGACCTAGGTAAGGTTTCCCATCCATCACCACTTCCACATCCTTTGATTATAGCAGGAGCACTAAGGAAACAAGCCATATTTCTGCTATTAAATAATACCAAGTCTACTTACGATTCAGCCCGATGTCATGGTAGGTGAGGATAGCTGGCCGGTTCCCTCTGGGAGTCCCACACATGGTGACATGGACCATGCCATGCACAGTCTCCACGTCTTGTTCCTGACAGAGAACAGAAGGAATCCATTAGGGGCTTGTCCAAATCCTCCCTCGAAGACCTGCTGCAGCAGACCTTTATCTGACCTCCAGCCCACCCTGTTCTTCCCCGTGGTAGGGGTTCCTCACTGGCATTTGACATCCAGCTTTCATCGACTCCCGTCCACAGACCACGACCAGACAACTACAAAAGCACTTAAGGTGCTAGCTCTCACCAGACACTGAGAAAATAGATAGTTTTAAGGCATCATTAAAAGAATAAAGAAAAGGAAAGCAATTTGGTGCAATGACACCTAAAATAACAACAGTTTACAACTATGACTGTCAACATTTGCAAAAGTACAAGTTGCCAAGATAAAATACTTCTGTTTTCCAGGAAAAGGACTGTAACTCAGCAAATAATTCTGCTTTCTCTGGGGAATAGTAACTAAGTACCCTGCATTTGCTGTAAAGACTTATCACACTGTGGGGTCTTGTGATTCTTGTAGCCTTCCCCATTAAACATGACAGCCTCATGTATTAACTTTATGGCTTGCTATGTATAAACCTGAGCATAAACCCAACTGTTTAAAGTTTGCTATAGAACAGCCTATCAAAAACATTGCTGTGGTGATCAGAGAAACAACGTCAGGAAGCATGCCACTGATTTGACATAACAGCAGTTAATGATCTTAAAGCTAAAGACACCTTTATTATCAAATCAAAGCCCTCCCGGCTATCATCTTTTATTTATTGGACATCTAAGTGAGTTAGATGTGACTTAGGTTGCAGTAGCATCCACAACACACGGAACAGTTTGTTGTATCTTTTACACTTAAACATCAGATAGGCATCAACAACTTTTATTTTGCCAACATGCATAACAGGAATCACCCAACAAGAGCTACTTATGATGCTTATTTACAGTACCATTCCCCTCACATTAACAGCCAAGGCAGTAAGCAGTTAGGAGCCAGTCTTAGCATTTCATCAGAGTAGTTTATTTACTGTACAGGACACAGATACCCACATCATTCAATATTGGCTGTGGCTGCCGGGCTTGGTTGACATGCTCTGTGCAGTAACGCCCAGAGGCCAAATCCGAGTTAAGTTAAAAAAAATCTATTACAAATTATGCTGTACAAATCAGGTGCATACAGCCTCTGCAAAAAGCAAAACCCAGAACCTCTTCAGAGGTCTGAGGTATTCATTTGATCTAAACCACAGCTTGGCAATTTCATACATACAATGTACAAAGCATACAAGCACCCATTTGGGGGAAAATAAGGATGGTAGGTGACACCATTCTGTATCTCACCTATTTTCCTTCCAATTACACATTTGCATCACTTTTAAATTACAGTCATAGCAATGGATGGAGATTCCCCCCCAATTTATAGTCTGGGCAAGCTAAGCATCACTGCTATCTGCTCTACTCCATCAAAACACTACTATCCACCTCTAATAGAGACTCATTCCTCTGCATACTCACTGCATTATTTAGCAGATAAGCTGTATCTTCCATATCCAGCACCATCTTTAGACAAAACAGGGTGATAAATCCAGCGAGTCAGACAGAGGGCAGGAGCTGGTTTGTACTTTGTTCAAGTAGGAAACTGGGTTATATAGAGAAGCTGCTATTCTGCAAAGGCTTATGAATCCCATGATGCCCAGCTACAAAACCCAAAACAGACTAATTCATGAGGACGTCATTCTTAAATAGGATTTGAATCAGGTTTGACCAGGAAAAGTACTTACTCCACAGAGCTCAGACATCAAAGATGAGCTAAGTCTCTGATACACAGTGTACAAAGTGCCAAATTTAAAACCTGGGAATTAGTACAGTCTTTCCTGTTGCTGTTTCCATCAGGTTTTGATAAGTTTAGCTTCATATCAGGTTTTGTTATCTCAAACACTAGAGCAACTCAAACTCATACTAAATTACATCAAGTTCTTTCCTAAAAGCCAGGACTAGAATTTCCAGTGAGAACAAAAAAGACTTTGAAAAATTAGGGAAATTAAGGTAAGTCAGAATGATTCTCCCCAGCAAGAAAACCAAGAATGTTAAATACTTGAAATCTAGTGTTTTGCAAGCACATAAGCAACATTTAGTCTAATATATTCCTACATCTGTTACACTAATGTTACCATACGTTTCATTTTTGGCAGGAAATAGGGCATTGTAGGTATATTCATTATGCTATCCTCCAGAAGAGATTGGCAGTAGCAATAAATAGCAATTCATGATAGCATTTGATATTTTCCACATTCTACTTTCTGTATGTATGACAATTTTCAATACAAAGCATAAAAATCAATAGTTTGGCAACCTCAGCACCAGTAATGAGAGCAGGCAGTACTGTGGAACACACCCTCCTGCTGAGTGTGGAACACTGAAATTGTTTCCTCCTTGGTTAGAGATTAATAGGCATTTCATATCAACAGGTTTTCATTGCTAGAACCTTGGAGTTACAGCACGGAAAACCTGGATGTTTTGGTTTTTTTAGGAGGGACCACCTTTCAACTGTTGGGATCTTCCTCCTTCGTGCATGAAAAAAAGATCTGCCCTTTGTAGATTACAGCAGACTCTTGAACCTGCACATCCCACTGACCTCCACTGCTAATTCTTCTTGAACTAGAAGTCTGAGTCTAGTTCAAACTCAGTGTCAACTAAAAATAGTCTAAAGACAACAAGCAACCGTACTCTTAATTACTGGCATAAATCACAGTCAATTTAACAATTGGTTTAATTCCTCCTCATCTTCACAGTAAGACTTCCCTAATTCAAGAGAGTTGTGCTATTTTCCATTATCACAACCTCTTAAAAGCAAGAAAAGCAAAAGATTCTCCTAAAAACCAATCAATTCAAACCGGTTCCCTCGGTGACATCAAACCAACAACGTCCCTATTGATCCTATTACAGAGGAAGATATTTGTCTACGTGATGTAGGATGGATGTTTTTCGGAATGCAGAGCACTGAAAACAGATGGCAGCACATCCCAATCAACGTCAACGTTATAGTAAGAGGCTCTTCACCAACTGATTTGTATTAAAACACTATCTTGGAAAAAAAAAAATCCAAGGTACACTAATCCGATAGAAGGATAAAGACAAACACACCATCTGTTCATGTCTCTCGCTTTATCAGAGGTGCAGTCTTATCTTAGTGCCCTAAAAACACACATGAAAATACTATTGATACACTCCATTTCAGAGAGGCTACATTAGCTTGAAGGAGCTGATCCATTCTCGAGAAGAAATTTTGGGGGGGGAGTGACAGTTTTTGAGATTTTTGTCAGGAGTTTAGAAAAGGGAGGCAAATTCTAAGCTGATAACACTGGATAACTCATTTATTCCTTCTACTCTTCTTCTCCAAGGAGGACATTGAGAAACATGTTTATGAGCGAGTAGGTTTTCTCTGTATTATGGGATATGCAACTAAAATGATGTAGGTATCTAAAAGGGAAAACCACACACTATGGGCAAACCCATCATATTTTATATTTCAAGTAAAATACTGCATTCCATCAAGGTTATTTTAAAGCTTTCAAATATATTTACTTCTGTTACCACCTCATGCTTTTGTTTTTATTTTTTATTATGCCTGTTAAATACACCTCCCTCTCTTGCCTCAGAACTGAGGCAAATGCTTCAGAGCTTTCCAAGAGGATTTAAAGTGCTTTTAAATCGCTAGGAAACAGTGTATTTTACGTTCATATTACTTAAGAAATTTAATATACTAATACTTTCATATGTTATTTTTTGCCTTTTTTTCCCCCAGCATATTGAAGATCAACAAAATCTGAGCTTTTAATGTGGTATTGCAATGTCGAGTTTCAATTCCTCCTTGCCCTGAAGTTATTTAGCATTTTTCCTCTAGGTTTTTCTACTCTAATATAGTTATTTCAATTCATTTTATGTTCTAAAACCCCAGTACTCACTATTCCAGGTATTTTTCTCTGGTTTTGGTTTTGGGTGGTTTGTTTTCTTTTCTTTTTTTTTTTTTTTTTGTTAAGACTTCTGTTTTACATTAGCTGTATTAAAAAGGTTCCCCAATTCAGGTTGTGAGGTGGGTACATTAATAAGTTCTTAGGTGTAAATGCAGGGATAAATGTCCAGGGGTTCTTCCTAGACTGATTAGCACCAGTTCACACTGCTCTGCAAAAGCACAAAAACTACAATCACTCCCACCCCTTTCCTTCAAGACTTAAAAGGACAAGGAAAGCCATGTAACACGCTCCAAAGCCTCAGATCACATCCACTGGTAGCAGCAGGAAACCCATCCCTTCGCACTGTGAGGACCAGCCGACCTGTCTCCCCTTGCGAGGCGGCTCCTTCCTTCTCCCCTTGCGGGCAGGAGGAGGAGGGAAAGCAGAAATGGTCCTTGGTGTATATAGAGGGCCATGAGCCACGACCTGCAGGGGACAGACTCATCTCTGCCGCCTACAGCTGCCTCAGTTTTTGCTTAGTTATTGAGAAAGCAGCCTCCCGAGGGACTGCTCACTTTGGAAACACAAAGCTGAGGGAATTATTACACAGCGATGAGGAGCCAGGTCTCCATCGGCTCCAAAGCTACCAAAAGGTAGAGAATAGGCAAATCCATCACGCTGGAAATACAATTAGAACATGTCTGGCATTAAGCCAACATATAGCAGCATGGGGCACGCTGACCTGCACCAGTTTAATTGTGCTAAAACCAGCTTTGGTCAGGAACACCACCCTTCTTGGAAGGCAGGGGACCTTCACTTAAATTTTCTGGTAGGTGCTACAGGCATACAGACAGACTGTATGTTCAGAGCTGTCAGTTCCTCTATCCCTCATCTTTGGCCATCCCCCAGTAACTCCATGAAAGCTTTCCTCCAGAGAATAACCACATACACATCCTGCAACGTGGGCTTTCAGAAAGGCAATATTGCACCATGCAATGGCTTACTTAAAATGGAAACAGATGTTTAGAGAGACCTCTAACTCAGGTGTGTTTAAAATCTCTTTCCAAATCTGAATAACCAGAAATAATTTATTCTTGGAACCAACACACCTCACAGGCAGTCACTACTTTTTCACTGGTGGCAGAAACAATTAACTGATCACATAACTTATGCTCAAAAGGATGGAGAAAGCTGCAAGTAATATACAGTGGATACCCACATCCATACACAGGCATTAAATAAGGAGCTCCATCCTGCTAAGTGCTGATCACCTCCCTCCATGGAGAGGTCCATCTTCCTCCCAAGTGTGGCTCAAGGGACAGGTTGCTCATTAAGAGCACACACAAACTTCATGTCAGTCCCAAGTGAACTGAGTCCTCCAGGGCCACACATGATGTTCTTTAATGAGCCAAGTAATCAAGGCTCTCTCAACAGCTCCAAAGCACGTTTGTCATAAATCAGCTACAGGAGAGCTTAAAAGATATCATCTCTATCAAAAGAAGCATGGCCAGCAGGTCACAGGAGGTGATTCAACCCCTCTACTCTGCGCTTGTGAGATCCCACCTGGAGTACTGTGTCCAGTTCTGGAGTCCTCAACATAGAAAGGACTTGGAGCTTTTCAATGGGTCCAGTGGAGGGCCACAAAGATANGGGAAGGTTATATGTGGTTTTAAGGACAAAAGAAGTTCCTTTGAAGCGGCACTTCTTAACAGATTGAGACAGTTCTTCCACATTTTCCCTCCCTGAACTAGAACAACCAAAGATTAAACTCGAAAGTTATATCATTAAAGAGTCAAGAGCTGGCAGAACAGGGCTAAATGACAAGAACCACTGGTCTGGATTAGTGACAGTTAATCCAAAACATACAAAAAAAAAAAACCCCGAAAGGCTTAGAGAATTTGATCTTGCAAGTTAAAAAACCTATATATATACATGGTTTACAAACCAAGCAAATTTATCCCAAGAATAGAAACGAAATATGGGTCACTTCTGGATTCTTAATCAAAATACTGCAGTATTCCTGTTAGCAGACTTAATCTGGGATTCAGATGTATTTAGAACAAGTGATCAATCTGGACCCAAACAGAAAGCTTCTCCCATGCCGTGCACAGTCCTGCAGGAAGCCACACGGTGACAACATTAACTTACATTTATCAAGATTTCAGGCAGTAGATTTCATCATTAGAAAGGATGAGGGGGAAGATGCAAGATTGATGTAAACTACAGCTTTACTATAGAAGTAAGAACCATTGAAAAATGGTAAAAATGTTTGAGATAACTGTCTCCATTTCCAGGGAAAAGATGGTCGAGTTTCTGCTGGATTTTTAACCCATTTGCCCAGTATTGAATAAAAACAGACAGGTGCAAAGAAAAAAGTGCAATATGCTGGAAAGTACAAATTATTTCCTCCAAGTACTCCCATCTGCACATTCAAGAGACTAGAACAGTTTAATAGCTTTCCTTATTCCTGAACAACTTCCCTCCATCCCTGTACCCCTTGATGAAAATAAGACATTTTGTGAACCTCTTCTCCCAACACATACTCCTTGTCCTCAGCACTGGAAATTCAGCATTTGACCCAGTGGTGTGCTTTACGATCTCTTATGTAAACAAACACATAAACTACCATCACTCTTGTTTTAGACAAAACTGATTGCTCGGTGCCTTCCACCACTCCATGGGCTTCAGGAATTGTCTGGAAACTTTCAACACCACAATGGGATACACCAAGAGGGACATTTCCTCAGAGGGAATGCATGCACAGCGCTTATGAAAGCAAATTAATTGGGGAAAGTGTGTCCATGTGGGAGGGGAATATTTTGCTTTCCCTACCACAGCTGAAGAGTCTCATTCTCTCAGCAAGAATAGAGCTGCTTGCAACCCAGCCACCTCTTTTGGATGAGACTTTCTCAGCTTCGGTCTGAAAAGACCTCCCGCAGTCCCCTTCCCATCACTGTGTCAGAGCCCCATTCAGCCCCCTCTCCCACAGTATTTCTGGTGAGCAGTCAGTCATTTCTGATCACATTCTGCTGTTTTGTCAAACATCATTTCAGTTTTCCCCTTAAAAAAAAAAGAAAGGGTATAAGAATAGCTTTACTTGCCTGAACATCAAAGTCTGGAAGGAGGCGAGTGATAGCCTGTGAAGAGATTTTTAAAGCATTAAAGCAGGTAGCTTTGGCACATACATAAATCTGTGCTGGGATATGTGTGCTCTAACTCACTGTTTCTGCAGCCAAGAGCTCTCTTCTGTCCCTCACTTAATGCAAGCTCTCTTGCTGAACAACAAAATTCACCCCAGAGCTTTTACCCACTAATCTTCACGGAGAACATGAGAGCAATAAAATGCTGGATTATAGACCAGCAAAATAAAGCTTAAAACCTGGTGCATTTTCAGCTATTGTTAAATCACTGGACGACGCAGAGCAGTAAAACACTGAATTTTTCTCCACTGTTTACTGTAGCCATGAGATAGCCAACAGGCCCTTCCAGCCCTATCTGGAATGAAAAGCCATCGTTCAAGCATGCACTGAACACTTCCCAACTCAGTGAGGCAACCACTGGGATTTGGTTACATGATGTGGAAGGTGGGAAAGTTTGGCTAGGGTAAGAATTAGGCCTTGTTACGCTTGGGAGATGGGCTGGACACAGAGATTGGACACTAGGAAGCATTTCTTTACTGAGAGGATGGACAAACACTGAAACAGGCCTCCTAGACAGGTGGCTGATTGACCCGATCCTTTGAGTGTTTAAGAGGTATTTGGACAATGATCTTAATAACATGTCCTGAAACGGTCAGACAGTTGGACTACATCAAAGTTGTAGGTCCCTTCCAAATGAAAAATTCTATTCCATTCCATTCCAACCTGTGACCAGCTACCACTATTACTGGCAAGCTCCTACACCTGTCCAGGATCTCCACCAGCAAAGAAGTTAGGTGACATCCTTCCCACCTCCAATAGCCCAACAGGCTTATAACTTCAAAGGAAGAAGTGTCTTAAAGTCACTTCCTTCTATTAAAAGAAAAGGAAGAAGTCCAGCTCATATTTCCCCTGGGAGGCTGAAAAAAAAAGGGAAGAACAACCAAAATACACTTGTTTGTTGCAGAGGATGACAGAGAAGCCAAAGTTTGAAACAGAATTATAGACATAAAAAGCAGGATTCTGGCAGGGAAGTCACACAGTCCCAGAAACCCAGGTAAATTAAGGGTGGAAGATGTCAAAAGCAATACAGCTGCTGTCTTGGGCAATATCATCTCATATGGCAGACCTCAGAGCGTTGCAGTCTGACCCATGATTATGGGACTCGTCAGCCATGATCCTTAGTTAATTAGGCAACATCTTGTATATACAAGCAGTTATCTTAAGAGCTGACTGAGCTTGTGGAAATCATTTTACACAGCCTTAGTTTTAGGCAATCTGCCTTTATTTTCACTATACTGTTGGTCTATGACCTTTTAAGCATCGCTTAAAGGTTTCATACACCTGCACTACAGTGGGGTCTTGAATTGAAAGTGTGGATATGGCAACTGTCTGCAGAGCTTATGAAATGAAACCCCACCACTGCCCAGGGATGAAGATTCAGCTGCAGAAGAAACCTAGGCACAACAACCCAGGACGTAACTGCAGTATGTGCCGAGTGTCCTTCAGGGCAATCTTTTCCACTTTCTCAAAAATACATTAAATAACTTCCCTCACTCTACATTAAGGGTGGCCACAGAGGAAATCAAACTCTCAGCTAGTTCCCCATGCAGACAAAACTTGAGTTAACATCATGAATAAAAGCAGAAAGGTTCAATTGTCAAGATACTAACCTTTGTTCTGTGTGCTACAGAAACCCAGGACCTTAATGAGTGTTTTAAGGTACCCCCAAACTTTGAAGCAAAGGTATTTCAGTGCTCATAAAACTTCTGCTCAGTATCTGCTTTGCTTTGCTACTAGTGAACAATATTGGAATTAAAAAACCATCTTAGTTTCTGAAAAGTTTGAGTGCTGCATTCACTGGTATCCAAACAAGCTCTGCTTTCATGCAATGTCCTTGGCAGAGGAGCTGTGTTTAAAGTTTCTCTAGCCATTTCACTGCAGTCACAAGTGGAAATGATTTTCTGAAGTATTTATGCAAAAGAGGGAATAAAAAGAAAGTAGTCAGAGAAATTACTAGTTCTAGTGTAAAAAAAACAACAAAAAAAGAAAAAACCAACATGTTTTTCTACATAATTTTAAGAATTATAGAAATATTACTGATAAAAAGACAAAAACAGTTTTCATTCAAGAAAAAAGCTCAAGAAAAACCTCAAGAAAATAGGTTACTTAATATATTACAGAGAATTTTTTGCCACGAACGTACCAAAGCACAGAGTATTGCTGCCATCGAACAGAGACAAACAGCCACTGAACCCAGACACTGTGGGCAGATTTGTGGAGAAAAATAGTGCAAAAGCCAATGGAGAGAAGTATAACAGGGTTAAGCCAAAAAAGGCTGATGGTATTTCTATGCTGCAGCCCCGGAGGAACGGCTGCGGCTTGTGAAAACCCAGCCGGCTGCAGACCCAGCAGCAGTTTGGCTGTAATTCATGGCTCAGTGCAGCTGGAGAGGACCAGATGGGGCAGAGTTGAACCTTTGGGCTCAGGTATGCCCAGAGGAAGAGTCAAGGCTCTCTCTGCGCCTCCTTAAAAGGTACCTAATGGATCCAAGTTTGTATCTCTACGTTGAGAAGCCTATAGGTCTAGATGGATCTACAGGAGATTGCCCAATTGACCCCATGCAAAACTGCTGGGCACACAGAACTGTCACTGAGGCAAAAAAATGTCACCATGAGATTTGCACTAGAGAAAAGTAAACCCAAAAAGTGAGAACTAATGTTCAGTTTCACATTATTTAAAAAAAAAATAATATCACTCTCATTCCATATCCAGCTCCTGTTACTTGTTCCTCCTGTATGATATGTTAGAATTAATCAAAGAACACACATGCAGTTCCAACTGCAGCCCTGAGATAAAAACACTGAATAGCTCTAAAATACTTACCTCCTCCTTCTCCACCAGAGGCTTCACCTCTGCGAGGTGAGCATCCTGGAACTCTGTTGACATGGTCAGAAGCTGATATCTGCAAAGATTAAGAAGAAAAATATATATATATTTATTCTCAGCTTGCATCAAAGATTAAATACAGGAATAAATAAAGATCCTGCTCCACCCAATCCTCCACCAATGACCCACTGTCTCTGGTTATAGTTTAAAAGACCTTTGCAAGATGGTTGTGAATCTCTTATAAAATGCCTCCCTGGTTTATTTATATACACACTCCCACACAATATGACATTAAAGAAATGTTAAGGCTGAAAGATCAAACAGAAGTTTATCATCAGCTTCAAAATTGGAGAAAACTGAAGGAAATGGGGCAGGGACCAGCAGAGCGAGCCATGGGCATTGTCATCGTGCAGGTGAAAGGCAGGACACAGCCAAAGCTGCACAGCCACCTTCGACTGAAATTAGCTTGAATAACTGTCTCTAAAGTTTATTTGGGGTTTGGTTTTTTTGTTAGTTTTTGTGGTTTTGTTATTTTCCTTCTTTTGATGCAGACTCCCCTTCTATCCCCCTGATTTTTACTGTAAGGAAACCGAACTGGACATTCATTAGCAGCATTTTATTATCAGATCAATATATGCCTTTCTTTGGGTTAGAAACACTTTCCTTGACCTGGACAAGCGAACCTGGAGCAAGTAAAACCAGTACTCCTTCAAGCAGACACCAACAAGGTGTCTAGAATAATGTTGTTTACAAAACTGTCATAGTAAGGAACTAGACTGCTCTATCCTGCTCCAGGAAAGGACCAT
Source organism: Jacana jacana (assembly GCA_013400555.1). Classification (NCBI taxonomy): domain Eukaryota; kingdom Metazoa; phylum Chordata; class Aves; order Charadriiformes; family Jacanidae; genus Jacana; species Jacana jacana. The sequence goes on from VZTM01013324.1 coordinate 18,059, forward strand.
CATCACGATACTCAGCCCACGTCAGTGGGAACCTTAACTGGGAACACAGATGGGGACAAATGGGTTAACTCAAAGAGCCAAGGAAATTGCTTTTCAAATTTAAGTTATGTGGAGCCAGATGGAAGATGACCGATGTATTTTGCCCATGGAAGTCTTTTGGCTAAGAGGCACCACCAGTCCCAGCACAGCTACACCACGCTGAGTCTGCAAACCCCAGATTCCTGTCCCCATTTCCAAACTGGATGGGCATCTCTGTTTAATCTTAAAACTAAACTGTTTAAAGTGGTGTCAAAAAACCCCCATCTTTTCCAAGGCTTGCATTTAACTTAATGCAAGTTGCTGAATAAATTGTGTGCCCAAGTGCCAAAGCACCCACTGCAACCCCAAAAGGGGTGACCTCTGGGGCAGCTGGACCCTCCGGCTGCGTGGCTGGTGCGGGGCACCTTCTACATTTGGACCAACAGGCAGCTCAGTTCAGCAACCACTTCAGCCAAACTGGGAGTTAAAAAGAACAAGGGCGTGTTTTCATTCTATCTACAAAGATAAGGTGCCAGAGGCGGAGGGCTGCTCCCCGCTAAGCTCCAGTGAATGACCAGAAACAGGTCTCAGAAGAGATACTGAAACTGTTTCAACAGCAAGATGACAACTAGAAAAGCCAAAGTATATTTTGTTATATTTTGTGGTCTCTGGAGGAATGCCTGTCATGTGGGGTTTGGGCATTTTTGGACAAAACTGGAAATCTATTAACTGCACAACTATAAAACAAATCAATTATTTACTTTAAGAAAAGTTTAGAACCGTCACAAGTGAAACTTATAAGTGTATTTATAAAGCAAGGCAAAAGGCTGAAACACACTTAGGAATTATTGACTAAAGTGTAACTGGAAACATTTTAATTATTAACAATTTTCCTGCAGATAAGCCTAAAACTACAGAACAGAATTTAAATTGATTCTTTAAACCACGATTTCCCACCTCCTGACTTGAATATCATTTAAGCCAATCAACCCTTGTCACCTGGGGCTTGAGAAGGGCTGTGAAGCCCACAGGAGCATGGAGGAGCCAGCAGTGGCAGCATCATCAGTTTTAATCTCTCATGGGTTAACTCAACGTGCACACAGCTTCAGGTTTTAGGAACCCTCTTTTTTTAGGGTCAGGTTTTGGTAAAGAATTGGGCAGGGGATTTTTAAGTGTAGAGAAATGCTGCATGAATATTTAACCCCACCACTTGAGGCGTGGGGACAGGAATAAACTGAGCCCACTGCCAGTAGTTTCTCATCCAAATTTTCAACAAGGCACCAGAGTTTCTTCAATTGTCAGAAGTGTCAAGACAGAGTGAATTCCCCAGCATTCACTCCGATTCACAGTTTTCCTCCAGGTTTTTCAATATTTTTTTTTTGCCCGTTACAGATTTTAGTCACAAAGAACAAGCAAAAAACAAGTTTGCCAAAATTTCAAGCAACTGCAAGTGACAGTTGAGAAATACAATTACACACATTCATGATTACAGCCATCTCTGTAGTCTGCCATTCTGCACAGTGAGCAATTGTGCACGGCAGAGAGGGAAGAGAAGTGCTGCCAAAATATTTGGAGGTCAAAAATATTTACATGAAATTGCACAAAACTCAAATGACTTTTTCTTTTTTTCTTTTTTTTTTTGCAATTCAGCAAATTCCATTAAGACAGAACTAGCACCTTAATGTTGCACCTAATTCTGCAACAGGGACTAGAAGTGCAAGAGATTCTGCCATGTTTTGCCTATAGGGGAGGAAAATAAGAAGCCAGGATTCCTGCAGTTTTCCAGTAAGAAGCGACTCGAGGAACAAAGCCCACAGCTAGTGTTTGTGGAAGAAAGTTGTTTACACGGGGTAGTTTCAGATTTTCAGGGACTCAGATCATTGCCTACAAATGACCAAAAAAAAACCCAAAAAACCTCTGCCAAAAAGAACAAGATGGATGCCTTTTATAGCCTTAAAAAACAATCCTGTTTTCATAAGAGTTCAAAGTTGTTGCTCTATGTTTCCGAAAGAACCAGCACTAGGAAGTGCTGACCAGCAGATTGCACGACTGCCATCAAGTCTGCTGAACAAAAGCCCAACGTGTACCAAGTTCTCTCTCCTGGAAAGATACCAGATCTTGCAGCCACATAAATCTTTTCAGATCAGGCATTTCCAAGCTCTGGGTTTTCCTTCACCGCATCAGGAACACCTGAAATGCTCCTACCAGAAACAACCTTGTGATACGGCGGCACAACAACATGGTATTTGTTCACAGGAGCTGGCAAACAAAGCCAGGCTGACAGCACTGTGAAAAAACATCTTATTTTCCAAAGAGAAAGATGCTGGGGAAGTGGTTTTGTACCACCCATGTTCAGCACAAATTTTATAATCTCTAAACCTCTGCTTTGTGCTCCCCCCTGTTACGTGACAGCGTAGCTCGAAGCTAATGTAGCTGCATAACTCTCCCAAATAGATAACTGTACAAGCATTTCTTTATACACTTTTCAAAGCTCTTGCCTCACAGAAGTCTTCAAAAGACAAAGTTCATTTATATCTGCAAGCAGCAGTGGGAAGTTGCCAACCTGGAGAAACACTTTTTTTTCACTCCACTTGGCCAACTCAGCCTGCTCAGAGGGTCCAAGTTCTCCTCTTTGGGTCAAGCCACTTCCATCCAGTGGACACCCACCACCCTGCACCCAGACATTGATTACACTTGCTGCTCAGAGGATTAAGATTAAAACAGTCATACCTCTGACTAAGAGAATAAGAAAGGTGCTTTAAAACTGGTCACGTATTTACCTTTGCCAACCAGCAGGAAAGGCATCAAACCAGCCTCTAGGAAGCAAGGAGGAGGGTGTGGGGAAGGGTGAAGTCATCTGTGCAATACAGTGTTTGCTAATTTCATTCAAAGAGGCTTTTCTGTACCCATTCCAGCCAAACCCACTGCTTCCAAAACCACCAGAGCAGGTGTTGTAACCAAGGCTAGTCACTCAGCCTGAATAGTTTGCTCTTAAAGGTTCTGAGCATCATCTCTGGAAGGACAGTCATTGCTGGGCCCTTTGCAAGGGATATAGGGTGGATGGGCAGCCTGGCTTTGTGCAACAGTGTGGAAAGCAGCTAAGAAACCACACATCAGGCCATCCATTCTCAAACACCAGCAATGTTGCAATCACAAGGACCAAACATTAGGTAATCCTAATGTACGTGACAGAATTCATTCCAAGCACAGAAGTGAAACAAGTTCAAAGAGCCCTCATTCCAAACTTTATTCTGCCAAAGAAACACAGGCAGCTGTCTGACTCTGTGTCAGAGCTTGCATCATAATGTGGGATGGTCTCATGTCCATGAAAGGCTGGGGGAACCACTACCAGTGCTACAGGATTTACCTCTGCCCTCATACCCAACTGGTTTTGATTTACCTGATATCATGGCAAACAAAGAACAGGAAGAGACTCCTGCCCAAGCTTTTCATAAAGAAGGCAACTTCCTCAGAAAGGCTTGTTTAAACAGCAGTAGCAGAGATTTTGCTTTTGAGTACCAATATAGAGAAGGATAACCTTACTAGAGCAGCCTGACAGCTCCATCTTTGAAGGCTGAGCAAGCAGGAGGGACAGTAATAACTTTACACGTGGAATTAAATACTCATGAACATCTAATGGCTAAGAGGGAGAAGCCCATGGGCACTGATAGCCACAGCTCCCAGGTACTGGTATTGCTGTCTTTGGAGAGAGAAGGACCACATGAGGCTTGGGCTCCAGGGCCACATGTGGGAGATGTTTCCGAGTCAGCCACATCACTCCGCATGTGATGCGGACACACAAGTGTCTTCAGAGTCCAGGCACCAAAGCAGGTAAGGATGGGGGTGGAAATTTGAGGCTTTGAGCATCTGCAGCAGCTCAAAGCACTATTCGAGAAACCAGGATGAGGAAAGGATGGAGAAAGCCAAGATGTCACCAGGGCTCTGCAGAAGTTGATTAGCAAAGATCCCCACCAGTTCCAGGTCAGAAAAATAAGCAAGCAGCTCAGGCCTCTGACAGCGAAGTGAAGAAAGTTACTGTGACTTTCTAACAACATTTGAGCCTGAAAGATGGTCAGTTAGACCTCTTCCAGTCATTAACAGGAACTACTGTAAACTGAGTTACTGGCCCTAAAATAAAAAGTGATAGTTACTGTAAACTGAAGAGCAGCTTGAAACAAAACTTGTTTACACTAACCAGAGACAACTGGACACCAGTTAAAGCACCCATGTGTAGTTATGGTCCACAAAGCTCACTCTCATTAAGTGCAGTTTAGATTTCAGTACTTTTATGATAAACTTCACAATCTAATCTTCCTGTTTGTGATCCATTTAAAAGTTGTTCATTTTGCAAACATCCAAAACAGCTCATGCATAAGCATCTGCCCACACCATGCCCTGTTTAAGCTACTCTTTGTTACAGGCTCTGGTGTCACGAGGTCCTTTGTGTACTGAGTTACTAATTCTCTGACACAGTCCCACACAATAAATCAAGAAAGAGTTTTTAATAGAAGTTCCTCCCTCTTTAAAAGAAACAGGTGACTTTGACAATTAGCATCTGACTAAAGAATCTGAACATCAAGTGTCAAAAGCTGAAGACACTCAACTGCTCAGGACTCAGTTTCCTCAGATCACCTCAATTTGCAACTACAAATTAATAACCTGGCACAAAGGAAGCTTGGAAATACAGACCTTAAATAACTTAGTTTCAAATCAAAAAAAGGTCAGGAATCAAAGCATTATATTAAATACTGAAACAAGTGTGCTGCTTGGTGGCCTCTGTTCATGGACATCCTGTGAATTGCCAACACCCAGCCCTCTTCAAGCACAGAACACTGCCAATATCCAATTTAATATTTTTTTTTTGTTTGTTTCTAACCAATTTGCTTTTATTTGTGTTCAAACCCCTTTGTGAGCTGCTCCACCAACACACTCTAGCAAAGGCTCTAGTGGAAAATAGAAGCTCAGGCTGGCATCCAGGAAAAAGGAAAAAAGTTAATTTTTAGGACTATAATGTAGCTTAACAGTGATTTTCAAGGCCGAAACCCAAGAAAGATTTAAAGTTTTAGCCATTTTTAAGTTTAGAGTTATCGCTCTGGCATGAGCCACAGCCTTTAAACTGCTGGTTCCTCCAACTGGTTACTCTTCACTCGGGCGAGAGCCTCTGGTAGCTGCACATCGATAGTGGCACCAAAACAAAGTGAGCTGGGAGTCACCCTTCTGTCTACTCTGCAGATGTTGAACAAGAAAACGGTTGCAAATGTGGCTTTCACAATCCTCTTGCTGTAGGACGCAATGAGCAATGTTCCTTGGAAACCTCAGGTTCCTCCCATGCTTCACAGGAGTAGAAGTTGGCTGTGGGAAGGGTTGGTGTGCCAGCCAAAGGACATGCCTGCTGTCCCTAGGGTGCTGGACACCCCTGTTGTTTCCACCTCCCCAATTTAATGAGTAGCTATTCTTTTCCTAGCTATCAGGAAATTGAGCTTGCAGTACCTTAGGGCTTTTTTTTGCTGTTGTAGTAAACCCTAATGCTACCTACACTGAAATGTCACAACTCCATGAGGGTTAGGGCTTGTAATCCTAATGAAGATCTCCAAAAATTATCTGGCACCTGCAACTGCTTCTGCATATACCTCTATGAGAACTCATTAACTCCAATAATGTGAAGTTTCTTCAAAGAGATTAAAAACCCTAGCGACTCCCAGGACTCTCTGGCTGTGAAGAGTGTTATCTTCCCAAGCTCCCTCCTCAAGCAGGCACCGTTCACCACTGACATGGCCTCAAGCAGTCCTTGCAGAGTGGATGGGTAAGGGAGCCTAGAACTTTCCTAAGAAATTCTACATCCCAGTGGCAGCCCAAGTTTGCTTGGAAACACATGATGTCCATTTGTACTGGTGCCAATATTGTCCTTTAGCTTTAAAGGACTTGAGCTGTGGGTGGCAGCACTGCAGGGTGGAAAGGGTGAAGAGCAATCAGCTGCCTTCCCAGCTGTCTTCTTACCCCACCAAGCTGTCCTGTCTCCTTCCACTACCCCAGCACCCTCCCAGCATCCTTCTCCGCATCCGTCCCCTTCCTCCTCCAACTGACTGCAAACACAAAGGTCCTAAGCAAAGATTAAGGGCAGTGATGCATTGGTACAGATCCTGACACCTGCCTCTCCCCTGCGTGTTAGGCTGGGATCTGGGGGCAGATTGGATAACAAATACTGCAAAGATGCATTAAGCGTTTCATAACATGGAAGAGACGGCTTCTGCCACAAAGCTTGCAGTCTAAACAGACAAGAAACAAGCTATTGTTCCTGCAGCTCACCAGTGTCAGGCCATGCTCCCCACCCCCTCCTATTCTCAGTCTCCCATGCTTTAATAGTTCATAGCCTCTGCCCAGCTGCAACTGCTTCAAAAAGTAGGTGGTTCTGTGCAAGTCAGAGGCAAAACCATCCCGAGATCATTCCAGAATGGACAAGCTCATAGTACACTCAGTGATGAGGAAAGTTATCTGGCTCTCTAGCTTGCACCCTTGCAAGTACATAGTGCTTTCTTCTTATGTGTTTTGCATTGAGTGGTGTTGTAAAGGAAAGTTCTTAAGTTAAAAGAGATCACAGCTAAGGCTGGCAATGATCTTAAGCTACGTTTTTTCATTAGGTCATACTATATGGGTTACAACTTCTGGGTACATATACAACTTGTTCTGCCACCTATTAAATTTGCTTGCTCATTGCTATTACAAGTTCTCTTTATAACACTTGCCAAAATGTCTGGGCTGAAGTTTTCCATAACAAGTGTCAGAGGGTTTTTGTTTGGTTTTGAGGAGGAAAGCATAATTTATGGATATTATTTTGTTCCTGTGAGCTCCTAGTACCCTTTTCTAGGATGAACTTTAGCATTCTAGATCTTAATCTCGACTCAGACTTCGCACAAATGGCCATTGTGTTATGGACACATCTTTCATTCTTCCCAAGAAAGTCCCATTATAAAATTTCCCAAATCTAAGCATTTCTTAGCACATGCTGAAATACTCAGGGCTAGATTTGTGTATCAGTTTTCCACCGCCTACAAGCTCAGCACCTAGAGATATAATGTGATCTTCCTAAGGACTGAGCACACTTCTGCCTGTATCGCAACTGAAGGGACCAGGGGGCAAGTCAGCACTATCCAGTCCCAAAATATTCCTTGCTTCTCAAAATAAGGCCTTCCAAAATCTTTCAAAGTGGGCATAAAGCAATTCCTTATCCTCAGCTGGCTTTGTTCAAAACCTTACCTCTGCATGCTCCAGGCTGGCACCTATTATAACAGGCAGAGAACATACAGACACTAGTTTCCAGGTTCCATTTACAAGAGGGGTTGAAGTTGTACGTGCCCCAAGTTCTTAAATAAGATTGGGATTTTATACACAACTTCATAAAATTCAGTATGTTTCACGTGGGCAAAAATATGTGATGTTCTAAAATTGAATCATCTAGAGAAAAAGAGTATTATTTTGAATTTGACATAATATAAAGGGTCATCATAAAACTCTGCAGTGAATGTACTCCATGAAATGGTCACATAACTCACTATGTCACAAGTTTGTCCAAGGGCACAAATGCATCTTAAAATTTAACAGGTATATGTTAAATATAACACATACAAAGTATGCTTAGAGCAGTCTACAGCTATAGCAGTAGGAAAATGACATCATTCATTCCAGAAGGTACACATGAGCTTCCTGAAGGAAGCAACCCCAAAACCCACAGCAAGAGCAATCCTTCCTTCCTCCAACAGTGTATTTCCCATCTGGATGTCTGCTCACCGTGTTCAGAAATAAAAAGTTTCCTTTAAAAGCTTTACTCTGCCTTGCTGATTACTTTTCCAGGTCACCTTACACTTACCAATAAACACATATGTATATAAATAAAATCTATCACCACTCTTTTGTTTTAAACACCAGTTCCTCCAGTTACAGAGTCTTCTTCAGGGACATTTTGGGTTAAGGTCCTTATCACTTAATCACTTACTTTTAACTTCCCCCCCCAAAAAATATCAGAATTTCTTAAATAAGTCAAGTTAGAAGAGCATCAAAATGGACAGGACACACAAAAATAAGAGATGGTCAAAAGCAGGTGGCAAAATTTGTTTTACAGCCAGGTTTTCATGCACCACTAAGTCTTAAGGTTTGTTCTTTCCATTAATTTTTACATCTTCCATACAGTACTGGCAGACTGGCCTTACACATCCACGGTAGAAAATAAGCTAAAAAAGCTATACTTTTGAAGCTATACTTAGGTCAGACAGGAAGCAGACAGTTAAAGGCTTGGAAAAGTAGTGGATATCCAGTTTTAAAAACAGGGCTTGAAAAGGAAGATCAGCATTGCCCAACTTCCAGCTGTAAAGGGGGGAAAAAAAACAACGCCTGACTACCAGATGAAAAAGATACATTAAAATTGTGACAATTAACTGAAAGGAAGTAGTGCAAAACCCAAAAGAAACATAGGAAACCTGATCAGCCACAGAAAATAAGGAGGGTAGAGTTGACATACATCCTGCTTTGTACAAACAGATACAGCTGTGGAAAATTTCATCGGCGCAGGCAGTCCAGCTGTGCATCAGCAAGCTGAGCACCTCCACATGGAGAACATCCCATTTGACAACAAACTGCTGGCCTTTATCCAAAGGCAACTCTCTCGTGCCAGTTGGGAAACAAAACAGGCCAGATCCTGCAGCAGCCCTTAGCTAAAAGTAAACCTACACTCATCTCCCCCATCGCCCAACATAAGAGCTTACACATTTGAGTCGGAAACTCCGGTAATTGCAGGCTTGACTCTCTGAGCACTTGCTTTGCTGGATTAAATGGTGAATAACAGCACTGATTCTCGTGGATGCTCAGTACTGAGTTGAATTATGTCATAATAGCACTTTAACAAAATGTGATCACATATTGAGGAGAAGCTCCGAATGGTTCCTTACTCTTGCTCCAACTCTGCAGCCAAAGGGGATTAACAATCGGGATTACCTCCTGCTGGCTGGCCCTGCTGAAGTTACCTAGGGCTCTGGAAGTGACACAGATAGGAAAAATTAAAAAAATCACCACCATTGGAGAGAAGCACCAAGTTCAATAACCATTACATTCATGGCCATTGATTTCCAAGAGGCCTAACCCAGATTTTAGTCATCCATAGCAACGTGCTCCACCAAACCCGGAAATCGGATTGTCTTACTCTCAGCCTTTTCAACAGTTTTAGAATGTTTCCCACGATGTTCCAGTACTAGAAAGTAATTTAATTGCAACATTTGGGACAGAAGCTTTTGAGAAATGGTAGAGGGGTAGAACTGCTGCTTCCTTGACCTGCTGATATCTGGAGATCTCCTCCCTACACCTCAGTCCAGGAAAGCTCTTCACCAACAAGGCTGCCGGGGCAGCAGCACCACACATTAGGTCACTTTACAAATTTATACCTAAAAGCTGCAGCTAAGGGCAAGTGCACACACAATGCCCTCTATTCAGTGAAATGGTGACAGGACAAAATGGGCTCTTCTGTTCTTCTGCCTGAAATTTCCAGGTGCTGTGCCACGACATGGAAGTTGGATGTAAACAAAAACGTCAGCTGGAAGTCACGCTTCCTCTCAAGGACCAGCATTTCATCCCTATTGATATCAAGCAGTTGCATCTCCCAGGTTGTCAGAGGGTTTTCCTTTCAAGTGGTCAAAGCAGAGCAACCAGAGAAAGTCACTCCTGCTGCACACTGTTGGGACTGAGCCGATTCAGGCGCTGGGTCCCCGGGCTGTGCTCCCCCCTAACCGCAAACAGGCTTTTGTGACCTTAAGCTTCCAGCTGTACACATGATGTAAACATTGCTGACCCACCACAATTACAACTTGTATTATTTTTTCCAGAGTTTCACAGTTTCTAGTTGTCTTCATTTTGAAGTGCTTCCAGCTAGTTTCACCCCTTTTCTTTCACTCTTTGCCTATTTTGAGACAATAAAAGCAGGAAATGTCTCATTACACACAGGCTTCACGTTTTCTGCAACACATTCTCAGGCTCTAATGAGGTTAAGTGAAAAAAACCCCAGTATTTTCTATGGGAAGTTAAAAGTTTGCCAAAATGCCTTAAGCTGGTCATGAGAAGATGCACACTGCACTTCAGTCAAACAAATTAATCACTTAGGTTTAAAAATCTGAAGGAAAGAATGTCTCACAACAGCTCACTGCTAATCCCACCTGAACCAGAAGAGCAAACTTCTCAACTGCTTTACAACTATTTTTAAGGACCAGGCTCCCATGCCAAAGTAGCTCCCAAAATGCACTCTGATCACCCCATATTACTGTCATAGTGCAAAAAAAGAACATTCCAAGGGCAAAGTATCTCCCACTGGAGTCAAGAAAATGCCAGGGAGCATTCATACAATCTACCCAGATGCTCTGTCACAGCTTCAGCATTCCCTTTTATTCTAGCAGGAACAAAAAAGCCATTGTGCAGGGGAGAAACAGAAAAACTTTTAAAGTCTGGTTTTTGGTGGAGTGGACCTGTTCCCAAACACAGGCAGGCACATGTGGCAGCCCTCCTTCAGCAGTGGGTGACACTTCTTTGGCTGTTGCCAAGTTCTGTGGACACCTGACACTTTGGCATCTGTCCTGCTGTCACCTTGGGTGAAGTGGCCAATGAATGTAGGGAATCAGTACACCATTTCTTTTCCTAAGGGAAACAAGTGAAGACTCCCATCTTGTCAAGGCCTTCTGGACCTTTCTCCCCAAGCCTGGTTCAAAGCTAACCACCTTTGCAGAGTGCCCGTTCTCAAGGGGGTGACTTCACCTCTCAGTTCACTGGCTGTAGAAACGTCGATTCAAAGTTGACATCCATCCCATTCAAGTATCTGCTAAACTGCAGTGCAAGCAACTCAGATTCAGAAGTTGTGGTCTCCAGTTCCCCAAAACATGATGCCACCTATTCAGCTTATACCAAAAGATATTCAGTACAGACACCATACACACCCTAAGCAGTCTCTCACTACGTTAAAACCTGTTTCTACTGCATTGGTATTTTCCATGTCAAAACACATACCAGTTCCTCCTGAACACATTCATGTGCTATTCTTCAACAACACTAGTACTCTGGGAACTATACAAGCCCTTAAGTAACACTATTTTTTCTGCATCTATGCCCAAGTTTTATTATTTCACCCACAGTCATTAAATTCTTGCTGTGCACTGGCCCCCGTACAGCATTAGCTGCTTGCTGTTTACTCAAGCACTTGTGATAAAAACCACAGCCATTCTATGCCAAACTAAGACTTGTTAGCAAGAGCACAAAATTTAAAATAAGAGTGTTCCCAGAGCCAAGTTCGAAGTGCACCAGCTCAATGCCACTGGCTGAAGTTTTGAAGTTATGCCTGTACCGGTCATGGTGAAAAACAGCAAGGCAGGTTTCTCCCATGTTTACCTGAAGGAACTGATAGCTCCTGTTTACAGGCTATTTCCATTGCTTGCCCTCAACAGTGAGTTTTTCAGCAGCTGTGTATCTTTGGCACATGGGGGCACACACACACATAAACAAAAGTTGTCAAAAAACAGGAGGAAGTCAAAATAGCGTAACACCTTGCAGAGAATCTGGACAGAAAGCTTCAGGTTGCCTTTCACATCTTCCACGTCACTATAACTGCATTTTCTCACTTCAAAATACAGTTCTTATTTAAACAGACAGCTGAGGAGAAAAAGGTCCGAATAACATAGTTGGTAAATACTTTTATCTGAAGCCTAAAGGGTTCTGCACCCTGTTCTGGGGATGGGCTGCAAAATCAGGCAATGTGGTCTTTATAAAAGAGTGTGAGAGTCAGTGAGCAACGCCAGTTTGAAAATGTTTCATAGCAAAACCATAGCACAAGTGGAAAGCGTTAACTAAAACATCCTCCCTAGAAGTGAAATCACTTATTTCATCAGACCCAGTACCCAGCTGTGCCTCCACAGCAAACACTACCATGAAGTGCTCTGAACCTCAGCAGCGCCTGGAAACACAGACAGCAAACTGCACGGATCATCACATATGAAGGCAATAACCCCACTGAAACAACTGATGGTAAAGGCTGGACGCCACTCAAGTCTGTCCTCTGCCCAAATGCGACCCAGAGCAGTGAGAGAAGAGCACAAGCAACAAGCGCCAGTAGTCAACTTCCGTAGGAAAAAGTACGTGCCTTCCTTTGGCAGCTGTTTTCCAGCCCAGCCCAGTCCAGTCCACTGCTGCCAGGGGAGCCTGGACTGTGGCAGCAGCATCCAACAGCTGCCTCCCCAGCTGAGAATGGCCGAGATACAGCTCGACGTGCCCCGTCCGCTGCTCCCTCCCGCCAGCACACAGCCACCAGCCCGCTGAGAGCCACCCGTTCCTCCCGTCGGCAGCTAGCAAATCCCTGTTTGGGAGGAGGAGGGAGGGGGTGAAGGGGTGTGTGTGGGCGGGGGAGAGGGATTTATTGATTAAAAAGAAAAGAAAAAAGTAGGGAAGTGACACAAAGATGCGCTCTCAAAGGGGCTGCGAGGCCGGCGGGGTTGATGGACGGGTGGATATGTAGGTAGATGGGTAAGTAGCTGGATGGGTGGGTAGATGGACGGAGGGACCATCCCTTACCTGCTGCGCTACCGCTCTCCCTGCGCCGCTGCCACCGCCGCGCTCCGCCTGCCGCCGCGGGGCGGATTTATAGCCCACGNGACGGGGCGGGCCGCCACCCGTTCCAGGGCTCCACCCGCCCGTCCCCACGCCCCAGGGCTCCCTCCCACGTCGCCCGCAGATGTTTGCGGCGGCTACATCCCGGATGCCCGGTTCGCGCAGATCCCTAAATATCAGCGGGGGATCCCCGGCGCACACCCGCAAGCCCGGGTTCGTCCAAGCGCGCAGCCCAGCCCGGGGGAAGCTCGCTGCTGGCATCTCCTTCCCGGGCAAGCTTTGGGAGCAGCGAAGGGCTGAAACCTGCCTCCCTGCTTCCCGGGTTTGTGCCGGTAAGAAGAGATTTCACACAATTTAGTGAGGAGAGACGATTTGGGAGCGAGGACCGAATGTGCAGCAGTGTTGGGAAAGGCTGAGCAAAGGATGGCAACAGGGGAGTCCTGGCACATACGGTCAAAAAACGTGTGGGTACATGTACTACGACATAAAAATAAGGCTGTTCCCCAGACCCTGAACTGCAAAACCTTATGCTCATGCATTAACACGACCACGCTGAAGGAACTCGGGTTGCAGGAGGAAGAAAACAACGCTTTCACAGATTTCTGATGAAGTTCAGGGGGTGCAGCGGGTGCTGCAAGTGCCGTTGTGTTTCCCAGCGAGCAGCTCTTTTGGCAAGGAGCGCAGCTAATCGTTTATTCCAAAAAGAGGCCCTGGGCTGCTGTGTACAGAACATCTCTATATACACAGTTCTGCGTGTAGCCACCCGCTAAGGGGCGGGTTAAAGCCTGAGCTGCTTTCTCTGTGGCTTTTCTGTAAGGTGCACTTGCCCCGTGTGTGTGATTTCACTTAACAGTCTCACTTTTATGGCAGGTTGCTGTGTCCCAACCTGATGAAATCCACGGCATGAAATCAGAAATTCCTGAAACTCTGTTTTCAACTCTCTGTCTGTTTTCTCAGCTATACAATAAGCTTATTAAGTCCAGTCCATAAAACTTGCTGCTGCTGCTGCTCAAATGCATATTAACTTCTCTCCTCCTAACCCAGCCTCTGCACCTGAGTCAGAAAGTGCTGCCTTGGGAAAAAGAACCCTGGAAACCTGGTTCCTTTTTCACCACGAAACGGTGGGAGAGCGTGGTGTGCAGCAATAATTCTGAAACGTTACTAGGTGTAGAACACAGGAAATTTCTTACCATGTTTTCTTACCTTTGATTAGTTATTGTCTGCAAGAATGAAAAGTATTTCTGAAACAACAAAAGAGAGGCATCTGTTGCTCTAAGACAGCACTGCTCTGTGTGTGCTTCGTTGGTTTTCTTCAGCAGAGAAGGTCTAACCTTCATCACGCTCATTCGAGCTGCGGGGCCAGGAAAGCAGTGAAACCTTCACAAATAATTTCATTTCCAACGGAGCATATTTTGAAGTCGTATCCTCAAACTTCTGCCATCCAATCACTGCCTTGCTATGTTTGTTATGGAAGATCTGCCTAGCGCGGTGGCTCCTAAAGTTACGGAACAAGTGCAAATGCTAGAACAAGAAGATGGGCTTGACTAATTTTCCAAGGGATTAATCCTTCCTTCATCTGACCATGAAACAAAATCCTAGCTCAGAAACATTCAGTCCTTCAGAAAACAGATCTGGGTCAGTGTCTGAACTGTGTGGCTTGGCCCGTCTTCAAGCAGTTTTTCAGTCCGCTGTGCTTGGCTGCTTTTTGGGGAAGGGGCTGAAAGTTCCAGAGATTCAAATAGAATGAACTGTTCCCTGTGCACAAAATGCAGACTTTTGCAGTAAAAAAAAAAACCCAAGTACTGAGGCTGGAATGAACTGGAGAGCAGGAATGAAGTGTTTGCTTTTGCTTTGGCCTTTGCAGTTTGTTTGTTATTTAGATCACATGTAGGGTTGGACCCTACAAATTGTTGGGGACAGGCAGGGAGAAGCCCCTAGGAGTCGGCAGCTGTGAGCCCACAGGGGCAGGAAAGCCCATGAATGTGTGCATCCAAACTGAGCCATCACTAGCTCGAGCCCTGTTCCTGAATATTTTGCTGGTTATGACTGAGAATAACATGGTGGTTTACAGGGTCTTTTGAGGATGAATGGTGGGTTGAAAAAGAAAATGAAGTAATTCCAAAATTCCAAGTAAGGAAGATGTAATTGCTAAAGTTTGTACTCAGAGCCAAATCCTGTCGTGGGCCAGAAAGGAGAACAGCTGAAAGCTTGGGGAACATAATTCCCCGCTGCTTGAAAAGGTCTACTTAGAAGACAGGTAGGGAAAATGGGAATTTCAAGGCTGAATTTGGCAGAGTGGCACCGCTGACAATGCAACAGCCACAGCCTCAGTGGGTTTTCACCCCATGCTGGGCTGCATGGCTGCTTGCACCGTGTTCCCATAGCAGCTGAGTGGCTCATGGACCAGTATCTGTACGTGTACAGACGTGTGTGCTGTAGGAACCACCGTGCTGGGGAGATGAGGCAAGCTGCCATCCACGTGGACCCACGGAAAACCTAATGACTAATCCTACTATAAATATTATTTTAAATAATAAACCAGTTTTATACAGCTGGTATGCACTTCAGAAGAGCATCTCTATTGGGGGTGGCTGCCCAGCCCTAGATGTCCATTCCTGTGCCAGCAAATGGGCTTTTCAACCTAACCTGAAAGCACCAACCCTCTCCAGTGCTATCTACGGCTTTCACTTGAGATCGCAGCATAGACCTCCAAGATTTTTAAGATTAAAGTAAACAAGTCCTTGATTTACTCTTTTATTTTGTTTTACTAAACTGGGCTACCGTAGGTGTACGCACACACAAAGACATGTTTGCACAAAGAGGGGAAATGGCATGCTTCCATGCTAGAGAAAGACTAATCGTATGTGCTGAGCAGAAACCTGCCTCTGTGCCCCAATACCTGACAGTAACAATATTTCAGCATTTAAATAGCACTTTAAAGCCATTAACTAATCAATGCTTACAAGGCTCCAGGGGAAAGAGAGTGGTGCAAACGAAGAACCACCAGAGACCTGATCCAAAGTCCAATGGAGGGTAGCGATTCCATCTATTTCAATGCTATGGAAACAGGTTTTAATTATGAGACTATTCTTTCCTTTGACGTTGTATTTCTTGCCGTGCCAGCATTAGCTCAGGAAATGTCAGTGGCTGGACTAGAGCAGCAAAAAAAGGAAAAAAGATTTGAATGAAGTAAGAGCACAGCATTATTATTATTATTTTTGCAAATAATGTTATGCATTGCTTTCGAAAGATCTCTGCACACTGTTTACATTTAAACAGTGGTAATATTATTAGTCACTGCAAAAGTAACTGGGTGTTCCCTTGTTCTTGCTAACAATACAGCAGGGATAATTTTGGATTAAGCTACATGTTTTATGAAAAATATACTTGGTGTTTGCCGGTTCATGTCCAAAGAATTCCCCGTGTGACCCATCAAATATCACACCCCATCCACCGGGAATTTTATTCTACTGTAGCCTTTTGTTGTTGCCTTTGGATCCCTTGATGATGCTGACACGTAGCCATACGGGTCGGATGCCTTTCCAAAAATTACCCAATGCAGCTTTGAACCAAGGGCACTGACCTCAATAAAAAAATATAAATAAATAACACCACAGATTGCAGATTCGCATGCCCTTGTCAGAGATTTGCCTGATGTTATTCATATCCCCACATAAGTACTTATTTCCAGTTTGGAAACTGCTTTTGGCAGGTTTATCTGGTTCAGCAAAAGCATAGATGTGGGGTGAGTCATTCAGTGGGTCTTGCAATATGAACTTCCTGCCATTTGCAAAGGAAGTAGGCTGTTTAAATATGCTTTAGAAGACCAGGGTTTATCTGTAAATTCATTCAATGAGTGAAGGGGATGGGGGCTTAGTTTTGTTTTCCTTTGAGTAGGTATGGCCCTTCAGGAGCTTTTTGGTGCAGCGTTTTTGGTGCGTTTTTGCAGGAAGCTGTGTTAATTGAGGTTGGATCTGTGAGCTGAACTCACAGCAGGACTCAGCTGCTGAGTGACAGGGTTGCCCGGGCCCGGGTTCAGCACTCACACTTTTGGTCCAATGTCTGTGGACAACTAAGTGCCTAAGAACTGGGTTTCTAAGAAGTCAACTTGATGAGTGGTAAATATTAAAGCTAGCCAAGAGAAGAAGCCAAGAGGGACAAGGTCTAAAATAGATTTTATGTTTATTACCACATAAGGTTTTTGACTGTGAGTTCTCCCTGAGAGATGAATACCTACAGTCAGGGAGTGTTTCTCTAGTGCTGCCTCACAGCCCATAACCCACAGACAATGCAGGCATCTGGAGGGCTTGGTTTCATACACTATACTGACACAGTTGTGTTTGCACAATATTTTGCTCACAACGTCTCCTCGTGGAGCTGAGATAATACATTTTGTAAAATCGATGAAAATCCATCAAGCCAGACAGGAAAAAGTGAAAAATTTGGTTCTGCAGCTCACAGATGCCATTGCTGAGGTGAGGAGATGGTTTCATATTCCAAATGCTGTTTGAAGGGGAACCGGGACTTGACACATACTTCCCCTCCTCCTTCAAACAGAAAAGGCTCAAATTGCAATATCTAGATTAAAACCTGTTTCTCACACTGAGAACTCAGAGAAAGAGCCTTCATTTCCCAAGCTATCTTTTGTGGAAAGATCAAGCCATCAGGAGCTCTCTGAAACTTGCACAAGCTAAATCAAAAAGGAAGAAATCCCAACTGGGGTGTCAGTTAGGATCTAGAGCAACCCCTTCTCCCGGGGACAGTGGTTTCATGCACATCAAGTGGTAAAGAGAAGTGCTGCCTGATTTGGTGGTAGCCCAACCGGGGTTTAGGTCTCAGTGATATCTGAGTTTTGGACTAAAGAGACTCAGGTGAATTCAGCTGGCATACTCACCACAGTCCTAGTTTAATGCACTGCTGCTAATTACCAGTCCTGATGTAGTCTCAGGTTGTCTACCCAGATGGGTTCTTGGTGTTTCTCTTATTTGTCATCTGCTTGCTTTTGGGCAGAAGAAGCAGTATAGCACCGTGCACCATGGCCTGTATTTGCTTATGGCCAGCACGACACACATGATGACTGGCTGCTTATCTGCCCTCTTGTTTGCCCAATGCTCTAAACAGAAAGCTACTTAGGGCTGCTGGAAAATCAAAGAATTGGTTTTATGGGTACCTGAGAGTCCCTTGCATGAATGTATTTAGTTCTGCTGGAGGAATATTGCTCTCCTCAGACCTGTCCACCCATTAAGCACACGTGGGTACAACTGTAAATTACAAGCATAGAGCTTGTTTCTTTAGGGATCAACACCAAACATACAGATAAACACAGTATGTTCCCTTACAGATGTAGCTTTACCAAGCTGGCATGAGATAGTCTGTTTTTGTTCATGTTGATTCTGTTTGTGGTCAACTATGAGCAGGCAAAGAAGTAGAAACCTGTTCTAACTGTGAACTGAAAGCGGAGCCGTAACCCTGCACAGCAGTCAGAGACAGGAGAAATGAAACACAGAAAGGATGTAAATTAGGGAGGATTTTGCTCAACTCCCTCAGAGGTAGGTGGCCTTCTCCATCCCATTTCCAACATGAAACTGCATTTATCAGTGAGGGTTTGCTCTGGCTAAAGGAAACCAGTCAGAAAGTACTGCCTTCAGCATTAGCAACTGCTCTTTGACATTTCTTCTTGAACCTTTTTTTTTTCTAAAATGATCACAGAATCACAGAATATCAGGGACTGGAAGGGACCTTGAAAGCTCATCTAGTCCAATCCTCCTGCCAGAGCAGGAACACCTAGATCAGATTCACTCAGGAATGCGTCCGGGCGAGTTTTGAATGTCTCCAGAGAAGGAGACTCCACCACCTCCCTGGCAGCCCCTGCCAGTGTTCAGTCACTTTCACTGTGAAGAAATTTTTCCTCATATTTAACTGGAATCTCCTCTGTTCCAGCTTGCATCCATTACCCCTTGTCCTACCATTGGATGTTACTGAGAAGAGCCTGGCTCCATCCTCCTGACACTCACCCTTTACAGATTTATAAACATTAATAAGGTCACCCCTCACAAGAAGGCAAGCTGTACAGGTCACTAGTTCAATCCTCGAAGCACTAGATGAGTAGAGAGTTTAACACAGCCCAACTGATGCCTCCAGTTGGTCATCTGCAGCTTCTTGCACCTGCAGCCCTCCTTCGGTCTGCCTGGCCAATGCCTTGGGCTGCCAGGACTCTCCATCCCCATTCACTAGGTGGGGAGAATCTGACTGTCCATTGCAACTGTTGTCCTCTGCTGCATATTCATTGGCAAGTTTAAAGCAGTACTTTTAAGCTGTAAACTTTCCTAAAAGCTGATTTCCTAAAAGCTGATGTGGTGTTGAGGGATCTAGTGTAGGGGAGAACTTGTAGAGTAGGGCTGATGGTTGGACTTGATGATCCCAGGGGTCTCTTCCAACCTAAATGATTCTATGATTCTATGATTCTATGATTTCACATACTAGAAAACGGGGATCCTATATACTTGAGTGTTATGAGGAAACCCCTGCTCACATCCCCCCGACAGGCACAGTGTTAGGCATGGTCAAACAGAGTTGCACGTGCAACTTGAAGGAGACTTTTAAGTCATTTATGTAAAACAGATTTTTCAGCAACATGTTCCTGAGCAGAAAGGTGTGACCAAGGAAGTGCTGGGTATGTGTGCTCTGATAAATTAAGCCATCCAAAGCGAGAGATCATAGGGTTTGGAAGCCACCATGGAATCTTCTGATTCCAAATATTTTGGTGCAGGTCACATCAGCTGACGTGCCTGCAGCTCCTGTACAGACCAGGAGAGAAGGCACCAAATGCAATTTGACATCTTTTTGATTCCCTGTGATCATTATTTGGCTGAGCAATATTGCTCCAAAACTGAAGTGCCACTCTCTCCCATTAGTCCCCATCTTTAATTGTTATATTTTTAAAGAATTTCCTCTACTATCTAGAAATCTGGGAAGTACTTCCCTCCCCATCGCCTTCTCCTCCCGGTCAGTCTGGCTGAAGCATTGCTACACATACAAATACGTAGGCACAGGTACTTGTGTGTGTACCAGAAACCTTCCCAGTCCCTTTTTCACAGCCTCTCTGAAGAAGCCTCCAACTCCCATCCCAGCTGAACTTTTGAACCCACCAAGAAGGAGATAGCTTGAATTCAAGCCAAACAGGCTGGTGAGTGCCTATCGGTTTGAGGAGCAACTAAGCAAGGACAAGTCAGAATGCTGTCCTCACTTGGGTCTGACAAGGAAGAGGTGGTAAAATTCCTGATCATTGTCTAATCTGCCTGACATAGTAATGTCATGTGGCCTCTGCTTGGAAATGCACTTACAAGTATATGTCCTTTTGTCCTGAGCACGAATTTACATAGCAATAATACGGTCAAGCAATTGACTAAAAGAAAGTCTGGTTCTGCAGACCCTTAATGACACGTATCTCTTGCAATCAGTTAGATGGCTACAGCCCTCTTCTGAGGGTTTTGAAGATAGATGTTGCTCTTCCAGCTTTAAACCCACAGTCAAAGAAGCACAAAGTGCTTTTGCTGGTTGTGCTGTGTACTCAGAGCTGACCACGCACCAACAGGCCTGGGACCACATGCTTCACATGGGCAACAAGTTCATGGACTTGTTCTCCTGGTGATAAACTACAAACACCTATGAAACAAATAACTCCCCTGTCTTGTGTTCAGGATGAGAAAGTGGAGGTTGGCTCATTTCTTACAGAAGTTTTAAAGAAGGGGGTGCCACAGGAGATAGGACACAAGCAGCAAGTCTTTTACTGCAGTCTGGTTAAGGGGTCTCTTTTGGCATCATATGGCAAGGACTGGGTATGTTGCCCTAAGACAGAGTGATGGAGGGAATGGGGACAGGAGAAGAGAGCAATAGGTAAGCTGATAGCAGCCCTTGCAGCAAAACTGGGTGTCCTCTTCTGCCAACCATTTCAAAACCATTGCTCAGAATCAAACAGCTGGCACTAAATCAGCAATTAATTCATTTAATAGCTGGAAAGGCTGTTCCCTATTAAACGAGACAGGGTAAATCTGTTTCAGATTAACAAGTCAAATGAGTCACAAAAAAGTCCCAGTTTGGTGTTGAGTTTTGGTCTATACAAGCTGCATCTCAAACAGATGCTGTGTCCATACTTCTAAATATAAAAGGGCCAAAACCCAGTCTCTGGCCCCGACACTAAGTGGCTTGGTGTGGCTTAGGCTTCACATCTTAGGACCAGCCCTCTGTGGCAGATGGACCACACACACCTTGTCTGGCACTTGGCCCTGGTGCTCTTCCGTGCTACAAGTTGTGTCTCCGTGGTCCTAAAAACATGACCATTATTTTTTTTAATATGTTTTTGAGTTCAAAGACTCTGAAATGATCTAAGGGTGGTGTTGCTGGTGTTGCAACTCACAAGACTGATGTTTTTATGGCACGAAGCTGAAGGGGTGTGTTGCATACCCCAGGGCGTGCATGGGGCTATATGAGAGTGCCAGGAGGATGTAAGGCCTGAAGGGACAACCTTGGGGGACTGTGTAGGCTGGGAGGTAGTCTTCTCCATACTGCCTGATGATAGCTCCTGGGAAGAGGCCAGACCAGAGCCAAATAGCAATTTAGTGTGAGGGCAGTCATGGATCTGGGTGTTGAGCTCTTTCCCTGTTCCCTTTTAGCCTGAACACATCCAGACGAACTGAGCAGGCTCTCTGAGCAGGTTTTATCATCACATGCATCCAATTGGAGTTACTGAAAAGAGGACAGCCCCTGCAAACATCTGAAGCCCTAAGTGCTCCTCGAAAACTCCTCACTAGTGAAGGATTGCAGGAGATAAAGCACCACTTCTACCAACAGCCTCTGGCTAGGTGGAAAACACTGGAAAATTTCAGCAGCATTTCCCCTCCTATCTGCCTGAAATTGGGTGCCAAAAGGAAGACAGTAGCCTTATTTCTCACAGCAACTGAAATTTTTATTGTGTTAAACAGCTGTCAGTTAACTCAAGAGCAACTCTAATAGTTTTTTAAAGAAATATACAGACACTCCCATAAAGAAAACATAACTATTTTGTTTTTACAGGAAAGAAAAAGCAAAATGAAAGTGAAGGAGTTTTCAAGATACTGCAGAGGAGAGTAGAGAGTTACTGCAATCCAAATCACACCTCCAGGAAAGCTTTCCTCAGCCTGAGGTGAACAAGAGAGGCTCTTTGGTCTAGGAATAATCCAGCTGGTAAAACTGTCAGACATAAGTGATTGATGGGTTGAATGTCTGTCATATGCAAAATATTCTGTGGAGGTTCCTGACAACTGGGAAAGGGCTGCTGCTGAGAAGACTGTCTATGTGAATGAAGACAGAGGGGTGAATATAGTATATGTTATCTGCTGACACTCTTGATACCATCACCCACAGTATTCTTATTTTCAAGTTGAGAAGGTATGGCATGCATGAGTATAGCTTGAAAAATGGTTGTAATGTGTGTAATAATCAGTGGCTTAATATCCACTTGAAGGCAAGTAACAAGTGGAGTGTCACAGTGGTCCACTACTTTTCAGTGTATTCATCAAAGATTTGGGTCATTGGACCAGGGGAGTGCACCCAGCAGCAAATTCCAGATGGTGGTCAATGATTGATATACCAAGTGACACAGCTTTAACCCAGAAGGACTCTGAGAAACATGAGAATCATGCCAACACGGACTTCCTGAAATTCAGCAGGGAAAAGGGCAGAGTTCTGTGCCTGGGGTAGAATAAACCCATGCATCAGCACAGGTTGGGAACTGAATGGCTGAGACTAGATAAAAGACAATCTGAGGTTTGCAGCTGATGCCAGAATGAGTAAAAGGCATTACAGGTAGTGGAAATTGCACACTGAGATACAGCAGGAAAAGTGTGCCCAGGAGATCCAGGGAAATGATTACCTCCCTTACTCATCCACGGTGAGAACTGGTTTTGGACCTACCAGGATGTCAATGTCCTTAAATAGCTCAGCAAAGAGCTGCAAAGATAGTTAGGGGGTTAGGGCACACAATCTTCAAGGAGAAGGTAAGGTAGGTGGTCTTGTTTAGTCATGGAAAGAGGAGACTCAAGGTGGTCTAATAACAGCCTACATCTATTTGAAAGTAAACTGCAGGGATGAAGCCAACCCCTTTCCAGTAGAGGCAGAGAATATGATGAGGCAAGATCTACAAGTTGTACCCATGGAGGCTGAGATTAGATGGAAGTTTAAGGCACTGACTAAGAAAACAAGAATAAGTTCTGCTTGGTGGAAGCAGCAGGCCCAAAGAAAAGCCACCATAGGAAGACATAGTGTAGATCACAATGTTAGGATTACCACGAGAAAACAGAGTGAACAACGAAGCGTGCCAAGAAGACTGCTTAAAAAGCTCAACTCTGGAGGCTTCAGCTAACTAGCCAAAATAACCAGTTGCTGTTCTGAAATGCTAGTGCAGCATCTCCTCCGGAGATGGAATGTAGGGTTAGAGATTTAAAAACCCAAGGCAGAAATTAAAAGAGGCAGGAGGTCTGAGCTACTATAGTATTTCAATCAGCAGTAAATGGAGTTATCCCATGTCCAAATGGCAGATGGACTTAGTGCTTTTCTGAAAAAGGATCAAAGTTATATCTTGCAAGAATAAATAGAGTTTTGATATTAAAAGAGAGGAATGATCTAGGTTTAGCTCTGGGTGTGGAAAATTCCAGGATTTTGTCTACATGAGATTAGTACATATGACATTTAATACCATTTCTAGACTAAACAAACTAGACCCTACCAAAAAAGTCGGACAATAATTTTCAGAATTAAAAATCAAAGGCAATTTTGGAAGAACAGCAGATGTTGCTTACCCTACCCATGTCTTAATGTTTAGAACAAGTATCTAAGGGAGCAAACACCTGAGGTTTAATGTGAGCAGGTCAACCTAATTTAAAACCTGCAAACGTATTTTTTTTTTCAACACATGAGTGATCAACATTTTCAGAGCTACAGCTAAGGGTAGACTTTAGATCAGAAAACATTGATGAAGGTTATTGGTAGGCTGTGTCTGCATGGCCTATTTCCAGCTCTTGTTATCACTGGAAATGGAAGAGCTCACTGATGGGTAGAACTTGATTCAGATGCACCAGACTGGGGACCACCAGTTGGAGTAGGATGGCATTCAGGTGAAAATTTGGAGAAGGAAAAATAATTCACAACCATTGAAGACTCTCAGGGCTCCCCTGGGGGTTATCCAATGAACAGAGCTAGCAAAAAGTCTTTGTCACTGTTATGGAGAGCATGGGCCAAGCAGAGTAAGGAACAACTGAAACCACTGTTAACAGTAGCAAGGGAAAAAAGGCATCTTGAAGGCCTAGTTGCATTTACTGGCTAGGAACCATAAGTCTTTCTAAGTTTCTGTCCTAAGAAAAACTTGGTAAAAAGCACGGTACTTGGTCATATCACCTTTCTCTTTGCTACATAGTGTGCTGCACAGATAGTAATGTCCTGCAGTAGCAACACCTCTGTGGGCATGGGATCTCACAGTTTGTTGTGAAATAAATGTGCACCCACGCCGCTGCTGCTTCTTCTCGTAACCTCAGCCCAGTGGGCTGATCACCACCAGTCTTAAACTGAAAAAGCAGATTTTTACAAAGGCTGGGCAGAAAGACTGTGTTTAGCCCTGTTACCTCATTGAACCATGTGCCTGCCAGCATAGCCAAGGATTTTAATTCAGCTTTTCATCACCCAGCGGTGAGATAGAACATCTATGGACACAAGGCCCCAGTTGTTTAATAGAGTGTAGTAAAGCTTTACAAATGTGGCTAATTATTATTTATTAGTATTGGTATTATACTGCAGGGGAGAGCTAAGGTTAAGAACCTTGCTTTGCTACACTTTACTAAAAATGAAGCTGGAGAGAGTGTTTCTGGCAAAAAATGCTCATTATTGAAATGGTGAGGCCATTCCTTATCATCTCCCTATCACCTGGACTAAGGCCAGAGTTTGTGTCTTGAATACTTCAAGGTTATAAGTCACTGCAAGTATAGGAGCTAGCACAAATACTAGTACTGTAGGATGAGTAGATTTTGGGTGCATGTAGGTACACTTTGTAGAAAGGCTTGAATGCAGTAATCCAGCCACGTGTGGTCTTTGGCAGTAAAAAGGGAGAATCTAACCACCAGTAAAGAGCACCCTGTGTCATGAAGCTTTCTCTGGGTTGCCTCAACTTCAGTGAAGAACTGAAGTTCAGATGAGCTTTGAGATGAGAGATTTGAGCAGGCTGATTAATACCGACTTCACCCCAGGAGAATATTAGGAATGCACTGAAACAAAAAACTGAAAACCAAAATTTTGAGCTCTGAGACCCTGTATCTGAACAAAAAAAAAGCCCTGCTTGTACTATATTTTGTGTCTCTTCAGCTCAGAAAGGCCCTGAGCAAACCGATAAGGGACGACATGAAAAACATTTCTTACTGCGTGTAAGATTTCCTGTTGAGCGTGCTTTCCCTTCTGGAATGCATTTATTGCTTTGTTTGTCCCACACATTACAGGTTATTTTCATCTCCAAAGCAGTTCTTTAAAAATTATCAGAATACAAAAGGCAACAAAAATCTGTTGCAGTTTGGATCGTCACTTCACTTAAGTCATTCACCCTCCAAAGCCATTTTATTAGAAACTTAAATAAATGCTGAAGAAATTTCTTAACTGTGAAGGGAAGCCTTAACCATAACTAGCTAACACATCGTGAGAAGCATAAAACTCTGTCTGCAGCAGTGTTAAAAACTGTGAATTACAGGAAATTGGGAAAAACGCTTTTAAAAATACGCTTTTGTAGCATGGACAAACAAACAAACAAAAACTTTAACTAGATTCTTTTTCTACAAAACCATTGCCACATCTAAATCTTCCTAACTGGTTTATCACTGTCATTATTTCCAAGAGGAAAAAGCCCACAGGAGCCAAATGTAATCTCGTGTTCTATCTGTGCCACTTGATGCAGCCCCGGAGGAGAGACAGATCTCGCCCCAGTGGTCAGCTGGGGAGCTGCTTTACAGCAGTTTATTTTCAGTGATGAAAGGAGTTTTTCTACGTCCTGTCACTGTTAAAAATCCAAAACAAAGGCCAAAAGCAGACTTGAGCTGGCTGAGACCCGTTATTTGTTGATCTTTCATCGTGTCAGTGTTTTTAGCTTCAACCCAGTCTTGGTCAAGCAGAAAGCTCCAGATGCAGATATGAAAGCCAAACCTCAGCCCTTCTTTCTGTGGGTGTGGTGATTTTCCAGGAAGGGTCTCAAAGACTTTCAGTTCTGATCTGCCACCTCTGCATGAGAGACCTCATGAAACAACAGACTTATAGAATCATAGACCGGTATACATTGGAAGGGACCTTAAAGATCATCTAGTCCCAGCACCACTGGTGGGGGGAAACTCTCACTAGACCAGGTTGCTCAAAGCCCCATCCAGCCTGATCTTGAACATTTCTGAGGATGGAGCATCTGTGACTTCTCTGGGCAACCTGTGCCTGTGCCTCACCACCCTCATAGTGAAAAAAAATTCTTTAGAGTATTAATGGAATCTGGTCGATTCTGTCTTCTAAAGAGGAGATATGTAACTCAGCTGTTGGAGGTTATCATATCATATGTAACCTCACTGTAAGGATACATCCTTCAAGGCTCTTTCTGGATGAGAGAATCCACATCCTTAGCTTGGCCCCTCCTTCATGCAGGTTTGCAGGAACAGCTTATCAGAGTTGCTGGTCTAAGGAAAGGGCTGCAGAAAATGGATCCTCACCTACATCGAAGTGGCTTCAAAGGAGTGCCTGGCTGTTGAGGATGAGTCCCTGCCAGTGCTGCAGAGCAATTTATACTCTCTGCCTGGGTGATCACACTGAGCCAGGAGCACACTCTCAGCCCAAGGTGGAAAAAAACCTCAAACAACACGATGCATGATAACTACTGGTATCAAAAATGTTCTGGGCTCAGCAGCTGCCAGTGCCTCTTCATAGACGTTTGTCAAAACAGAACTTTCTTCACAAAAAGGGGAAATTCCTTTTTTTTTATTATTATTCTTCATTTTTTTTTCTTTCCCCAGCAGCTGCAGTGTACTGAAGTAGACATTTTTAGAGCCACATCATCTGCGTGCCCACTGCCAATATCCAGCAGCTATGTACTCAAGAGTTTTCCTGGCGAAGGATCAAATGTCCCTGGAATAATCTCAAGGGGCCTCAGTTCGTGTGTTCCCTGGTGCTGTAGAAACCCTGAGCCAGGGCACAGAGGTGTGATCCTGAGTCTGCAGATCTGGTAAATATTTAAGGTTGGGATTAGCAGCTATTTTAAAACACCTTTTCCTGATAAACATTCGCCTGTGCTGCGACACCCAAAGTCCCTCCTGCAGTTAAATAACAGTAATGAATTGTTATTTTCATTGATATGGGTTTCTGTTTAGATACTTAACACTTAAGTCAGTTTCTTAATACAGGCCTAAGGTTTGCTTATAAAAGGGGAAAAGGAATGACATATCTATCCTAACCTGGATGACTGACCAAAGATCTAAGATCTGAGGTGCTTATGGTTAGGAGGAAAAACCGAACATTGTATCAGGTACTTTGTTCAGTCCATTTATAAATCTGGTTTTAATTTGGGTGAGGACAAATCCCCGTTTTTCTGGCTGTAAAATGGAGGGACAAAGAAGCAGGAAGCCAAAAAACAAACAAACACACAAACAAAAAACCCCACAAAGTGAAGGAGGAGGGGGAACAGATCTGGTAGTTAACAGTAAAATCAATTTCTTGTTGTTAAGACCATTTCACATTTAAAGATAAATGCAAGAGATAGCTGCTGTTTTAGAGAAACTTTAGCAGCAGTTAAGATTTTTTTAAGTCTAGGAAACTCTGCTGAGGGCACAAGATGGGCACGTGTCACTCTACAAGGTAAAAACACCCCGAATAACTCTGGAAGCTGAATATGTCTATTTCTGTTTATTGCTTTGCGCTCAATCTACTGATGGGGTAAATATTTGGAGAAGAAAAGTAGCATAAACATCACCGAAGCACGTGGAGAAGGGAGGGACAGACATCCTGGAAAACAGGGGATGGGTCCCTGCAAGAGGCTAGAAGAAAGGTTTTGAGCCAGTTTCCTATAGAAAGAAGATCAGAGAAGTTTGGGTAGTTTCTTGTATTTGTAACCATTTAAACAGCACAGGACTTCAACAAGATGTTCCTAAAGTACTGCACTGCAGCATAAAAAGAGATTAAAAAAAGATACTAGGTGAAAATACTACTGTATATACTTGAGAAAAGAGGCTACTAGCCTCAAGACTTTCCTCTATTGACAGGAAACTGGAGTAGGAAAGCAAATCCCAGCATTTTCCAAATAGTATTTATTTTTTCCCTTAAAGTGCAAAGGCTGCCAAGCAGCTTCTAGTGGAAAGAACAGAACCTGTATTTTCAAATCAAAGGATAAAAAATTAGAGAGTAAGGTGACTTGAAATGGGAATATGCTTTGGAAAAAGGCTCAAGTAAATGTAGCCATACCTTATCAGCTTATTATTTTTTTTAATCTGTTTTTAAATCATCCAGCATTAGAGCTTGGGGTTTCTGTATGTGATGCCTCCTAATATATATTATTTTAAGAAATTATTTTTCATTTTTCCTTCCTGTTAGTTCTTTCTTACCATAGGTGTGGGCATTTCCTGCTAATACATAACACACTCTTGATAATATTTCCATGTAAAAGAAGGGTAGCAGTTCTGGGGTTTTCCTTCTTTGTGTTTCTGTGGCATTTCCACTGGTTCTCTCCCACTTTAAATATTTTGAAAAGCAAAGTAAACTTTATTTTTAAAACATCTCCTCATAAATCTTGTTTCCTAAAGTGCTTGTGAGGTTCATAGTTCTTCACTAAGTGTCTCTGTTTTCTTTATATCTTTTTTTTTAACATGTGGTATCCAAAGCTAGCACTGAAATTGGGGAGTCAGAAGGGCTGAAGGGCTTGTCCATAAATTTGTCTCTCCTCTCCTCTCCTCTCCTCTCCTCTCCTCTCCTCTCCTCTCC
>VZTM01013324.1:46911-83655 GCA_013400555.1 Jacana jacana
CCCCCCCTCCCCCCCCCTCTCCTCCCCCTCTCCCTCTCCCTCTCCCTCTCCCTCTCCATCTCCATCTCCATCTCCATCTCCATCTCCATCTTCCTCTTCCTCTCATAATTTCTGTGTTTTTAATAAATTAATTAATTTACACTATTTCTTCTGGTGAGATCATTTTGAGTGTTGAATCTGCCTGCACACATTGGTGCCAGTTGCCCATGCAACCTAGAATTGTGTTTTATAGTGATATAAATTGCTAGCTGAAAGGGGCTATTTGATGTGCCACCCCTGTTGGGGGTAGCAATTGTTGTGCCCTGCTCAGGTCCTGCCAGAAAACCAGCTCCAGTATGGATTCATCTCCACAGGCCACAGCTTCTGCCAGGAGCCTGCTCCAACATGGGCTATGCAACTTCCTACAGGGCACATCCACCTGCTCCAGCATGGGGTCCTCCATGGGCTGCAGGTGGATATTTGCTCCACCATTTACTTTCA
The DNA here is from genome assembly GCA_013400555.1 of Jacana jacana. NCBI lineage: Eukaryota > Metazoa > Chordata > Aves > Charadriiformes > Jacanidae > Jacana > Jacana jacana. Next base: position 47,392 of record VZTM01013324.1, read on the forward strand.
TGGGCTGAGGAGGAACAGCCTGCCTGTTCCTCCCCAAGCCCAGGTCTTGACCATTGGCTGCAGGGGAATCTTCTCTGACTCCTGGAGCCCTTCCTCCCCCTCCTTCTTCACTAACCTGGATGTCTGCAGAGTTGTCTCTCTAACATATTCTCACTCTTCTCTCCCAGCTGCTGTCATGCCAAAGATTTTCCCCATCTTAAATATACTCTCACGGAGGTACTACCAGGTCACCAACTGGTAGCATTGGCCAGGAGCAGGTCTGTCTTGGAGCCGACTGGAACTGGCTGTTCAGCTATGGGGAAAGCTTCTAGCAGCTTCCCACAGAAGCCATCCCTGCAGATGCCCTGGCTACCAAAACCTTGCTTCATGGACCCTGTACAATGAGTTACCGTGTCAGAGAAGAATCTAAATTCCTTCACCATGCTTTACTTCTGACAAAACCATGCTGGCTATTCCTTAGCACCCTGTTGTCTTCCAAGTGCTCACAGTCCATTTCATAATTTGTTCCAGTAGCTTTCCGAGTTCAGCTGAATTCTTTGGATTTCTTCCTCTTATTTGTTTCCACCCCTGTAAAGGCAGAGAGGACACTCACCCTCCATAAGCCCTCAGAGTTCACCTCACTGCAGTCAACTTTTAAAGCTTCTCTCTCTTAAGGAATTTTCTAGCAAAAGAAGGTAAATAAGAACATATTTGTGGGCAGGTTTGCTGGTTCTAGTTGCACACCCCTGTGCTCCTCTCCCTTCTTAATGTTTTTTTTTATGGCTGGTGCTTATGAGTTGTCTCTTTCTCCAATCTAGATGATGCCTGTTCCACATCCGAATTCTGTACAAGGAGCCAGGGTTTTTAGCACACCCTTGATTGACTTTTGATAAGACAGCTTCTACTTTAACAATCTGCCATTTGTCGTAAGCATGCAGTTAGCAACAAAAGGTCTCTGTTAAATGTTTAATGCCAGGCACAATCCCAGCACTCGGGGCTGGTAGACTGAGGAGACTATGCAGCATATGAGGTAGGAAGAAGCCAGAGAAAAAAAGAACCAAAAAACCCCAAGAGAAAATATGGAGTTGTTGTTTAAGTTCTGTATAAAACCAGGATTGTTTTATTATCTTTAATTATTAATTATTTAATTAATAGAAAATATTTTATTATCTTTTCCTTTGGTAATAGAAATCAGAAATCTAATGGGTGTGAATATTCCACTTAGTAAAATAAAAAAAAATTGCAAATCACCAATATCTTCTGTTTTACTCTCCATCAATACGTTCAGTTAAAAAAAATAAATTAAAAATCAGTAAAGCTCCAGAATAGTTCAATGTAGAAAGACTCAATTATATAAACCCTATTGGTTAGAATGAAGTTTTGTTAATTTGCAGCAGCATTTGGAACACTGGTGGCATTTTTTCCTACAGCGCTGCTGCTTCACAGAGCAGAGTAAAACTACGCCTCAGACCAGGTTCATCTGCTTTCCTTCTTTGTACATGTTGGACTTAGAAAAGTTTCACAAAGTCCATATAATGAAAATTCATTTATAAGCAGGTTTGGGGTTGTTTTTTTTGTTTGGTTGGGATTTTTATTTCGGAGGGATGGGAGCATTTGATATGTATTGCAGTCTCAATCTGGAAAACAACCATCACAGTTTCTCCAAAGGATATGAAAAAAAAAAAAGTGGAAAAATGCTGTGGGTGTTTTTAGTTGATCTGAAGAAGCCTTTTAAAGTTGCAGCATGCCTAATAAGTGTGGTGCTGATAACTGGCAAGTAATGGAAAATAAAATCCTCGAATCAAAGCTAGGGTGAAGAGAAAGGTCTTCACATTTAAATTCTCAAAAACAGAGTACCAGTGAAGTGTGGAAGCAGTTAGCATAAAACCTCATTTCAGGGGAATTAGCAGTGGAAAGAGTGCCCAGTACATAACAGCATTTTGTGTTTGTATCACTAAATTGTGCAACCAAGGAAGGATTCAGCAGCTGATGGCCACCTATGCTGTCCAAGAAAAAGCAATATCCCCTTTAGGATGGTATTATTCCTTAGTCAGGTCTTGTTTAAATTATTTCTCTTCCAAAAGAGACAAGATTTGGGTGACCTTTTCAGAGCATCACATTAAAGTGTGCTTTGTTTATTGAGCACTTTTGAAACAGCTTGGATCAAAATGCGGTTTTGCTTAAAAAAATGTATCTGGACCCATTCCATTACCCTCCCACTCACTGAAGCCCACAGGACAAATGGGTGTAACAAAAAGAAGAATTTGGCCATTGACCTGCAACTCCAGTGACTCATACTGGATCACATAAAACTGTCTCCCTGTTAGAGGCTGTAACAGAGGGCTGTTGCTAACGTTGAGCTCTCCTGCTACCACACAGTGTGCAGGAGGCTTCAGGGGAAGGGACCTTTCCAGTGGGTTCACAGAATCGCAGATAATGGTGAAGGCTGGAAGGGACCTCTGAAGGTCATCTGGTCCAGTGCCCCTGCTGAGAGAGAGCTGCCTAGCCAGTTGTCCAGGACCATATCTAGGTGTTTTCTTTATACCTCCAAAGTTGGAGACTCCACCACCTTCCTGGGCAACCTGTGCCAGTGCTGTCACCCTCACAGTGACAGTGATTCCTGATGTTCAGAGGTAACCTCATGTGCCCATTGCAGATTGGTCCTGTCAGATTCATCACAGAGCTGAGGGAAGGATGAGAAATGTGCTGGCTTAGAGACAAGAAAGGCCATGTTGCATTGCCAGCTGACTTTCCTTCCAAGCCCAATATTCAGACTCCATTCAGACTGGATTTTTCCCTATAGCAGAGTCATTGCTTATGGGGCTGGAGAGTCTGTGGGAATTTTGGTCAGAAGGTCTCCAGTCCCATCAAGCCAACTTGATGTGGAGCTGGTTGGTTGTTCAGATCCTCATCTTTACAGGGGTTCTAAACAATGCAGAGACAGACAGAAAAATCCCAACCTGGGCATGTGTACGAGGGTCTCTCTGTGAGGTTGCTTCCCTTCCCATGCAAGCCTGACCATACACTCCAGCAGACGAGCTATTCTCCTATGGGCTGTGAGGAAGAGGAGGGACGTTTAAGGTGAAATCTGTCCATATGTATGCCTGCCTGGGTTTTTGTACCACTTTCATCTCCATGTTCCTTTCTTAGATCCTCTTATGTGGGAAGTGTGGAAGCACAGTCCTCCTCCATTCACAGGAATCAGGGAATACTGTATGGCTCCGTGCATTTAATTTTAGGATATGAGGGTTTCATTACATATGAGGATTGCTTAATTCAACACATCAGCCAACCAAATTGGCCAACTGTGTTACTGGAGGGTTTTCTTATTTTGCTCAACCAGGGAGCTAAATGCTTTTTCTGCCTGGAAAAATTATCAAGAAATGTTGTTTCAGAGAAAATGTTTTGGAAGCATCATCCCAACTGGGGATTAAGACTTGTTTTAACTAGGGTAATGTGAAATTGGAAAGCTATACAGACATCCGAGAGTGACTGGTGACATGTGGAAGAATAAAGGTGAGACTGAGTCATACGAGTGCACTCAGGGCTGTTTTACAACAGCGATTCACAATGCATCTGATCCAAAACAAAGCAGGATTTGCTTGCCCTCGGGGATCACTGTGTACATACAGAGGAAACAAAGGGCTTACATCTTTCAACACAAAATATTTCAGTATAAATAGCTCACAGAAACACGGTTAATCTCTAAGGCCTTCTGTCAACCAGCTGCAGAAGAAGGAGGAAAGGAAAAGCTTTTGGTGAAGGGCATCTTCAACATGCAGGGTGGGCTTTTGGAAGCCTAAAAGCCCTGGTGCTTGGTGTCTGTAGCTGAAAAACATGTGGGGGTGATTACTTTAAGCAGGAGAGCATCTTTCAAAAACCAAGGACTGTATCTTCTCTGTCACTGAAAGAGATGTCTATAGAATAGGCTCTACAGGGAGAGATCTCCCACTTGTGCTCTGGGGTTATGTCTACTGTGTTAAATGAAAAACACCCAGGGAAGAAAATGAGGCAATGAATTCCTGACTGCCCACACTACAAAACCAATTATCTCCCAGGATTTACATTGGAGCAATCCAACCACCTCTGTCCAAGACAAAATCCTGCCATGGTGTGGGTGACATCACCCCCAGGTACCCTTCCCCACTGGCAGAGAGGGTGAGACCAAACCAGAGACCTTACATTAAAATTATCTCCATCCCTGCTGTCTTTGAACTCCCAGGCTTTTGTGCTTTCTTTTGGGGATGTGCCCTCACCTTCATATTATAAAAGCACCACCCCAGTGGACCTTGTGATAGGAGCCAAAGATCACTTCCTAGAGTGGGTAAGTATTTAGTAGTGTAAATACAACCCCATGTGGTTGCTTAATGCCCACTGTAGATTTTAAGGGCAGATAGAGGAATCCTATAAACTAGCTTGTCCATCTAGTGTCTACCACAGCAGGGTGTCTAAGAGGGAGGCAAGGAAAAAGTTTGTCTAAAAGTCAAGCAAGGGCAGGCCGATACTGTGGGTTTTGTGTATAAACAACTTTGAGGTACACAGCCTTGTAAGAACAGCCTGAAATTTCTGTTCAAATATAAGTTCAAAACTATGGAAAGCATCTAAGGACAAATTTAGGAGTTAACCTCACAATGTGCTAAGAGTAAACATCCTTATGTGCTGAGTTAGCAAGACCTACAGATCAGGCACTAGTTCCTTGGGTTACTCAAACCAGGGGACCACAAAACCTCCGAGGGCTGACATTCTGATTTCCAAATGTTTGCAAGAAAATTAATGGAAATCAGGGGCAGATTTCCAAAGGCACAGAGGAGAAGAAGGAACATATTAAAGGGGTGTGTGTGTGTGTGTGCTGAATTTTTTTTGCTAGATATGCATGCAGAGCACATGTTCATGTTTCTCTCAGTTTTGCTTCAACAATTTAGTTGGCAACAGGTTAGTCTGTGAAGGAAGAGCAGCTGCTAGAGGTTTAAAAATACCTTTTCTCATGCATACCTTAGCTGGTAGTGTACCTACTGAGTAGGTAAGTAGTGCAGTGGCACTGTGGCCCACACCCCTCAGCATTTGTTGCTGTAATGACAAGCTGGGGACACCACTGGCAATCAGGTGGACTGGTAGTCTCAGTGCTTTCCTTCCACCAGGACTGTCACTGGTCCAAGCAATGCAAAGAGGTCAAGCCCGTTCCTGAGGCAGGCAGCAAATAGAAGGAGATGTTCTCATTCAGCTCCTGTAGCAATCCAGCAGCGTGACTGATGTGGTAAGGGTTGCAAGCAAACCAAATTGCTCGGGAGAGTTATGAAATTGTGAGAGATGGTTTCTGCCAGCTTAGTTTATCTCTTTTTAATATGCCTACCCCCTGATGCTATGAAAAGGATAAGGAACAGGTTCCTTCATTCAGACACAGTGGGAAGAGGCTGGCCTCCCTTCTGCTGGGCTCTCTGCAAAGGACCCCATCATTCCTGACAATGGCTAACTGCTGGGAGAGGTGGTGGGCAGGGGTGCCTACATGAAAGGAAAGGCCATGATTTGCTTGTTAGTCTGTTTTATATTTCAGCTGCATAGGGACAAAGACTGCTCTATGCACAGCAGAAGTACTGTGTAAAGTAACTGCCTGTAATACCCACTGAGATATGTTCCACTTTTAATTGAATCCCAATGTTTCTCCCCCATCAAAAACATGATGCTTCATGGTAGGACCAATGTCTAAAAACTCCAGAGTTAAACACAAGGCAGTAAGAGCATATTTCATCGTGGTGAGGTGATCCTGCAACAAAACAAACAGCTCTCAGAGGACCTGTGGCCAGACATTGGCCAGACCTCAGGAATGCCAAGCCTTAGGCTTTACATACACAGTCCTCACAATGAAATCCAGGGATAAGATTCCCTGAACAGTGCATAAACATGATTTAAACATGTAAAACAAGGAGGAAAGATGAGGTGGGCGGGTTTGCCTCACTGCTGTCCTACTCTGGATTTATATGCCTGAAGCAGAAGAGAAATGGACTTATCACTAGCTGTATTTGCTGGGGATGAAGAGCTTTCTCCTGAGAGACAGATGACTGCTTTGTACGGGCAGTCCTTCTGGACCCAGACATCTTCTGCTCTTGTCTGTACCATGACTCAGCTCCAAGAGAAGTACTGGAGCAGTGGCCCATTCACAAGTGTCTGTCACTTATTTTAGGATGCTTTCTGGACAGGTAGGGAATGTGCAATACAAAAGGTGTTTCCATATAAAAGGTCCCTCCCATTATGCATGATATTGCTGGTATTGCTGGTGCAAGCAAGAATTGTGCAGAAGAGTTATGAAATTCTGGAAAACAGCTTCTGCATGCATAATCCATCCTTCTTTCCACTGTGTCCCAGACTGAACTTGGCGTGTCCCTCTACCTACCTAGCTTCTATAACACAGGAATCTGTCTCCCCTCACTGTGGCAATTATCAAGGCTCACAGTTCACAGCTTGGTGTACTAGGCTCTGGAGAGCTATGGTGGTTGTGTGAAGTGAAGGAATATAGGGTTTCTAGGCTTTGGCTGGTGGTTTTACACCTTTTTGGGCTCTTCTTGCTGGACTGATCTTCTTCCTCTGCTATCCTGGCTGTCAGTGATTGGCAACCACCCTGCAGGCAGGGCAATTTATGAGAGCACTCTTCAGTCAGCTGCTCATGAAAATCAGCTCAGACGAACACACTGAGCAATGAAAGTAATCCATCTGGTTTTCCATGAGGAAAATAAACAACACTCTCAGAAGCAGCTCATGCAGTAGATTGGCAGTGACAAGCAGCTGGAAGGGGTACTTACTGATACAGCCACATCCCAGAAGGATGTCTAACTAGGTGGACATCTTTGTTTTGGTCCCTATCAACCTTTGCTCTGCCTATAAGAGAATGTTTTCTGGGGCCCTAAAACCTAAAAGAGATCCTTTCCTGCTTATGCTTTAGTTATCAAACCATAAAGAGTTCTGTTTCAGTTGCCATCCACTCTACAGATCATATGTAGACTGTACAGTGATCTTCCAGAGAGCTTTGCTCTATATGTTGGTCTTCTTCATCTCCTAACTGTTCTCATGCCATTACACTCACTAAGGAAACTGATCCCTAAACATCCCAGCTCCCGGTCAGTTGACAGAACATTCCTTTTCATTTCCCATTTAAATAAGCACATATGTTCTTCTCCTTGGAGCCTGCACAAAGCCCTGCATTGTGCACTGCACCAGCTACTAAAACTAGCACAGTTGGCCTAAACTTGCCTTTTTCAAAGATTGCCCCCGCCTCTTTTGAGCAAAACAAAGCCTTTTGTATCCCTGTGGCCAAAATGATTCCAAGAACCAGAAGGCATAAAGAGCCCCCAGCTCCTCTTCCACTGCAATTTGGAATCCATCTCCCAGCCCAGTGTGAACACAGGGGACAATCCCATGGCACTGCCCTGTGTAATTTGCTTTTCAGAGCATTCCTGAGGAACTATCTGAGAGCAGAGAGAGGTGAATGTTCATGTCATTTTCTCTGCCTGTCTCCAGAGCTGGTAGCAGTGTAGGGTTCTTTTCCCTGATCTGCTAAGGGATTTCTGTAACATCGACGTTGTGTTTTGGTGTTCCCTCTGAACCTCCAACGTCTCCATAATTTTCATGACTTTTGGCAATGAGAAAGGTGACTATACAGGATCAGAAATGTGACTTTTTAGTTCAAGACATGAGATATTGTTTTTCCCTGGAAATGAAGAGACGGAGGTTTGGGAGGGAGATGGCAGGAGGAGAAAAATGCATTAAAAATAAGGTGTAGGGAAAAGAAGATCAGAGACTTGGGGCTTATTCAAGACTGTAGCAAACACATACACAAACAGACGTGTGTAGTAGCAATGTTTTGCTTCCTGAATCAGCCTGACCACAGAATTTGTTCAGTGACTGATGGTTGCAAAATAGCAGGGGAACACAGAGGCCTATCAGCACTGCAGAGGTGTCAACAGCAACACACACACTGCCTTGGGAAAACCCAAGACCGTCACCAGCAACCACTGAAGGTCGAACATGTAAGAAAAGTTCTGATCACAATATTGAGTATGAAATCACGTGAAGTTTCAGCTGTGCTCGCTCAGGTGACTGGTGCCTTGTCTTGAAGTCAGTGCTTCCAGCCTGCCCAGGATCCCAACCCAACCCAAAGGCAATTCCCTTTGCTTTGGGGACTTTCAGTACGGAGAATCTCTAGCAGAGAGCTCCCTGCTCCTTCATGGTGTGGGAGGACACGCTCCACCACTAAATGGTGGTCTGTACAGGAGGTACGTAACAGACAACTGGTGTAGTTATCACCATGGAAGCAAGCAAAGCTACAGTGTGTGACAAGAACTCCTGAGGGGATGAAAAAGGTTGTCCTTATTTGGGTCCTGTCAAGAGTCAGTTCTACAAAATGTGATGTAAATCCTGTCCCTGTTCTCCATCTGTGAAAGCTTGTAACCGCCCTATTGCATGATGAGGTGTGGAGGGGACTAACCAAGAAGTTCCCTAGGGGGAAGTTATATGGAGGTTAAAGTAAGGCAGTGGCAAAGGGTTTAATTTTTATGGATGTACGAGGTGGGGTCATGTGCCAGTGCATCTAAAAACCCAAAATCATGGTGAGTTTGCTGCAGAAAGCCAGCAGCAAGTGCACCAGGCATGGAGGAGCTGTGGGGGCAGATGCAGGAGCTCCATGGCACTGGTTCACTGCCCACCACTCTGCAGATCTGCCTCTCTGCTGCTGCTGTTGCTGCCACCCATGGGTCTCCTGCTGGTGGCTTTGCTGGCACAGAGTCCCTCTGGCAAAGGGTTGTGGTCTGTTGGGAGGCAGCACCAGGCATTTTGGAGAGGGCTGACAAGCAGGGGACAGAGATGACCCTGAAGAAGGGAGGCCCTGCCACAATGATGGTCTGAGCTAAAGCTCTTCCCTCCACAGGGGCAGCAGTTGGGTTTGATGCTGAGCTCCTGGAAGTCTCCTGGGGGCAGGAGTTCTTAAGTTTCAACAACTGCTAATGGCTGGATGATAAATTTGGGATATGGTTACCTTTGTCTGCAGAAGGTGCTATTAGCTAGGCAGGCCATTAATGAGGCTGGAAAAAGTATAATTTCCCACCAAAGTTGAATCACCAATTGTTTTCACTACAGAGTCTTGTACTTTATAGTTCATATAGGAAATATAGTTAAACACAATTTATAGTTGTCTGTTTTTTAATCCATTCTATGTTTGGTCTATAAACATATACACTGTGACTGAATATGTCTATTAAAGTCATATTCCATAACTTGAAGAAAACAAATTCACTGTAACAAAATGACTAAAATAGACCTTTCAAAACCCTTTATTTACTATGCCTGTATATTTTTCAGTTGGGAAAATACATTATTCACCCATTGGGCAGTTAGATAACCTTGGGCACAAGATTATAAAGGAACTGTTAGTCCTTTCTGAACAACTATGCATGGTAACTGGAAACACTATAGCCTTATAAAACAGCCTTATAAAACTATAGCTATATAATTTGCCCTAATTAGCCAGTGACAAACCCTTTGGCCCTTTGCTTAGATTGCCTTTTGCATCTGAGCTTTCATTAGGTCAACGCTGAGGGAAACATAGACATTCATTTTCAGTGAATCAGTGACAGAACCTTAAGTCATCCAAGACGACTGACTCACAGTCCCATGATTTCTAGCAGCAGACATAGTGGATGGGTTTTAAATTCTTAGCAACACTGCTTCCCTCGAATCAACATTTTGGGAAAAGGCAGATCAGTTCCTCAGAGATACCTCACACATCAATCACTGTAACGCAGAGTCGGGACTAATTCACCAGACAGCGTTACCAGCTAGTTACCTGAAACACTTTCACTGGCAGGTCTGCTATGAAGATCTTTAAATCAATTAAACAATTTCACTCTAGGCTCTTTGCTTGGAATAGCTTTAAAACACAAAGTACAACTCCTGCTAGACAATCCTGAGAGAAAGTAAACACGCTATGAATGATTAGCTAACCTGACCTCAGCTTTCCAGTGTAACAATGTCTTTTATATGGAAAGTTGGTAAACGCCAATGAAAACTGATGTGTGACTGCAATTAACTGCTGATTACTGTTGCTGTTTTGCCACCCACATTCTTTAAGAGGCCACTAGAAAAATGTTCTCTTTTCAAAGCTCATTTAGCAATGCTATCACATGAGGTGCACAGGTCACAGTTTTTGCAGTGGCACAGCACACTAAACTTTCATGCTCCGCAGTATTTTGTGCACAGACCTGTTTTTTTCCACTTGGATGGCAACACACCAGATTTAGAGTTACTCCTGATTTACACCCGTGAGAGGACTTTCATCTCCTTTGCCACCAGCTGTTTTACAGCATGAAATATTGTTTGCTGTCGCCAAGGATGAAACCTAAGTGAAGAAGCCCAGGTAAAGAAGGAAGACAGTTTTGGCAACCTAAAATCAGAGCCTACACAGCATAGTACTGGTCAGTGTCCTACAAATAGAACTTCTTAGAAGAGCCCTAGAGCAGTGGGACTGTCATGTTGGGAAACAAAGGGTGGGACAGGGGGCAAAAGAAGTTATGCATGAGCTGAGCAAGGGTGGAAATGCAGGAAAGACTTTGGCATGGTCAATGAACTTAACTGGAGCAAGAGCTTTGAGCACAGGGACGGGACCGTGATGAAAAAGGAGGAAACCTTTAGACTTTGCCCATTGCCGTTATTTGAGGATGTGTGTCATTTCTCTGGGAGTGCTCCTCTGGAAATGTTTTGCACGTGCAGGAATCTGGGTGGCTGACACTGCTGGACACCACAGGGACACGTTTTCTGTGCTGGCAGAGGAGTGCTGGTATGTGGACTTGGAAGGGCTGAGAATAAGTGGTTGCATGGACAGTGATTTCAGAATGGATGGAGATGTGGCACACAAACAACACTTGGACCAAATAAATGCTCAAAATACTTAGTTTTGCTGAAGCAGCAAGACTGCTGTGTAAGCAAAGGGACGAGCAATAATGTCTTGTGGGCAGATGAAGCTTATTCGGTGTTTGTGTACAAGACAGACACAAATAAACTAGATATGAAGCAGGAGCTTTTAAGACATGGACTATTTATGCCCTTCTTAAAGAGCTGCTTCAGGGGTGACTGCAATTGCAAGGTACCCATTTCCATGTGGAGGCCTCACGAGCAGCCGGCCATCATGCTGTCCACAGGACTGTGAGCAGAGGCTGTCCCTCGGGAAAATTAGCAGCACCCAGTCTGCCTGAAGCCTTACTAAGCCTTCCCTTCCTTGCTTGGGTTGAGTTTAAAGATGCCAGTGAAGGTGGGCATCTAACTCTTGCTGGGGAAGCACTTCAGCATGTACACACTGCGTGGCTGCAGCGGCCCCATTGAAGGCAACTGTCACAGCCTGAGAAACAGTCTGGTTTACATGGACACACACAGTTGAGACCATAACTCATAGGATCTGGCCTGGGAAGGTCCAAACATACAATGCTGAAGTCAAATGTCAAGAGGCAGGAGGTAGAGTCTTTACCAGCAGAAAGGAAATGTTTAATGACACAGTCCAGGGTTTTATTTTTAGTGATGTGAAGACATATAGAGATGGAAAACAACCAAAAAGCTTTTTTTTTTTTTTTAATCTCTCTTTTTTTTATAAATGAAAATAGAGCCTTAAACTTTCCCCTGTGAAAGACAAGATTGAAAAGAGAGGTGATGGTTTAGCAAAACAGAGCCAAGGCAGAAGAGTTAAGCATGTTGTTTATCACGGTGAAAACACTACAGTTACTGAGACAAAAACAACTGGGCAATTCACGTCTTGTGTGGTTGGCAACAAATTCTGTAGCAAAAATAGTGAATCGATTGTTCACCTTTAATCACTCGTGAAGACCTTGCACAGCTGCTCTTTACCATATACAGGCGCTTTCAATGCCAAAATGGAGAAATATTAATGGAGAAATGCCAGTGAGCCATCTTTTAGTGTAATATGCTTGTTGCTCAGCTGTTTCCAAACATTGAACAATGAATAATTAATTAAAGGGAGGTATTATTGCTTGGTAGAGCTGATGATTTGCAGACAGCAGATCCAAAGTCTTTCCCCAGATCTGACATTGCCTTTTTCTGTCTTTTTTTTTTTTTTTTTGGCCTAGAAATTTAGTCTTTATGGGTTTCGGCTCATCTATCTGTAAGTAGAGGTAACATCTGCACACTAGCATATTTCAAGAACTTTGCTTTTCCTTCCATTCACAAGCTGTCCATGAGCAGCCTGATTCTGTATGTGACTCAACGCTGGTCACTGCATTTCTTTACACGAGCTGGTTACAGGCACAGTATTTGTTATCTGAAACTAGAACACTGGTAACCAGAACTATTGTGGCTCACTAATCCAATTTTTTTCTGGAGTTAAAGAACATAAAAATAATCTTTCTTGGGTACACTGGGAGCGGGGGGTAGGGAAAGATGGTGTTTATCATTGAAGAGGAGGATGTGCTTAACATGGAGTAGATCAAATCCTTTCGTTGACGTGGGATTTAAAAATGAGGTTGCCACCATCGTGTTTGCGATGGGGCAGCATTGCTGAGTGAGAAAGAAGTCAGTATCTGACACCAGGGCTGCAAGCACAGCAGTTCCCCCCTACCTCGCTCCACTCGCAGTTCAGTCCTAATGTCACCACTTAGCATGTGACAAGCAGAAAGAAAATCATAAATTCTCTGTTCCCATTTCGAAGAGTAATGATTAATATCCCAGCAGAGCCAAATCCTGCCACCTTCTGCACAGCAGTGGGGGAATGTGTAGGGCCAAACAGACTCCGTTCCTTCCTCCACACCAGCTGGAGACTTTCCAAATCTGGTGATTAACAGAGTGGTAAGTGGAACATCAATTAAATAGGACATGGGCACAGTTTGTACACCCTGACCAGGAGAGGTCAAGCTCCCAGCTCTATGCTGAAGCTGGATTGCTGTGGTGCATCTTACAGGCAGTTTTCTATTGGCACCTCATTAGGCAAAAAAACAAAAGGGCAAGCTCTACCTATACTTTTCTGCCCATTTCTGTGTTTGCATTTTGTAGTGCTAATCAAATTTAAGGGCAATTCCTGCTGTGGCCTTGGGAGTACTGGGAGTTGCATATTTTAGAAAAAAGAGCCTGTGTTTATTTTGTATTTCTGAATCAAATCAAATCAAATCAACTGTTTTCCTTCCATAGAGAGGGGAACAATTCATCATAGCATATTTTAGTCTCTCATATTGTCACCGTTTTGATCTTTAATGAAGATGTATTTAAAGAAACAGGTAGTTAGACCAAGGGGTTAGCAGTCTGAGCACTGTACCTGTTCTGGTTTACTGCACTTGGTACAAAATTCATCTGCAAACTCCTACGGATGCTGCTCAGGCTGTAGGATTTTGGTGAGAAGTGTCTTTAAATAAACAACCCAAAGATCCAGGGTTCTGGTTATTTATCATAAACATGAGGCAGATTCATTTCGCTTCATTTTAAGCTGAGTGCCTTAAACGTGCATCATCACAGTAAACTTGTGAGACTGGCAAATATTGTAGCCTCCATTACACACCTAAGGAAACTGAGTCAAGAATAGTCAAGCAACAATAGTTCAAAGTAGTACTCAGCTCCCCAGAAGAATATTTAGGCAGAAATTGTGGATACCAAAAAGGTATCCACAAAGCAACCATTAAATAACTCTGGTACTTAGGAGCTCATAGTTTCCATGAAATTGCCTGAAAAATTTACATGCAGCAGCTGTCCCTGTGGAGCTGCCCCTGCAGGGTGGTGGCACTGAGGATATCTGCAACAGGCAGCAAGCACCCAAGCCTTCACAACACAACTGCTCCTACGGCGACGCTGCTGAGCCCGCTCTGTGACAGCCACATCCTGGAGCCCTCAACACTCAGCCCCAAGCTGGACACAGAGGACATGTAGAGGGACTGGTGGGCAACTCTGTTCCTCCAGCCCAAGAGGACTCCAGCATCATCAGTGGTGGGGGCATAATTATGGGAAGGGACAGGAAGGCTGAGATGAGATAAAACATATAATGGAAGAAAAACAGTCTCTCCCCTCTGCTTGAGGATGCAAGATTCAGAGAAGAGCCATGAGCATGAGAGAAAGGGGTATGCTCAAGCCAGTGAGGTCTCCTATCCCTGAGCAGTTTTCTGCTTCCTTTTGGATTGTTTATGCATTTTTTTAAAGGACACATTGAACAAAAAGTGGTGATAGCAGGCACACAGGATGCATAGAAAGTGATTTCCAGGGAAAACCTCATGTTAAACCTCGAGTAAAAGCCGTGGCAGGGAGCTGGGGGCAGAGAAGAACTTCAGTAGAATTTTGTCATTAAAAGCATCCAAACACCCAGTTTATGTTCAACCACAAAATACAATGTGGCAAGAAGATTATTTCCCAGAGAAAGTCATGCCTCTGAGGGCCTTTTGTCCACCACAGTAGGACTTTACCCCACCCTGTGAAGGAAGGCTTCAAGCTTTCCTTAGGTGGCTGGTGGCAGTGTCCCAAGTCAACTGGAGGCCTTCAAGTTCAAAACAAAACAGAACAATCCCTTCCTAGGGAGTTTCTTCCCGTCAAGCATTTTTGTGAGGAGTCCAGCCTCTCCCGAGAGATCTGGCAGTCAAAATCCAGAGAGCAAATGTTTAAGAGCTTCCTTCACCCTTCTCAATTGCCTTGACTGCTCTGGCGAGGAGGCTGCTCTTATTGTGTCCAGGATGACTTGTTGTGGAGGGCAACAAATCCCTTGGCCATGGGGCTATAATTCCCAGGCCTCTTTGGGCTGGCTAAAGGAAGCTTTGACATACTTCAAGGCTGTCAGCTGAGGCCAGGACTTTCTCTCTGACCATGGATGACCAGCCTGGGACTGATTCCTCTTTTATTACTTGTTTGCTGCCTGCAGTTGAACCCCTTCGTCTTACAGAGCAGGCTTGCAGAGCCATATGCACCCCAAGGGGCTTTCACACAGCACCACACTGTGCTAAAGCACCCTCCTGGACAGGGAAGCACAATGAAGCCCAGAATGGGGTTTCAATGATGGTCATCTGAACAGCCTTTCTGATTCAGGAATTGGATGCTGGCCAACATCTCTAGAAGAGAGTTTGGCTGACCACGTGCACAGGGAAGGAAGGTTTCTCCTCGGTTTCAAGCAGGTGGAGCTGATCTCCCTTCTCCCTTCCCCAAAGTCATTTTGCTTTCCAGGACACAGCAGAAAAAGGAAAACAGCCCTGCCAAGGGCAGCCAGACTGCCCCAGTACTGGCTCCAGGGCAGGGACATGGCAGGACTGGTTTGTTCTGCCTCCTCTGTCACGCTGGGAGATGATCACCATGCTGACCATGGGGAAACATTGCCAGCTGCAGCTCTGAAACTCCTGGGGTCACATGAAGCTGAAATACCCGGTGCTTCCAGATTTGCTACACCTCCCAAACACAGCCTTCTTCTGTCACCTATTTTTGCGATTTCTGTTACTCCAGGGTTTTGTCTCTGTTCGACTGCTTTAACCCCTTGCTGCCCATAGCAATAGCCACAGGCATGGATGAAATCCCAGCTCCAGCTCCCTCTGATCTCAGGGGAAACAGATCCCTCGGGTGACTTGCAGATCTCAGAGGATTTTACATGGATTTTAAGGTTGTTTTCCCTTAAGTCTGTCTCACAGTGGGATACACAGAGCTTCAAATGCTCCACAGGCACACACACACAAAAATACAGTGGCCTGTTTTGACAGACCCTTGTTCACCTGCCAGCCCACCTGCTCCTGCTGGGAATGCCCTGCTTCCACAACTCATCCACCATCCCTCTGTCTTTCCAGTATTTTGGAATACCGCTTAACCTCTTACCACCTCTTGTAAAGTGGGCAACAGAAATCCACTTTTTTAACTGTCTGACTATTTATAAGGTCAAAAATGCCAGAAAGTTATAGTTAAAAGAAACTGAAAACTTACCAGGATGATGTAGGCATCATTTTTTCCATACATATTATGTATCTCTCTATTCTATTCTATGCATGCATGCTTGCATATTATACATGCATGTAAATAAGCACATATAAATACAGCCATGTACGATTTACACTGTGTATTTGCAGCAATGGATTCTATTTCCTGAACAGGAAGCATTGCTGGCATTCTGTGCTGGTGTGGGTCTGGTTATTGCAGTGAACTTGAGGTGGACTTTTCTGCCACTGAAGGTTCTTTGAAGAGCCGACACTGAAACAAGGTCTCCACTTCCACATTTTGAGTTTCACGGCCCATTATTCAAGGGCTTGTGGTGCCCCATTTAGATCTTAACACGGAAATTTATGCACAAACTTTTGCATTTATAAACATTTTGCAATCAAGTCTGTGTACCAAAAGGCATAGTGCAAGAGCAGTGGACCTTAGCCATGGACCAAACCACAAGCATGTCTACCGTGCAATAGCTCATCTATCTGCCATGCTCTGATATTGGTATTAGACAATCGTCTCCCTGTCAGGATTAGAGACATAAAAGAAAAGGGGAAGTATGAAGAACCTTTTAAATTGTTTGAAGAAAAAAACTCTGGATTGCCTTTTAAGAGATTTTCGTTTGGCTTACAGATTTATTTTGTTTTATTTCTAAGATCTGTTCTTTCCACCACAGAGATGTTTATTTAAGCAGGTTGATGCTTTATTTTTTTCTGAATTTATAATTATATTAGCATTGCAGACTGAAGTTTTAATCCAAACCACACTTGTTTTTATTAGGGCAGTGCTATGTCCAAAGATTATTTCTTGGCTTCAGTTACAGCTCTCTTCAATCTATGGTGAGATTTTCAGCAGCTATTTCATATTGATTTACGCCTGCTGACTAGCAGGGCCATCGTATCTAACAAGCCGAGGCCTAAGCTAATTGTCAGTGTCTCATTAGACAACTCCGTAGACAATCCAGTCCTGGTGCACACATTTGCACAGGTCTTGACATCAAGAGCAGGGAGAACAATACTGTGATTCCTTACAGTTAAAACAATACTGTGATTCCTTACAGCTATGATATACTGATCCAGATGGTACAACAACTTTTTCCCCTGTTACTAATAGCTGATTTCAGTGCTACAATATAATTACCTAAAACAGAACCTCTCTCATTAGGGATGATTAAGGTGACCAGTGCTGAGTATGACACAGACAGTCCCTGCTCAAAATGCTTATGATCTCAACAAGACAGTCACAGAGCAGACAGTGAAAAACATGATGAAGGAGCTGATCTAAGGGACAAATATCTATAAATTATTATAATAGCTATTATAATAATTTGCTATGATTACGCAATAGGCTGTTACCTGTTTGATGATACAGCAAGCATTGGTTTTTTCTCTGGTCAAAAAACAAGTTAGTGACAAGAGAGTATCCTAGCTGTCTTTCCTGGCTTGTAAAGCCAACGGTATCTACTCAGCGGCTGACTCTAATAAAGTCATCTGGCTTTTTTTTTGCAAAAAAAGCAGGAGGGGAGGGCAGCAGCTTGTTGGGTGACCTCAATACGCTTGAGCTGCAAGGCCAGTTTTTTAGACTTCCCTTTTATAAACACTGCAATTATCTGCTGTACATAATTCCGGTTACAATTCTGATTGGAAAATGGAGCTGCTTAGGGGAGCTTACAAGACAACATCTGTTCAACAACAGACATCTGTGCCAGAAGAGCAAACCAGGGCTGCCCGAGGCAGGGTGCTCGAGTGAGATGCATGCACAGAGACACATCTGTATCTGCTGCCATGGACCAATATTTGTTCTTCTTCCACCAAAGAACTGTTTGTAATCCAGACCAAATTCACTTGCACTCTCTTATAAAAAAAAATCTTCCTGATTTATGTCCAGTAACTCCTAAAACAAAATAACTTCCACAGATAGCCCATTGCAGAGAAGAAGCAACAGACTTTTATAACTAGTTTGCAAGTATTTTTTGCTGAATCTTTGAACTTATTTCATCCATTTTTGCTAGTAGATGATTAGTGAATTAGTCCTGAGCCTCTCTGTCTGTATTTTGAGTCTTCTTAGTGACTAGTGCCAACCTCACTGCACAGCAGCTATATCTGTCTGTGTCTAGAATCATAGAATTATAGAATTTACAGGGTTTGAAGGGACCTTTAAAATTATCAAGTCCAGGCATTAACCTAACACTGTTAAAAGTGCCAATAAACCGTGTCCTTAATGACCATATCTTTTAAATACCTCCCAGGATGGCAATTCTACCACTTCCCTGGGCAAATTGTTCCAATGTTTGACAACCCTTCCTAGGAATTTATTTTTTCCTAATATCCATCCCAAACCTCTGCCACTTGAGGCCATTTCCTCTTGTCCTATCACTTGTTACTTGGTCTCCCCTGGACCTCCTTTTCTCCATGCTAAACAACCCTGGTTCCCTCAGCCGCTCCTCATAAGACTTGTGCTCTGGACCCTTCATGAGCTTTGTTGCCCTTCTCTGGACACACTCCAGAACATCAATGGGGTTCTTGTGGTAAGGAGCTTCATCCTCTAACACACCTCTGTCCTACCCTGCCAGCCTGCACCTGCTTGGGTACCAACAACAAGCCCACGAGTTACATATGGGTTACTTGCCCCCATTTGAAAGAAGAAGTTGGAGCAAGTAAGCCCTTCCGACCTGCTATTGCTCCAGCCCAAACCCTTGTGTTTTGTGGAGGATTACTGGGTGAATTGTGGACAACTCCCACTAAGTTTTGTCATACTTTTGCTTCTTCCTTGGGTTGTCCCAACAGGACTTTCCAATTTCTGTCTCTTCTTGTCTCTGCCAGGGTAAAGAGCTGGTTAATTGCTGTGGATGGAGTCTAATGACTCATACGTGCCAGCAAACTGGCCAGTTCTGCCTGTAAATGGGTATTACAAACCATTGTAGTATGTGGCCTAAGTAAAATACAAAATATTTTCCTCTCCCAAACTTTCCTCCTCCATCCCCTCACTGCCAGGTCCTGCACTTGGGCCACACCAACCCCATGGATGGCTACAGGCTTGGGGCAGTGTGGCTGGAGCTGCCTGGCAGAAAAGGACCTGGGGGTGCTGGGTGACAAGGGGCTGGGCAGGAGCCAGCAGTGTGCCCAGGTGGCCAAGANGGGAGGGGGTGGAGTCCCCATCCCTGACTGTGTTTCAGAGTAGATTGGATGTAGTGTTGAGGCATATGGTGTAGGGGAGAACTTGTAGAGTAGGGCTGATGGTTGGACTGGATGATCCCAAGGCTCTCTTCCAACCTAGATGATTCTATGATTCTACCATCAGAGCCAAATTATGGCATGACTGTTTCTCCTTATTCGGCCAAAAGTCACAAGGCTCCTAAGCGAACAAAAACTTTTAAATGAGGAAACCAAGAGAAGAGATAAACAAGCAGAAAATGAAATAGAAACACCATTAATACTGAGACACTTTTGATGGAAAAAACATAAAATGCCCAAAAATGTTATTTATATGAAAAAACATCGCTTTAAGGGCTCCCATCACATGGGATCAATGAGTTTATTTTTCAAGGCTAGTTAAGAGGTGCTGTCTAGAGAGCGCTATGATGTGCAACAGAGGAATGCTTGACAGAGTGATTAATACGAGGAAGTTTCATCATCTGCACTGTAAAGAAGAATTGCTGAGCTACCTGAAGAGTCTGTCCCGCCCCACACTCTCTGCTTAGAAACACTCAGCCATGGGTGACTCTACAAGTCACAGATCACGTCACAGCACGTAGTCTGTCATACCTGACCCACCCACCCTGCTTCAGGTACACTGCTGACTGGCAGTGGATGGGAAATTTAAAAAAACTGGAGGGACCTGAAATGTGAAAGTCCATCACTGGGTTCACCCCTGCATTACCCAGTCAAATAAATTCCTTCTGAAGGCAACGTGCCAAATTTGGATAAATGTCTGCCTACGCTGTTTGCTGGACTCTGTGAAACCAGAAAATGAGCAATGGGAAAGGAAGGGAAGATTATCATTCTGTTCATTTTAGTCCTCTGTTTGGTGATCCTCCAACTGGGTAAGGCCAGGACTGTGAAACCAGTCGTTGTCCTAGAGTTCATGTTGTCTACTGTGGTTTTACTTTAGTGGCTCTCCTGAAAAGAGAGCCATTGCTGCCATTCCTCCATCCTGTTTACCATGCATGCTACAGCCAGCCTATAGCAGGACCAGATCCCGTTATACTGGGCTATGCGCACCAGTATATTTGCACCTTCAAACAGCAATTCAGGACTGGAAGAATTTGAAATCTTTGCCAACCTGACTCCAGGGTTATCTGCTGCCAACAAACTGGATTTCAAATGGTGGTGGTCTGGTTTGCAAATGCAAGACCTCTACCTCCAGAAGTGGGCAGATTCTCTTTCCTAGCAGCTAACCAACCCTGTCAGTACTTCTCCCTCCAAATTTTGGGGCAGGATGCCCTGCAAAGCCAAGTGCAACAGTGCCCAAGAAGACAGGGTCTCTCTGAATCGTAGCTCTGCCAAGATATTGCAGAAGATTATTTGTGGACCTGAACTTCAGATGAGTTAGACAACAGCCAGCAGATTCACTCTACTTTTAGGTTGGACCATTGCCATCAAGAAACTGGTTATTATATTGTCCCTAACTCAGCCTCAAGGGTTTGGAGTGGAAGTGATTAGACATGTGAGCCGTGGTTTGGGAGACATACTTGCTGTCTGCCAAGGGACGTGCAGACAATCACGTAAAGCAGAACTGCACACTCGCCCAGTGCTGCTCTTACCAACGAGATGAAGCTCCTCTTGCAGCACCCGTGACTCAGAGCAGCATTTGCATATCGAGAAAAAAAAACCCCAAAACCACAAAAGAGGGACCGGGAGCTAAAGAAGGGTGGGATGATTAGGGAACAGCCAAGAAGAAGAAAGGCATTTTCACAAGTGGGTGAGGCTTTCCTCCCCTGGGACGTGCCGCTTTGCACCTGGAAATGTCTGCCCGGGCACAGCCCACTCTCCTCCCCACGTGCGATACTCCCGTGCAGGCTGACACAAGCAAGCAGGGGCTGTGGGGTCTGGTTTTGCCTTGCCTGGGTGATGTTTGCCTTTTGGGACCTGTATTTCAGCAGGAGGGAATTATGCACATAATGGCAGTTATCTACACACATATTTTTACACCATTAAGCTCAAAGACGTAGGTTTAATTTCCCCTTACGCTGGTTCCCAACATTATAAGGCTGTTGACTTTTGAGATTTTCTGTTAAAGGCATAATTGCTGAAACCCCATGAGGTTTGAAACAAGATACTGTATTATTTTCACACACCCACATGCACACAAAGCAATTTTACTGACTGAAATTAAGATTATTCCCCTTAATTAACAGAAGCCATAATAAGAACGTTACTACTTAAAGTGTAAACTGAGAAAGGGGTGAAAATAGCCCCTTTTGGAGGCACAAATAAGTGTTGCAGTACTTTTAAAGGCCGCTCATTTGTTTTACAATGAGATCGGGATAAAAGGGAGCACCACACTTCCACATTGGTGGAAATTCTTTTCTCCCTTACCAGGGTGACAGACACATATGTCCAGCTACAGAAACATGTAACTGAAGACGCTTTCGTTGAAAGAATTCACGGGGTGCAATGAAGCATGTTTTGTTTCGATTTCTAACAAAGTGGCTGAATCCCACTTCCAGCTGGAACTCTCATCACCACTGATGCCTTTCGAAGGAAGGGTCAGGCCCTGCACTGATGGGGGAGGGAAGGGACAGGCAGCCATCTCAGGTTTTAACTAAAGCAGTCTTCTGAGGGAGGAGAGACAAACTTCTGTGCATCTGAGAAATTCCTTTTATAGAATCATAGAATCAATCATAGAATAATTTACGTTGGAAGAGACCCTTGAGATCATCGAGTCCAACCGTCAGCCCTACTCTACAAGGTTCTCCCCTCCACCATATCCCTCAAAACCACACCTAATCAATTCTTAAACACATCCAGGGATGGTGACTCAACCACCTACCTGAGCAGCCTGTTCCAGTGCCTGGCCTTTACACCACTGGTGTCTTAACACCAGGTCTGGATGCAGGTGTTTGCCCCAGAGTACATGCACACATGCAGTCTAGCGTGCCCAAAGATGAACCCAAGGATGAAGCACCTGTGACCTGGCCAAGACAGAGTGGTGTCTGGTGGGACAGAGTTTGCTGGGCAGCCCAGAAGGCAGAAGGAAACAACCCAAATTGGTCAACCTGTGTCTGTGTCTCCCTCTGGCCTGGGTAATAGGGCTACTCGGTAAATTACCATATAGCCAGGGAAAAGGGGGCTTGTGAAGTGACTCAGGCCCATGGTCACTGTCAGAAATCACACAGGTCCAATGAAAGAACCTCCAGAATTGTTGCAGATCTCCGTGATTCAACAGGTTTCATTCCTGCACTATAAGCAGTGGGTTGCACGTACTGACCAGGTTTTCTGGATCAGGACTGAGTGCTCTGTAATAAAGATACCATATAAGGCTGTCAGAGAGTCCACCACAGTTCTTCAGATCTTCTCCAGAGATACCAGGAGACTACAGCCCTCACAAAAGCAAACCTCAATTGGCATCCTATAGCTGCTGCGTTGTGAGGGCCATAGGGTCAGGCTGCTTTCAGAGCACTCTCAGCAAAAAAATGCATAGAATAAATGTGAGAAAAAAATGATTGTTTAAGTTATCCTAGGGAGTTTAACATGGTAGCAACTGAAAACTGGCAACCAAAGGCCTCACAGCTCCCCTGCAAGATACTGAAATTTTTTAGTTATGGTTTTGTTTTTGCAGATGGCTTTCTCAAGATCATCTTACACATCCATGCTGGAGCAGACAACAGAGGTTTTATTATTCCCACATTCTTCCCCTCATTGTAGGCCCTGGACACACATTCTTTTGCCTCTCAAATTAAGTAGTTTAACTTTATTTCCTAACGCTAATGCAATCTTTGCTGTTAATGTTGTAACTGGATATTGACTTGTTTAAAAGAAGTAGGACAGGTCATTTCTATTCTTCATGAGCCTCATCTTCCCTGTCACTCTGACAGAGCTGGAGGAAGCAGGAGCTCCTCTTTCTCTGTCTCCCCACACTTTATCTTTCTTTTCAGCCTCCTCTTGCAGCAAGTCTTTTGCTCCACTGTGGTCATCCTTCTTATTTTTGTTTTTTTGATGGTGTCTTTCCTTTCTGTGTGTGGTGGACCTATCGCTCTCTGTTCCTTTTCTTCCCTTCTTGAGGCCTTTGAGAATAATTTTGGCTGAAGACTTCTACATGAAAGTCAAAGCTAACTTAAAACAACAAAAAACCAATCAAAAAGTCTCAAGAGTCAATCCTCAAGGTTCAGACTCATTTAATATATAGAAACAACATAGAAAACTGCAGCCCAATATCCTCAAATTTAACAGTGTTCCCAGTGTTTGGAAAGAATGTTTTAGAGCCAAAAGGCCAGGTAAGTGAGAAAAGAAAGAAGTGGTCCCAGCTTGACCCATCACTGTTTCCAGGCAGTTCATGGTGGAAATACCTGCTCTCCTGGGTCTGATCACCCAGAACACAAGCTGCCTAATTTTACTTGGGAAGCTGAAGCAGAAAGTGTGACAGTTCATTTTGGCTCCTGATCACTCTCATCCTGTACTTATCGTTTCCTTCGATTTTTTTCATATATAACAGTCCTTTCCATCAGACTTTGCTGTTTGTCATGTAGGTACTTATTAACCAGTCAAAGCTAATCATTTGGACATCAGTGGCTTGGTTTCTTATCTTGAACATATACTGTGATCACATTTCACACACTTATACAATGCACACACAGAGCAGAAAAGCAGATCCTGCTAAGTGGGGAAAAAATACTTCCATTTACAGGCAACACACCTGCAGACCTCCCTGCTCATGCACATTTTCACCACAATTCCTCTCCACAAGAGGAGAAACAGCTCTGGGGCTGCTTCATTTATAAATGCACAGAGAGCAAAGACTCCTCCAGAGCCGCAGACCAGTGACTGTCAGTCTAAAAGGCAGCTGTGGCTCGTTAGTAAATGTCTGTGTCTGTGCAAAATACACATTGTAAAAATAGGGCTGTGCACATGGAGTTTTGTCAGCAGATGCTATAGACCGTAAAAGCAACTGCATGTTGGTGGTCCTTAAGTATTTCCTGTCCTCCATCAAAATGACCAAATCTCACATCCCGGGCCAAGATTATGGGCTCCTCCCTTACAATGTCCCATACTCCACCATAAGTTGCAGTGCTGTACTGTTCCAATCCTTTTATCCCATGTGCCAAGCTAATGGATCCTGCAATCAGGTTGTCATCTGCCCCCAGGGAGACTTGTCTGACTAATCAGGTAGACAGTCACACACAGGCTGTCATCTCTTCATTCTTGGGGAGACCAGGTCAGTGTGTTGCAGGTGAGACCTACCCCTTCCAGCATAGCCCATTACATGAGCCAGACCTTCACATTCGTGCCTTGCACCATGGCTCTGTGTCCGACATGCTGCAGTGGGTCCTTCAGCACTTTCCATCAAACCCTTCTGCATGGAAACTGGGCAAATGAAAACTGCTCATTATAGGGGACAATGCCAGGAAAAGTGGAAGGGTGTTAAGGCTGATGGCTCAGGAGAATAGATGGAGAGGGGGTCAGAGAGGTACACCAAGCAGAGCACACCAGACAATATCCACTGGTGCTGGAAGGTGTCTAGAGATGCTCTGCTTGAAGACCTGAGTGGAAGCAGACTTGTGGCTGCTGCAAACACAGCTCTACTCCTGATGCCATGGATGACCAGCTCAGCCAGGTCTGGCAGGAGGCTGATGAAGAGGTTGTGAGTAAACAGAACAATTCAACCTCTCTAATTGTCTACCAGGGTCCTCTTGCTGAATTGTCACTAAGAGTGACAATGCTTCGGCTGCCTGTGTGCTCCGGAGAAGGCAGCCAGTGCTCCAGGTGATGGCAAGACCTGTCAGTGCATGCAAACCTGCAGTCACAATGATATCTTCCTACTCATTGTCCTCCTGCTTTCTTATTCCATTCTCCCCTCAGCACTGGTTCCTGAAAAGGGATCACATGCATGTGGAGGTTTTGTTATTAGTAAAGATAACTGCATTTTTTCCAATGAAAAGGTTCCATAAAACCTCCTTCCTGCCCCTTCCCCCCCTCCACATGTCTTTGATTAATTTTTTTCAGTGTTTTTTTTTGTCTTAAATAGCAAAATGCCTCATTTTCAGTTCCCAAAGAATAAGTTCCATGGCATTATTAAAACAAATAAAATAGAAAATACAGATGAATTCTTGGGCCAGGTCTGCTTGTCTGGCTTCTGTTGTATCTCTCCTACAAGAGCCCGTTCGTGATCAGCCCGAGGATATCTCTGAGGATTGAAACTGGCAGTCCACTTAAGTTCTTTCACAGATGATTACAGCAGCGCTGCTGAAAGCAGGAGAGCAAGGTCTAAGCTAAACAAAACTCATTTGAGCGAAGAAAAGCATAAAGAGCAATGTGATACAGAAGCTGCTGTTTATTACCAGCACTGTTCAGGCGAGTCAAGCAAACAGGTTGGATTTACGTGACGGATGCAAGGAAGACATTGGATCCCATCGATCTCTCAACCAGAGCTGCGTGTCCGGGGCTGGCTGCTGCTGGCAGGCTGAATCTGTACAGTCCTTGGACACTTACTCACCTTCCCACAACTTTCAATGCACCAAGAGGGGCAGAAAATAGTATAAAATATATTGAATATGCAGAACGAATAATAACACAAAGGATAGAAACGTTGATCTTGGGTATCAGACACATGGGGAAAAATATTAGTGTCAATGGGAGATGGAATGTCTGATCAATATGGTTTCAATTACCGTACCAGGGGAGTAAAAACAGATCCATAATATTTGCTTACAGCATAGTAAGATGGAAACCAAAAACTAACTACTTTCAACCTAAAAAGGCACATCATCTGTGACTGCAAAAACTCACAGCTGCGACTTTAAGGCCCTTGCTTGTGAGATACATGGTAATGCCAAGAGAAAAGCAGATGGACTAGCCAGCACACATGGACTTGGTTCATTTTGCCAGTGATGACAAAGCTCACATTGACAAAAACATTTGATCAAATCCCCTCCCAGATTGCGTCAGCTATAAAAATATATATAAATGAGCTCCTGTCGCATGTATATCTTGCCTCCCCATGGAGAGTTTTGTGATGTTGCTATTTTAGTTTACATTAGGATTCTTTCCCACTCTAGATCAATACAGCCACATCAGCAGATCTTTAGATTTCAGATCTGCCCTAACCTGGAAGCGCTGGAGAGTGTGAGCATGTTTCCGGCTGTGCTTGGATATCAGCCACGTCTGGGCTGGCCTCAGCTTAAACAGACTGGCCCTTCACTCCAACCCTTCACTTGCCAGGAGTCAGGGTTTTGGAGGCTGGGGAACTCTCAGCTAATATATTGAAATGCCATGGAAATTTGTGCTGGTGGTTTCGGATGGTGGTGTACTGTGTTGAACTGTGCTGCTGGTTGTCGCCTGGCTGAGTGTCTCCAGTGCAGGCTTCCTCCCGCACAGAGGCTGCTGAACTGGGGGGCAGATAAGGGATCCCTGACCAAGGGATTTGTCTGTTGTTTTCTTTGTGTTTAGAGGATCAGATGTTTGTGTCTCCCTTAAAAATAAACAAGAATAACCCCAAGAAATAGCTGGTTCCTGGCAATTTCTCTCCACATCAGAAATAAAAGTTGCAAGGCTCAAACAGCCACTAAGTAGTGTGTGCAACAGGATATGAAGTATTATGAGCTCTTTGCTTTTATTTTTTTGAAGGTCTAAACAGTTGAACTTACCTTAACCATCAGAATGTAGCTGGAAGAAGAACCACAGCAGGACAGACAATGTTCGGCGTTGACCAGAAGACCAACTCCTGTGCAGCAGCCTCATGACTTGGAAGTGTTCACTCACTTCTATTTTCTACATGAAGCATTAATATGTAATTCTGTTTCTTTTGGATATTGCTCCTCATGCTGTTTATAATGAAGATTAAGGAAAGAATATTGTTTTAGCCAGGCCATGAGGAATCTGAGATGCTTATTTTTATCATAGCCCTCTCTACAGGTTTGCAATTATTTTTGCTGGCAAAACATGATTTAAATTTTCTTTTTAGTGAAAGGCGAAAAAAGCCTATTGCACTTCATATTTTTCTTTGGAAAGTGTCAAAAGTCCATTATTCCATTCCATTCTAGTCTATCTTACGGCTACATGCTGAGTGTTGATGGTGAAGAATCATTGTAGCACATGAGAATTCAGGGAGAAAGTGAACTTCAAGTCCTTAGACAATTTTTCCTCTTTCAAAGTACAATACTTCTCTGATAAATACATTTCTCAGACCAGGATAAAAAATATTTTGGACATGCCTTTGAAAAACTTCAGCTTTTACCTCATGTTTTTCCATGCATCAATTAGTTTGTTGATGGAAATAAATTAGCTTTTTAATGTAAAACCTGTGTCTTGCAGAGGATGTGAAGGCTTCTCAAACAGGCAGGAAAAATCAAGGTCCATTCTTTTGCCTCCTGTCAAGTGACAGGTTCGTTTCAAACACAGGAGTGGCACTTGGAGGTAGCAGCCAAAGAAGTGGCCCTTATCTGAGCTGAGAAGTGGTGGTGATTGTGTCACTGGCCTGTATTTGGGTGTGTTTGCTGTGGTTTGCTGTGCATTGCTTCTTGGGGAGGACGGGTGCTTGCACAGCCTGTGAGGTCCCTGATTTCCTCCTTGGTGAGCTGATGACATTGTCACTCTGGCAAACCTCATCTCTCCTCCAGCTGTTTGGCAGCTTAAGCACATTGTACAATGTCACCTTCCACTCCAGATGAGCTCATTTGGCTGCAGCGACCACTGAAATGCTTCACAACAGACTTGAGGTGCTGGTAAATGTAGATTTTGGGGTTAAACTAAGTACTGGTAACACTGAACAGAACCTGAGAGTGCTGAACACTCTGAACCAGCTTCCCAAAAAGATTTGCTCTGTAGACCATAGAAGATGAAATAGCTGAATAGTGGACCAAGGACTTCCAAACCAATGAATCACAATGTCAAGCTCACTTTGTTTTAACGTTAATTAATTATTGCATGTACAGTGTCACTGATTAACCATAATTAGAGCAGTTGTACAAGGGAATATCCTGTAGAAGACTAATTAAAATACTCTCTGGGCAGGGGTGAACTCTTCTGAAGAAAACAGGAACACCAGACTAGATCACAGTAATCAGTGGGCTTTTTGTTAAAGAGCAATGGCAGTTTTGGATGTGATTAATTTCAGCAGTGTTTGACCAGCTTCCTAAGCCAGCATTGAGTCTAAGGAAGCCAAAGGAGAGCGAGACAATTCAAGGTGATGATTCATTTTTAGCTTTTTTTTAAGGAAAGCAAACTGAGCAAAGAAATGAGGGGGAGGAAAAAGCAAAACAGGGTAGCAAGATGTAGAATGGAGATCAGGAAAGGTGGAGACCCAAACCCTCAGAAGCTGTTACGTTCCAAAAGTGTCATGGGGCAAAGTAGCAGGATCAACCATGGAGAGGGCAGGGACCCTGGTTGGGCAAGTCCCAATGCAACCTGTTGAGGTACAGCTGTCTCCTGCATGGCTAAACCCCACAGCTGAGAAAAGCAAAGAGCTTCCCACATTGTGAGTCTTGATGGGGGCTTAGATTTGAAATTACACTGAGCCCCTTCTGAGCAGAAGTTTAAATGGGACAGCAGATACAACCTGGAAAGCATGAAGTGCCAGAAGTTCTAGATGTCTTCAGAATGGAAAAAAAAAACAAACCAAAGAGTGTCTCTTGGCACTTGGAATGTAGTTTCCTCTTGAGCTTATAATCAATAAATTGAAAGGACATCCAAGCTTTAAAAAATATGGGTAGCCACCCCAAACTGTGGTTGCACAATCCTGAGGGCAGGCTGAAACAAACAGCTTTGCTAACTATAAACCCTCCCTTTACAAAACAATACCAAGAATGGACTGTTTGTGGCAGCCCTCTGGTCAGGTGAAGCTATTTAATGAATAACAGCTATAAATATACACTCAGCAAAATTTCACGTACAGGCAAAGGGCTCAGCCCTTCCCAGGGCAGAGGCAGTGGGGGAGTTGTAATGTTGACAAATGACACAGGGTCAGATGTTTTTCCCATAGACTGCTGAGACAGCTGAGCTGCAGTGCAGAGTCGGGAGAAGCAAGAGTAGCTGGGCATTGTCTTTTTTGGACCTCATCTGTGTGATTGAAAAGTCAAATTCATCTCTGCAAAGAGGCAGGTCTGTCATTTGCCAGCGCTGCAGAAGCACCTATGCAAGAGAATACATCCCATCCTTAAAGAAGTGTCTAAGAGGGGCTGAATTGTCCTCCCACGTGTTTACTTTCTCCACTGATTACAGAGAGAGTACAAGATTAGCTTGCATCAGACATCACACATTTAAATTGGCAAAGTTAGGTAATCCCATCCTTGAGAGGGCTGTGAACTACAAGAAAACATAATCTGAACCCCTTTTCAGAGAGCAGATATAGTGAGATTTAGCAGCTAGCTGATAAGAGGCATGTGAAAAGCCTTTGCCAACTCTGTCTTCAAAAGTCTGAGCATCCAAAATGCTGAGAACAGCGTGGAGCCCACCAGGTCCTGCTCTGCATGTCCACAGTGAAGAACCGCTCTGTGCCAGCCACAGGCTTCAGCATTTTCACCAAAACTGAGAGGGCCAGATCCTAGGCTGTGGCTGGGACTATGAGGCATGACCTCAGTACAAATCAAAAATCAGGATCCAATTAGCCGCAGACTACAAGTACGTCATAAAGAAACCAGGCATCTCTTTTGGAAAATTTGAAAAATGAAGAAAAGCCCTAGTGATGATATTAATACTTGTTTGTGCCTGGATTGCTACTGCCAAGGAAAAACAGAATCTGCCTGAAGGAGGCTGCCAGAATTCGGACTGTTTTGCTTTGTGCAGCAAGGAGGTGTGTGGATTTTTTGCATTTCTGCCTGGGAACTTAGCTTTACTCTCAAAAAGTCCAAGCCTATTTCAGTTGCTCTTCGAAGTGCAATAGTTCCCCACCACTCAAGGAAAAAAGAAACGTAGATGAGTTTCTGCGTAATGACCATGGGATAAAAATCTTCATCTCATTGCCAGGGAGTTGCACCACCTCCAAGTACCAACCTCAGGCACCTCTTGGCTGCTACAGGGGCAGGTGTCACAAGGGACCTGGAGACAAGGGCTGCAAGGAATTTGGTGCAGTGCCTCCTTGCAGGTAACTGTTAAGGAAATCTCCTGCCACAGTCACGTCGAGATAAGTGGCTAGGATTAGTCTGCTGAGAGTCCTTCAGAAGCATTTTTCTGTCCCTCCTTTTTGCAGGGAGTGCAGAATTCCCTTCCCCTCCCACTCTCTCTCTATGGTATTTGCAAGGATACTTGAGATCAGGGTTTTGCTAAATGCCACCCCTGTAAAAAATATACTGAACATAATTTATATAGTTTAAAAAGAGGGAAAAATAGTTTATACCTGGACAAACCCAGTGTAAGACGTTCCTGTATCTTATCTCAGGTTTTATATAAACAAGAACTTTCTTAACTTAATCCTTTTTAACAGGATGAACAAATTTCAACAGGAAATAATGGCAGTTTGGTATTTTGTGGTGCATAATGTTTTAGGAACAATGTACAAACAGTTGTTATCAAAAGACAGTTGGTGTTTTTAACAATAGTTAAGTCTTTTAAGTACCTTTTGCTTTAATAGCTAATTTGTTTCATTTCAAGTGTATTAAAACATGGGACCAAATCTACCAGCAAAAAAGAGTAAAGTTAAAGCATAGTAAGAATTTAAGTGGCCAAACTGAAATTTAAGATGAATATGAACTGATATCTTGGATCTATATGTATTAGAATTATTTTGACTCCTTATTTCAATAGAGAAATCTTTAGGTCAGAGCAAATATCCTGATATTTGAATTCCTTAATCTAAAAATGATTGAAACCCCCTCAACCCCCAAACACTTAGATTACAGAAAATTTGAATTTGAGCTAGACTTTGAAACTGGCAAATCCATTCCCAGAGCAGAATTTCACAAATAAGTGCCAACCCACCCTGCAGTTGTTGTTAGCTGTCAGTCCAGTTTACATAAAAATAAACTGAGAGTTTGCTGTTGATCCTATCCAGTCCAATCTTATCCAATCCCACCCTATCCAGTCCAATCTTATCCAATCCCACCCTATCCAGTAAAGAACCTTTGAGCTAGAAACAGACAAGGCTCCAAAATCAACCAAAGAGACTTTCTACTTTTGAGGTACTTAAATTTATTAGACTTTTGAGGCTTGGTTTCTTGGTGACAGAAGGCATGCTAGAAAGCCATGAGGTGCTTATCCAGAGATATCTAGGCTAAGTCAGTCAGTGTTTGCATCCTTCCTAAATCCATCAGGAGCCAGGAGCTCAGCAGAGGCTTGCCTGCAAGACCCAGTCCATTAGGGACTCTCAGAGCACTTTACAATTTAACAAGTGTCCCACCAACTACAATTAGGGCTACCCTTCTTGGTGGGGTGTTGACCAGAACACTGAATAATCCCTTCTGTTGTCGGTGCCGACGCCTCTCTGGAGTTAGACACGCTCCTGGCACTCTGTCCTTTGACACTAAGGTTCTGGCTTGATGTATTAACCTGTCTTGTCATGTCATTTGCTGGTTTAACCCATACAAGGTCAAACCTCAACTGGGCCTTGTGAGGGCCCATTTCTTGGGCAAATGCTTTAACCATTGAGTGTTATGTAAAAGGTGGACACAAAAAGCATCAGTAATCACTTTTCAAAAGCAGTTGCCATGTTTTGATTTGGAGAGGGATCCGTTTTTTCCAGGCTGATGAAGGAGCCTGGAAAAAAGGAGCAGGACCCTGAGGGGACTGAGCTGGTGCCCAACGTAGCTTCAAGACTGAGATAAGGAGGGGGAATAGGTAGCTGATTGCTTGGGCAGGACAGCTAAATACATATGCAGAAGTTGATCTATAGACTGATTAACTAGGTAATGCTCAAGGATTATTGAATATCTACAGTTACCAAAGTCCTGGTTTTTATGTTGTGCTCCTTCTTATTTTTTTTGCCAAAGGGTCATGCAAAAAATTTAGGTGCAGTCTACACAGGGCTTTAATAAATGCCTGACAAGGTTAGATTTGATTTTTCTTTCCTAAGGTTAAACTGTTCTTCGTTCTAGTAGATTTGCTTAACCATATTAACCTCCTCAGAGATACATTCTATGTACAGTTTCCAGGCACTGCAGCTAAACCCAGGTCATCCTTTAATATTGTGTCATGAACGGATACCTCCTTGTTTGACCGGTGAATGACCTCCCACTCCACCCCAAATAAGTATGAAGTTTCCATCTTCGTGGCAAGAGCATTGACTATTATTAGTGCCTTAGAAATACTGCATTTATATATCTTTGTAGGGGTACAGGCAGGAGGGGGTGAGCAGGTATGCGTGTGTACACATGTGTGTGCACGCAAGGGAACGCTGTTAAAATGAATTGCCTTGGTTCACAAAACCTTCTGGATCTGTTTACATTCCTGAGGCAAATTCCTTAAAGTATCTGTAGTTAATCTGTTCCACAGCCTCTAGATGCATAGCTACGGGATGCTACCCACCTTCCCTGCTCAGGGAATCGCTGAGAACATTTAGTGCCTGCAGAGAATAAAAGTGTCCCTGATACAAGCACAGCAGCAACGTGTTACTACGCTCTGGTAATGCTACCTAATCCTGAGGATAATACATTGGATTTTCTGCATATGAACTTAATATAGCATGGGAAGGGAGGTTGTTTGGTTTGAGAGTGGAGAGGTGAGGAGGAGGAGAAGGGAAGGGAGTGGGAAGTGTTTAAATAGTTGGTGCTGATGGGGGACTCCTGCTCACATGAGGAGTTATGCTAAGTGTTTGCATTGAGCAAGATTTGGCTCAACACATCAGATAATTTGTAGTGCTGTGGGCTGGGCAGTGCTCATTCAAGATAGAGGTAAGAAGCAGTTGTACTCCTAGAGGAGAGTGGGTGGGAGGTTCCTTCTCCAGCCCTTGAGGTCAGATCAGTGTCACAACTAGTGACCTTTCAAGGTCAAAAGTATTAGCTAAAATATAAAGGTTTGGAAAATAGCAACCAGCCTTGACCATGTATACTCACTTTTCTCCCAGAAACCCGAGATCTGAGCCTCTCCTCTAAGGGTTTGCAAACTAGGACAGGCTGTCCCATAAGGACCATGCTGTCCTATAGATGACTGAAATGGGGACCTCCATCTGCCTGGCTGGCAAGTGTGCAACACAGGGCAAAGACACTTACAGAATCATAGAATCATAGGGTCATAGAATGGTTTGGGGTGGAAGGCACCTTAAAGATCAGCTAGTTCCAACCCCAGTGCTGTGGAGGTTATGAGTTTTCCTGTTTCTGCTGCATGAGAGAAAAATAAAGGTCTGTCAGAGGTGAAAGAGAAGTGGATCCATATCTCCAAACACACTGACTTGAGGAAAACACAGGAGACACTTTTTGGGCAGGATGCTTGGATGGGTACAAGAACAAGGGTCTGCACATCTTCTTTTCTGACTCCTCTTTGATATGTAAGATCAGCTCTGAAGAATACCTTATTCCATCACTAATGATGGAGTGAATCTGCCATTTGGCCAAATCTCTCAGCTAAAGCCAGCAGCAACATTCTACAACGTCTCAACAGAATATATGTACAGATCTGTTTGCATCCAAAGGGTCAATCATGCAAGAGACATTTTAAATGGAGTAGCAAGGTACTGCTGCAAATTATCTTACTCACCTTACCAGGCCTCCTGCTGTTGGAGGCTAATGTTTGGAAATGTGATGTTCACCAAGATGAACATCTTGGTGAGTCAATGGAGTCTATGCAACAAGTGCTTTCCATAACAGCTTACCCTGTGTTTTTTTTTAATGCAAAGTAAAGAAATGAAGAAATAATTTCAGTATTATGGAACTACATTTTGTTTTGGGGATAAAAGGTCATGTACGTCTGAATTTCCTTTTATTTTGAGCATTTGTAAAGCTTTTTCACTTGGTGTTGGTTATTTGTGGACTGGCAGAGCCTAGAAACTCCCATGCTACTGAGAGCTCCGTGGTGTGGACTGCAGGGAGGGCTCTACAGTAACTCTCCACTCTTTTCTGGTTGCTCCACAACGATTTGCATTGTTGCAAATCCACGGTCCATCTTCACAAGCAGCTGCAGCCACTAAGGTTTTCATGTATGGTTACAGCTCTGAGTTGCTTCCAGCAGCTCCCCATGCCTCCTTGGCCCCTGACTGGTGCTTCTTCCACTGCATCATGATGAAAACGGAGAGAAGACTGAATATTACCTGTTTATGGTGAGTGCAGCTTGGGATAGCACCACGGGGAGAGCGTTGGATCTTAGAAAAAAGTACCACACAAGGGAAATAAACAACCAGGCCTGCATCAATGGTGAAAACCTAGGGAATTCATGGAGCCAAATGTACCCCATAGGTACCTAAGGGAGGAAAGCTGCTTTTGCTCAACATGCTTGTTTGTAGCTATGTCTCAAAGGACATGCCAAAGGAATAGGAGTTGATTGTGATCATGAATGAAGGAGTGGTCTCCTGAGAAGGAGACAGCATGTCTCCAAAATTAGAGCTGCCATCTTGATACCAACAAGGAGACAAACTACTGTTCCTGCTACTGTTCAGGAGACACTGTTTACTAGCACACTTGGACTCCCTTTCTTGCATGTGTTTATTCAGAGCAGTCATGTGCTTGAGCAAAGATCAGTGGTGACTTTTGATGTCTGCTGAAAACCCCCTAAAAACCAGTTATGGATTAAATTCTCATTATCATTTGTAACAGATTACCATGCTAAGGAAGTTCTTGGGTAAATGGGATTTGCCTGAGGATATGAAAAAACTTGGTCAACACCACCCTGAAGTACTGCTTTACTGTGCTTTGCTTTCCATTCAACAGGCATTTACAAGAGTTCAAAACGTAAACATGCAATTTTGACTTCAGATAAGAAGACCTATCTAGAAATATGTGGCAGCTACTCAGTCACTTGTGTGCATCTGCCATCCTGTTCCTTTGTCACTGTGAAACACGCCTTTATGTCTCCTTTATGTTTTAATAGTGTCCATAATAGTTAACTACCCTGCTTACTGCACAGAGGTGTATGCAGAGAGCACACTGTTCAGCGCTGAAACACACGGGGTTGTACAACTGCAGCATTGAGTGGGATGAACAAGACAGCAGACAAATAAAACTCTTGGACACATTTAAAACATCACAACTGAGCTGCTGGTCCAGCAACTTGGACCTGTCACCCTGGGACCTGAGCTGGGAAGGGATGAGGGAGGAAACACGGTCAGATGGACTCCAATCTAAGAAGCCAGGTTTGCACAGGACAGTGTCCCTGACACAATGCAAATAAATATCAGCCTGCAGTTGAAAGCCCACACCGTTTACCCAACCAAACTGCTCAGCTGCACCATATACTGGAACAGTGCTGCCTCCAGGGGCTGTCAGGGACTGACCAAAGATAACCTTCCCTGACGGACACTTGTATTTTGAAACCTTAGACAGCGGTTCTGTCTGACCTTTGCTGCGAGGCCTGTTGGGAGCGGACACACACTTATTGAGGCCTTGTGCTGCATTTCTCAGAAGCTGAAATGTCCTGTAACACGATTCACCATTCTTTAAAAAAGCTGCTTCAGGCTGACTCAATTAAGGGGAAGTATTACTTCCCCCGTGTTATTTTTAACTGAAACAATGAACATTATTATACCCTTTGTTGGCTCTGGTAAATGTGAGTGGGAGAAAGCAAGTCACAAGTTTTACTTACTAGACAGATTGTTTGATTGCCTCTTAAAAACTCCCCTAAGGCTAGGACAGCAAAGCCATAGCTTTCTTTTTAGGTTTTGCATTCCTCCAGAAGAGAATTTATCACTTACACTGATGGACAGATGGATGGTCATCCCAGGGTCCCCGGAGGACTACCCCCTTTGCCTTGTTTCTCACAGAGGCCCAGGAGGATACTTTATGTTTTCAAGTGTACCTCTGCCATTTGTTTTTTTCAGGTGTCTTTCAGAGCTTAGAAAGAGAGAGAGAGGTAGAGAGAGAAAAGAAGATAAAGAAAGATTGAGAGAGAGAGAAAGAGAGAAGAGAATGAGAAAGAAAGAAAGAAAGAAAGAAAGAAAGAAAGAAAGAAAGAAAGAAAGAAAGAAAGAAAGGAAGAAAGGAAGAAAGGAAGAAAGGAAGAAAGGAAGAAAGGAAGGAAGAAAGGAAGAAAGGAAGAAAGGAAGGAAGAAAGGAAGAAAGAAAGAAAGAAAGAAAGAAAGGAAGAAAGAAAGGAAGAAAGAAAGGAAGAAAGAAAGGAAGAAAGGAAGGAAGAAAGGAAG
>VZTM01013324.1:83696-113661 GCA_013400555.1 Jacana jacana
AATCAGTGATCTGCTCTGGGTGTTCCTGCTCTGGCAGGGGGATTGGACTGGATGATCTTTCAAGGTCCCTTCCAATCCCTGATATTCTGTGATTCTGTGAAAAAGAAAGAAGTAAACCAACCAGTTCAACCACTTGAAGATTTCATGTGTGGCCATGCATGGAGTGTTCATTGCTAGGTAGGGAAAGTGTTCTTAGAAGTTTCTGTGGCTACCAATTTCAGAGCACTGGTGTGCAGCAATTTGAATATGAATGAGAAAAACTCTGCATGAAGAGGTGATATTTCCACTGCAGCTGGATAAACAATAACAACTTGTAGGCATGCAAGTAACCCAGAGAAGGATTTGCAAATCCAGAAGCACTCTTTCACCTAACAGTCTAGTTGTGTTGTTCCCACATCCTTTGAACGCAGCTGCAGGGCTGATCATCTCTGTTTGCTGTTTCTTGTCCTTCTTGACCTTTTTCACCATCTCTCACCCTAGCTTTACACCCCTGACCAGAGGTGTCCTGCTACACAGAGCCAGGAGAGCTGAGACAGGACCTTGTCATGACACCAGTGGTAGTCCTGACTCTGCTCCTTCTCCAGCTCCAAACCAATTGCCTGTTCACTCATGCTTGTTCAACAACAAAACTGGGTGAGAAATGCTTCTTTTCCTCTCCCTTCTGACAGTTTCTACCCAGTGGTCCCCCAGGCCAGAAAATCTTGGCTAAAGTCTCAGTGTGGAGTCATTTGCCAAAATTTTGCCAAGGGAAAAAAGTCCCTGGATATCCTGAGATCTGAGTCTCTTGATCTTTGAGGGCTGCTTCCTGCCTAGGTGTTGCAGAAAGCAACCCCACCTCCACCAAACAATTCTGAGTTCTTACACTGGGAATCCTGATTTTTTTCATTGGAAAAGCAAGCAAAAGTTTTCATTTGAGGTGATAAGATTTTTTTTTTCTCAGCATTTCTGTCTGAAATGACAGAAATTGCCCTTTCCTAGGATACATGTTGAATTTATTTGCATCCATGAACCATGATGATTTCTCAGAAGAATACCAGCAGGCTGTAATCACAACCACACAGTACCTGAGGTCTGTTGCAGGTGCAGAAACACATGCACACATACAGGCATACAGGCACGCACACACACACTGCCCTCTCCATCACCACCCCCCAGTAAAGGATATTGGTCCTATAGACTGCAAAGAAAGAGATTTACTATCCATTTGTCATTAATTCACAATAATCATAGAATCATAGAATCAGATAGGTTGGAAGAGACCCTTGGGATCATCAAGTCCAACCATCAGCCCCACTCTACAAGTTCTCCCCTACACCAGATCCCTCAACACCACATCCAATCTACTCTGAAACACAGTCAGGGATGGGGACTCCACCACCTCCCTGGGCAGCTGATTCCACTGACTGACCACTCTTTCTGTGAAAAACTTTTTCCTCATATCCAGCCTAACCCTACCCTGCTGCAGCTGGAAGCCATGCCCTCTGCTACTATCGCTCATTGCCCCTGAGAAGAGACCAGCACCATCCTCTCTCCAATGCCCTTTCAAGCAGTTGTAGAGAGCGATGAGGTCTCCCCTCAGCCTCCTCTTCCTCAAACTAAACAATCCCAACTCCCTCAATCCATCCTCATAAGCCTTATTCTCCAGGCCTTTCCCCAGCTCCGTGTCCCTCCTCTGCACTCGCTCCAGCACCTCGATATCTCTCTTGTGCTGAGGTGCCCAGAACCTGCTGAGCACAGGGGGACAATCACCTCCCTGCTTGTGTATTGCTGTGTCCTTGCTAGACTGCTTGTTGTAGGCTGGATTAGAAGCCTATACTAGTGGACGCAGCCCACCCCAATGGGATTCATCAGGAGCAGTCACTGGAGGGAGGCATTACCCCCACTAATTTGGCACCAGGAGCGTCTTACTGGCTGGACTCAAACAGTAGAAAATCCCAGGTGTGGTATGGGAGGAAAGCACAGGCCAATACCCTACAGATACCATACCAGATAACACTGGAATCCTTTACACATTCAAGCAGCACAGAGCCCAGGATAAGTTTGATCCACCCAACAAGTATTTCAGGAATGCACTTGGGATCCTGCAGGGAATAGCCCAGCCCTCAGCAGGTGAGGCCCAACCTGCTTTTAGTGGGAAAAATCCCAAGACACTCTCCCTGGGTGGGCGGCCAAGGTGCTGGAGCCCGAAGGAAGCATTGCACTAAACTGCAAAGGATTGCTCTCAGCAAATAAATCCTGTAAGGTCTGACAGAAAATTATATACCTGAAAGGAGGTTTTTAAATGTTTTCTAGGAATCTACCTTCTTGCTATATATTTTACAAATAGAACAAAATAAAAAAGCAAAAAGATAAAGTACTGTGTTCTTGCCTCGCTGCAGAGAACCAAAAGCTTTGGAAGTCTCTTGGAGTTTTGTCAGGGAAGGCAAAAAGCCAGGATTTCATATCAGAGCACACAGTGTCCACAAAAATGACTTGTTCTAACACAGCTGGGGCTTGGTTGGATGCTCCATGCTCAGAAGGGGTGGAAGGACCTGCTGGCCCTGCTCAGCACCCACAGTGCATGGTGCTGACCTGGATGGGGATGTGGGGGACTCCCAAGAGCCTGAATGGAAGGCAAAGCTGCAGAGGAGGGCGGGGAAGAAGGATTTCTTCTTTTCCTGACACAGCTTGGCAGTTTCTTTGGGTGGAGCTCTTAGGAGGGATGAAAACAGCATGACTGCCAGAAAACTGGTGAGAAAACCTGCTGTAGGCTAGATTTATTTGCTAGATAACAACTAGTGCAGCTAACCTGCAGCCTTCCTTACACTGAAGGTTAAACACTTCTGTGTCTGTCACTGAAATTCACTTTACAGGAACAGTAATTAATCCTAGCTGGGACTCTCGATACAAACTGAGATACTTGGGGCCATATTTTACATCCTTTATCCTCCCAGTGAGTATTTACATTGCAAAAAGGTCAGTCTTCTAACAACTAGCGCTGGGGAAACTTTGCATTTCTGAAGGATTTGAATAGTGCTATTCTAGCCCATTTGCTGCAGGTTTTGTTTCCACAAAAATGACATAATCATCATAAATAGCGTTTTTTTTGTATGGTATTGTGCATGCCATGAATTCATATGGTAATTCCCTGAAGCATCTGTTCGTCCATATTCATAGGTCCTTTAAAGGATCCCAGACTACATGTCTAGATCTTTGCATTCTAATATTTCCTGAATTCTGCTGTAGATGAAGAGTATATTTCTCATATGCATGTCAGTGAAATATGGAAAATATTGAAGACACCTCAGCTAGATATCCTCTGAAAGATCTTCCTAACTCTGTCCTCTTGAAAGGACTTTTTGGAGGATGAAGTAGAAGGAGTATGTAAAGTACTTTGTGAGGAGCTGGGTGGTATTAAGTCTGCAGCTGTCTTGAGAAAATCTGGCATCCAGAAGCAGGGTTGGCAATGCTGACACAGAGTGATGCTCTCCAAAACCTGGTTAAGTGCTTTTCCTCTCCAAGAAAACTTTTTCAGGCATGATTGAGACTGAAACTACTTGCATATTCAAAAGAAATCAGATTGCTGTCTAACAGTGCTTTTTCCAACACTGGTTTCCAGAGGAACTGCTGATTTATAGCCTTTGGTAGGGTTTGTCTGGTCAGGGAGCTGGTCTGAGATGGGCCCTGCAGTGCTTTAGCAAAGAAACAAAAGGCAAGAGAACACTTGGCAACTGATAAGCTCCTCAGACATCAGTTGCTAAAACAAACTGTTTATGCCAAAAGCTCAATTAATATCATTTCTTGCCCTGGGCTTCACTGAGTTTAGCTCTTCTTCGATGGAGCTGGTGCTATAGTTACGTGTTTGGGCATTGTATAGCAAAGAGGAAACCTGGGCTTCCACTGACTGCTATTTGGTTTTATACTGTCATTTCTGATTTACATTAACATCCACTTACTCAACTAATCTGGTCACAAGACCAAGACTTCCCACCCCAACTCAAACAGGATCTCTGCTTTTCAGTAAGAAAGTTTCTTAAGTGCAGGCCAGCAGAAAGAGTGGTAATAACATGAGTTTCATCTGGAGAACATCTGTTTTCCTTTCAGCATACAAAGATAAAGAGCTGGAGATGTGAGAACTGACACATCCTCTTACTCCACGTCCAGAGTGTCAATAATTTTGTTATGCTTTGTTTGGGAATGGAGCATATCTGAGTCTTGGAGAAGCCAAAAAGATATTTTATTGGTGTGGGCAATCACAGCTCATCTACCCCAAACTCAGAGAGCTCCACTCAATCTAAAATCCATTCTACAATATGTTACTAATTCCTCAGGTTGTTCAGAAATCCCTTACTTCTCTGCCATACCCAGTCTCCCTACTGCTAAAGCAGGACCCTCCTCCCAGTTACAACCCACCAGGAAGCACTGTCTAGGTAGGGGTTTTGTGTCTTTCCTCACCATTATCTTCTTGCTCTTCTATGAAGATGGTGCCAAACAGAATATTCCATCTCAATCAGCTTTACTTGGCTGTTTTTCTACTAACCAATCAACTGTGATTCTTCAGTGTGAACCCACAGCAGGAATTTCCCATTCAAATCCTGGGCAGGCCCGAGCTTAGCTTCTAATGGCAGAGGGGTTCAGACCATTAAAGACAAGCGTTTCTTTCATTTTTGGGGATATTATAAATAGCAGCAACAAGGAGACGGTACTACTGTGTCTATGTTTGAAGGGTGACCCTCTGTTCACTACTGGCACCTGTACAAGCCCTGTACAGATAAGAGGCCTGTGTCCTGGTCCACGCTCATTTCCTTAAGATCATCACCTCAGTTCCCCTTTGGTGTGGGCTCAGACAGATACTTTTTCTTTCCTGACCTCAGGCCTGCAGACCTCAAGCGATTTTCAGAAATGACTTAAGAGAGTTTATGTCTTGAATAATCTGAACTCTCTTCAATCTCTTAGCTCTGAGTTGTGGCAGGCTGTGCTGTTTTCAGTACAAATGTACACCACATAGGTTATAGTCATGGTTCTGATATGAGGAGGCTGATGTGTAAATAAAGATATGGTTTTTTTCGTGACCACCCTTGATGACAAATGAGTGTGTCTCACCTTGGCTAGAGGAGCAAGGTGAGTCATTGAAGGTGATGACTTCACTCTACCCACACACCAGACAGTGTGACGTGATCACATGTCCTCTCATTCTTTCATTTCCTTGCAGTCTGGAGGGTGAAAGGTTTCCCACACGAGTTCAGGGGAGTACAGGGAATGTTAAAACAGAAGAGAGAAGGAACCTACAGAGATTCATAGTAACCAATTAGCAGGAGGGGAAAGAGACAGACATTGTTTTATCAAGACAAAGAACTAATATTAGAGAAAGTGAAAGGCACCTGAGAATTCAGAGAACTGTATTGAAAGACATGACCTGAATTCCCTATTTTTTTATTTCCTTTGGGTCTTAGTTTGTGGGATTTATCATACTGAAGCATGAGGAGAAATGACGAATTCAGGAACCTCGTGTGAAAGCCCTGTGTATGCGCACATGTGTGTATGTTGTGGTGCCCCGTGCACCTTCCAGAATGGTAGTAAAACCTATGCTGAATGTACAGGTCAATATGAGGACTCCTCACCAGGCACAGGAGGTGGTATATTATATGTACAAATGCTAAGATTATGTTAGGCCTTTGCCTGAGTCCAAGGCAAGGCCAACATCAATGT
Organism: Jacana jacana; assembly: GCA_013400555.1. Lineage (NCBI taxonomy): Eukaryota > Metazoa > Chordata > Aves > Charadriiformes > Jacanidae > Jacana > Jacana jacana. The sequence goes on from VZTM01013324.1 coordinate 89,385, forward strand.
TCTGCTGAGAACACACTTAGGCTTAAATCAAACTGAGGTTCAGGGATGCCTGGTGTGTGTCTGATCTGGGGAAGAGAATGAAAACTGGACCTAGAAATTTCCTTCAGAAATTTATGGTTATCAGGAGCAGTCATCCCCAGACTCCTGCTCTTGGACTCCTAGTCTTTGCAGGTGTAAATGCACATCTGGGAAGTTCTGTGTCTGGCATTGGCTGGAAATGGAAACTTGTTGCTTGATTCATCAGTTTTCCCCATGTCTGGTTCCATCTTTCCAGAAATACAGCAATGGTTAGTAGCACAGGAAAGCAAGCAAGGAGAAAAGTGCAGGCAAAGTTGAAGGTTAGCAGATTATAAACCTCACTCAGTTTGGTGAGCTCCAGACTGAGCTGTGTAGTGTTAGGAAAGTAAAGTAAAATTTTAACTTGGACAAAAATCCCAGTGGTGAATCAGCAACCGATTCTCTTAAATCTCGTCCCTGCAAGCACACCCATCTAAAATGCTCCAGCAAGCACGTCCATCACGTCTCAGAGGAGTGGGTAATACCCTTTCCTGGGACCCACACCTTTCATGTGATGTTTCTGACTTCCATGCTGAAAGAAGAACAATGCCTGGCATGTTTTGACCTGCTTGGGCGCTGAGCTTGCCCTTGCTGCTGCTGAACTGTTCTCTTTCTTCTATCCTCCCTTTTTTCTTGACTGTTTTTGAGAATTAAGGTCCATGGCCATAAAAGGTGCTTCTGCTTATATACACTGGCTATAGGTCAGGGTGTGATTTGTTATCACGTGAACGCATTGACATGTCCCTGGAAGACAATGCTGTTTCTTGAAATGCAATAAAAGGAGTACCTGTCTTCAGGCAAGGCAAGCTATGAAAAAAGACTTCCCAAACACAGCAAATTATCTGTCCTGAATTGCAGATAGCATATGTCTGTAACACCTGGTTATGCCGTGAACACTGTTTATCAAAGGGTTTCAGAACAAGTTGCAGTGTAAGGACAGCAATTTGGAAAAAAATAGCGGGAAATTAGTGAGAAACAAAGATATACAGTATTGACTGTCTTGACCCTTGCTGTTGCAGTCATCCAGCCATTCTCCTGCCTCCCCTGACCACATCCAATCTATATGTGCCCATCTCACCTGCAATCAGTTGACTAAAGGTAACCACCAGAAATAATGACATATCACCAAACGAGGAGAAAAGATGAATTGGTTGCAAAAGCACCAGCTGAATGTAGACTAAAATTTATAGTTGATAAAGGCTTGTTAACAATCCCTGAATAGGGCAACATGCTGGCGGTTTAACCACTGGCCTTTCTCAGCCATCAGGAAGGCTGATGCTGCATGCTCAGGATCTGAGCATCTGGAGAACCCCTGCAGTTACAGCCTGGAGTTTCTCTGTGCCCCTGGGCCAGGTTGTCCCCTTACTGATACTTCTCTCATTTCCTCTTGTAGGTTTTACTATGGGAAAGGAGAATGAGTGACTGGTTCTCCATCATCCCTGTACAGAAGTGCAGCCTCCCCTTCTCCACCCAAGCCCCCAAAGAAGTAAGTAATTTGTTGTGCGGTGATTGTGGCTTGTGCACTGTGACCCTCTCTTCAAATACTCTGTAGATTTCCTTGCAGTGATCTGTGGCTTGGACAAGGAGGACAGACTAGGGAGCTTCCACAGTAAATACAACAGCAGAAGCAGCCACTTGGGACACGGGCTGCAAACTTTCTGTGTTGAGGCATAGGCAGGCACCAGTGACTTCCTGAGAGCCTCAGCTTCTGCTACCAAACAACTTCTGTTGTTGCAGGAATGAGGTGGCCAACCCAAACAGATCAGTGTGCTACCTACCACCCTACTCCCAAGAGTGCCAGTGGGCCTTAGGTCTTGTCTGGCATTTGCCATGCCTTATTTTCCAGGGGCCAGCCCCAAGTGGCAGGCAGTCACTTCTACCACCATGGCAAGGCAAGAGGTATGTCTTTTGGCATGGTTTTGGGCACATGTTAATTGCCAATTCAAGCTTGGCTGCCCCAGGTCAGTGAGGTGCCACCTGTGGATGTAATTAGGAAACACAACTGAGCTATATAGAAAAGATATTCAGATAGATGTATACGTACTCACTATCGTTCCTTACCACCAATTTTATTCAGCTTTGTAGGTAAAAATGTGAAGACAGAGGTAGCAAAGTTTTTGAGGTTGAACACTTGGAGAGCCCATGCAGCATTTCACACCTGGACAATACCTCTTATAGTCAAGCACTTTGCAACTCGTTCCCTTGATTGCCAGAAGCCTTATGGAAAATTCTGAAGAAAACTTTGCATCAGGGGATGTCTTTGGCTTTTGTGTGAAGCTTGTTTTTTCTAAGGCCTGATCAATGACTTTGGTCCAAACTGAAACGACCAACAGCATTTGAGTGCTCAGCAAGAGATGTTCTAAGGAAGACCAATCAATGCAACACCTTTCATTGAGGTCACAACACCTTTCATTCTTGTCACGTTCTGTGGAGGCTGATTTCTGTTTGTTCTGCAGGGAAAGGACCGCTACTTATTCTTCATTGTTCTGGTTTTTGTGACCAAATTACTACTCTACCTCCAGCAAATGGCAAATTACTGAGCCCTTTTTGGGGGGAAGGGGAGAGCTCTCCCTCTTGCATATTCCTTTTATTTTTTTGTCTCCTTCACCTCACTGAATGTAATTGACAGAGTTAGTAAAAAATTGCTTGCAAAAATATTGTGCCCTCTTGTCTTACTAGAGAGCTGGGGATTCTCAGGCAGCTTAATGAATAACAGTATGCACCTAGGGCTGTTTTTGCAATAGGTGGCTTTAATTAGTGTTTAATTTAGGCTGGAAAGAGAAAGGGGAATTTTGGAATCAATGCTAGGAAGATAATAACATCATTGCCAGGTCAAGAGAGTTTCTTCTCTCAAAAGCAACCACGAAATTTGCCCTGTGGAGTTCCAGATTTGTTGTTTCTGGCTGGCTGTGGTCAGACTTCTTCAGTTTACAAGAGGAATATGTCCATCAACCCATGCTTCCTTTCCCAGTACCACTCCTTTAAACTCTGCTTGGGCTGTTGGCACCCAGCTGTGTGCTTTCAGACTCAGCCAGCCTCACCAGGAGTAAAGACTGCAGAAGCCTTGCTGCCCTCATTTACTTTCATGCCCCTGCCTTTCATTTTGAGTGTGCTCAGGCTCCTATTCACAGCCTACCTCTCTGCTGGAGGTCATGAGGATGAGTGGGGTCTCTGGGGCGAAGAGACAGCCCTAAGTGAGAAGATGGAAGTGAGTTAAAGAAAGCAGCTGTAGCACTTCTTCTGGGCAAAGAGGAGTTAAAGCTGGTAAAGCTTGTCATTATCAGTAGTGGGAAGAGTGGATAAGAAATATGTACAAAGCTTTGTCACTGTGAACCTTTTTAACAGTCGCTTTAAGGGCTGTATTTTGAATATACACACACACACAGAGAAAAACAACCAAACACTGTGAGGACTCGGGGAGAAATGAAATACAAGAAGGAATCGGAGTGATAGGGTGGAAAGGGGCCCAGAGAGATCACCACATCCCTTGTACAGGAAGAACTGCATAAAAAGATAGTAAGGCTTTATATTGCCTTAATAACACGCTTTTATAGATGTCCAAAACCTTTATGTTCAGCTGATTGACCATTGCAGTTGCTCACAGACCGCGTTGCTTCAGGTTACATGTGAACAGGTAGAGTTGTTGACTTGCTGACATTCACACTTGTAGCAATGACAAAACTGGGAACAGCAGCCCTAAATCCTCTCCTATAGAAAGTACCTAATCCAAAATTCCCTCTGCAACAAAATTTGTTCGCCTCCTGGCTCTGCTCCCAGTAAATGGAATCACTGGGATAGAGCAGAGGGGAGATATAAGGACCGCAAAATCCCTCTGCTCCAAATTTTCCTGTGGTTCTGTGCGAGCAGGTGGGAAGGAAAGGACAACAGGAGATGTTGGGAGAGCATACAAGGGGTGAAGTCCCACCAGTGTGCACATGGAGATGTGTGCCTGCACAACACCACCGAAGCTGGGAACATGCCTGGTTAAGCTGTGGGAGGGACGGGTCTGTACTTTAGGGGATGAATTCCTTTTTCTCTAGGAACACCTGAATTTTCCTTTCTATGTGTCAATGCATGTGGGGGACAGCTGCTTACAGTCAAAATGGCCACCAACAAAAGGTCTCAACATTTTGAGAAAACAAGTGTATTTAATCGCCTCCTCGATAGTTACTCATTAAATGAAGGTTAAAAAACAAAACCAAAAGCCAACCAACCAACCAACCAAACAAAAAAACCCCAACCCCAAACCCCTAAACGAGGCAGGTATTGCAAAGGAGGAATAGTTAAACGTGAAGCTGATAAACATCTGAGTTACTGATTAACTCCTGGCTTTTGTAACCCCGGCAGTTCTTGAGTTGGTTTACTAGGAGACCAAAACACAGAACTATGCCAAAAAGGCCTCGACCTTTAATAACACCCATTACGTTTTATCACTCCCTGTAATGGATGTCCCATGTGACAGTGAGGACAGCACTGCCCTCTGTTGATGGGAAGGACGCAGACCTGGTTCAATGCCTGCAACGCTGGGGTATAGGTGAGTGAAAAATAGCAAGGGAAATCCATGTAGGACAGGCCAGATAGAAATATAACCTCTTTGGTGTGTCAACTGCCAGAAGCTGAGAGAGAAAAGAAGGAATAATTGACTTGCTCTGTGTGCACATCCTCAAGCATCTGCTCCAGGGCGTTCGTTGCAGATGGGATGCCAGGGCAGCTCAGCCTTTGGTCTGACACTCTGTGGCCAGGCTTATGCTCTCAGGGTAAAATCTGGGCTGGAAGGAAAAAGGGAGGCTCAGACATTTCAGAAGCAATCACACTTCGGGAAAGCAATGCATCAGGCTTGGCAGGATGGGAAACAGGCTGATGCTCATCTGTGAGCAGGAAAAGAGTGATTTCAGATGTCTTCTTCAGCTTCTTCCATCTGGAACAGCTTGCTTGCCCTCCTGCACCCAACCAGCTCCATCCAGTCTGGAGTGTTGCCTCGAGCAATGTCTCTCCCTTGCTGTCACTCTTGATGTTGTCACTTGTTAGTGCAGCCTGTCACTTGGTTTAACTGAGAACATGCTGGTTGCCATCTGCAAGGAAGACTGAGGGCTGAGGTGGCAATAATCACTGCAATCAGGGGTTCTGAGCTGCCTCAGAAGCTGATCCAGAGCATCCTTTAGTCTTGCAGGGATGTGAGGAAACCCTTGAAGATGTGTGTCCCTGAGGAGGGTCAGCTCTGCCCTGCGATGCAGAGGAAGTCCTTCCAAAGTTCAATAACTGTGGTTATAACTGATATATCTTGTGCTTAAGCAAAGTTGCTCTGGCAACTGTTCCTGACTTTGCTTCACTCAGAGGAGGCAAATTTGAAGAAATCACAGGATCACAGAATTGTAGGGGTTGGAAGGCACCTTCAGGGATCATCTAATCCAACTCCCCTGCCAAAGTGAGTTCACCTAGAGCAGGCTGGACAGAAAGGCATACACACAGGCCTTGGATATCTCCAGCAGAAATGAACAGAAGCACTGAGCAGCATCAGTATGGACAGACACAGAGTGGCTGGATGAGCAGGATGCCCAGTGCTGGTGGGAGCCAGGGGGCCAGCAGACTGGGAGCAGATGATAGACCATGGTGAACTGAGTCAAGGAGAGCCCAACTGTGTCTCTGAGGATGAAGGCTGCGCTGTGAATGGAGCCTGAAATGATGCAAGTCTGGTTTGGGTTTTGTCATCCTTCTTCTCAGTCTTTAATAATGCCCTTCATTACTAAGCCAAAACCAACAACAGACATGAAAAAATACTGACCTTTTCATCGCCATCAGCTGTCACAGAAGGCAAAAATGCCCATGTGCTGGGACTAGTACATTCTGTTGCTTGACCTGCCTTTGCTATGCTCAGCTTTGATTTTTATTCTTTAACAAGTTCACAGTAAGGGTTTATTTTCCAGGTCCCAAACAAACAGCAGGGTGCACGCTGAACAATAGTGAAGAGTTTGGCAGCATGCAGGTCCCTTGTCTGTGCCAGAAAAGCTTCTCTGATGGCCCTGAGTTCCTCTTTCCCCGCCCTCTGCCAGAGGCTGACATCAGGGAAAGAGAAAATACAATTGAAAGCCATCAAGAGTAATGTCCTGTTTGTTTTCCTGCTAACAGAAATATTTTCAGGACATCTCAGAAATCAGAAATGGGAGCAAGAGAGAGGGAGGAGGAAAATCAGAACAAGCACACGTTGGGATTTCATTAACTGTAAGCAGGGAAGAGACTAGAATCAGGACCAAAATGCAGGTCAGAGACTGGATAAACGAAGCTGTACATATGTCGTATGTCCTTGTTTACCCTTCTGGGAGACAACCATAAAGAGCTGGAGAGGTTTCTGTGCTGGAAGCAGGACAGCATAATCTGTTAATTGTGTTTGTGACTGTACTCCAGTTTAGTTATTGCTGGTCCCTATAGCTACATGGGACCCACTCTAGAGCTGTGCTAGCACCAGCATGGACTTACCAGAGAAAATAAAAGCGAGGAGATTTGTGCTCCTCATCAGCAGTGGCTGCTGCTGTTTGCCCTTGTGTCAAAGGATGTGGTTGTGCAGCTGCACAGCCGTGTCCTTGCTACTAGGGTGAAGTCATAAGAAATGGGAGATCCAGTCTGGGGTCTCTTGGCTGCTGAAAGGGGCAGGTCTCCCTCTATTTTTGCCTCTCCTGCTTCCCTGCCTGTAGTTGCAGCAGTGCAGTCCTGCTCTCATGCACCAACTCTGGCTGTACTTGGATGCGAAGGGGGGAAATAGGCATCAGTGTAGTCTGGGCTACACCAGCTTCAATTAAAAAAAATTAAAAAAATAAATTATTTTTTTTGTTCAGTAAGACTTCTGGCTTAAAATCTGCTTCTTTATATCTTAAAAGGGAGGATGTTAGGATGCTGAGCTTTCTTACCCAGCACAGAGCAGCAGAACACGTGGACTGCCCAGCTCAGGGTTAGTGAAGTACGCTGTATGGTGCCATCTTTTTCTTCCTGCCCAAGTGCTATGTGGTTGTCAGGGCTGCACAGTCCTGCCTTCCAGGCTTTCTATGAGACCTAGGAGTTCTCTCTGTTCTGTGCAGGCCAGGAGAAATGAGGTGGGACACTCATGAGATGAAGAGTGGTGTGAGGAGAATGGGGTGACTTCTGTCCAGGCGTGGTTTGTAAAGTGCAAATCAGAAGCCAGGTATCCTTCTCCTGATCATGTGGCCTCTGAACCACTTCTGCCCACTTCTACATAGGAGATGTGCCTCTCCTGGTAACCACCACTCAGGGTAACCAGTTATGCTGTTCCCACTGCTCTAATTGGAACTCCCATCTCTGCAATTGCAACTGCTGTAAGTGACGTGGATCAATAATAGACTGATGAGCAAGAGCCTTTCCTGAGGCTACTGCGTGGAGCAGGGGATGAAGAATGGAGCAGGGGGCTTTCCAGCCAAGGTCAGACCAGTAACAATGCAAAATCAGGCACAACCAAGGGCTGGCTCAGCAGGGACCTCCCGCTGGGGCTCCTGCCTGCTCCCCTCTGAACTCGGCAGTAACCTTGCAGGTCTGCCAGGCTGAGCCCCTCCTGATGTCAGGTTGACATCGGCCATTGGCTTAACTGGGGATGGGGTCATGGGTAGCATGGACAACTTAATCTCTCTCTCTCCTTTCTCAAGGTGAGTTCAGGGACAGCTTACCACAGCTCAGTGTGCTATGAAGTGAACAAAGAGTTTTCTGAGAGAAGTAGTCCTTTCCAGGAAAAGGATGACAAAGAGTGGATGGAGCCATGAAATTACATTTCTGTCCTTTAATACAGCATCAAGAACAAACCTTCATCTAACCTTTTAACCCAGAAAGCTACTTTACTAATCTGTGTACTGTGAACTCCCTTCTCTTATCCATGCCATTTTGGTAGGGACTCTGTTCTTGGTACCTTTTACCTTCTAGGACTATTTTCCAGCATAAACTGCTTTCCATTGTCCCAGTCCAACCACCCAGTGGAAAAGCAAACATGCACAGGCTTTGATTTTCATCTCTCTCGCTAGTGTAGGAGAAATGCAAAACCTGGTCTCTAGGCCAAAGCTAACAGCAGATGGCCAACACCTGCTCTGCTGTGGGCAAGAACTCTACTGGTGATGGCAAAGAGCATGGCGGAGGTTCAGCCTGGCCCTGGCAGAGTGGCTTTCCCTACTGCTCAGGAGTATGTAGCTGGGATTTGGGTTTGAGCTGCCTTAAGTTGGGTCCATACTAATGAATAAAATTAAGCATAGATTAAAACCCTGTCTCATAGTTGTCCCTTCTGCTTATGTGCTTGCACATATGCTGCTCTGGCTTTCGGGCCCATTCCCATGAGGCAGCACCTGGTACGTGGGGCTAAAAGCAGCCAGCTGGATTGATGTGAACTGTGCTGTCTCGTAGCACCAATGCCAGGGGAAGATCCGTGACCTCTGTTTGTTGACATGGGCCTGCAGCCCTAATCCAAACCCACTAAAGAAAATAGAAAGATCTCCCAGTGACTTCAGTAGTCTCTGTGTCACATCCTAGACTGAATTCAGGCCAGCATGGGATCAGACCAACTTCACATAAGCAGCTTTAGCCTGATGTCAGGGGAGGTGTTGATACGAATTTTCAGTAGCAGGGTTAGTGTCGTGGGGTGAGGGCTTCCTGAAAGGCAAGTCTGCACATCTTACGTCAGGTCTACGATTTTCTAACTGGGAGCATGACACAGTCCAGTCAAGGTAAGGTTTTGAAATGTGGCCTTGGATAATGGTTAATGACTGACCTACAGAGCAAGAATTAAATCACTGTAGCATGAAATCTGTGAACTGCACAACTAAAGCAGCCTTGCTGTACTCTCCCTCCACAGATGGAGATACTTTCAAAAGCAAATGGGGGGTCATAAATTGTTCATTTTTCCAATGAAAATTTTCACTTTACACCAGTGGGTTTTGCTATGTTGTAAAAGTAGGTGGTTTTTATTTTTTCAAAGTTCTTCCACGACTCCTAAAAATCTAGAAGGGGGGGGGGAATAAGACAACATATAAAAAAAAAATCCAAACCCAAAAGAGAGATGAATATTTGATGTGTAAGTACATGTTTATGTCTATGCTTCTCACTCTATATATATATGTAAAATAGGTGTACAATAATTTTGAAAATGCCATTTCTTGATTATTCTTAGTAAGACAGTGGGCATATTAAATATTTAGCTAGCCTCTGTATCTAGGGGATAGGAATTGGGTTTTGTTCTGGGTTTGTACACCTCCTGGTTCCAAGGGCAGACATTACATTACTGAAACTTCTGGACACTTATGCTACAGCAATGAGAACTCACTATGTCACCATCATATTAGTGACAACTTGTGACCCTGCTGCACATCATTAAGTGATATGATTTTTTGGAACTTGTTGAGGTACAGCAAAAAGTTTGACCAGCAAACAAGTTTTGCTAGGCTTTGTGGGTTTTTTTCTGGCTACTGAGGAGATCAAAGCTCTGATCAAGGCCCAAACCTTCCTGTGCTAAGCATTGTACAGAGATGTGACAGAGGACAAACTCAAAGAGTTGAAGGGAAAGGATGCCAGAGTATGGCATATCTATAAATGTCACATGGCATTTCCATAAATCCAAAACATAAGCTCCAGAAAGACAGATGGGGTGTTCAGGGGATGACAAAAATGTTGGGTTGGGTTGGTTTCTTTTGTTTTTTTTCTGCCTTTTTTAATATTTTTTTTTTTATTCTGGGATGTGGTGGCAAATCCCGCTGACTGGTGGAAATTGATGTAGCTTTGACCTCTGGGAAGTGGAGCTGTTCTACATCCACTGAGAACACGGCCAAGTAATAATGTGCTGCCTTGAGCTCTGCACTGAGCAGGTTTGCAGAGCTGATGAGTTTGGTTTGTTTAAGGGCTTGGTGTAGGTGTGCTGGACGATTGCAGAGGAGGGGAGGGGCTGAAGGGCACTGTTACCAAAGGAAGGAAATACCTGAAACACAACGTGCTGAAGCTGTTCTGCACCAGCCACGAGGCAAACCCTGGCTGTTGTCAGCACAGTAACGTTTCTGCCTTTCCTGCAAAATACAGCAAAATCCTGCAAAATGCTTTCCCAAAAAGAGCTGGATGCCAGGGAATCTTTGCTGATGGGTTTAAAGAAATCTTTCTGTCTTCTTTGCAAAACTGCACAATTTCAGCTAGTTCAGCAGAGCCATTCCACTCCTGGAAAGGCATGCTGCCCAGACATAACCCCAGCCTTGGAAATAAACAGAAAAAAATGCTGCAGATCTCCAATTCACCAGAGATTCCTAGAAGCTTTGGCTGAAGGAGCTCTCTGAAGGTTTCTAATCCAAGTGGGAAGCCCCAGTGCTGGATCAGATCAGCCATGGCTTTATCTAGCCAAGTCTTGACGTTTTCCAAAGACAGAAGTCCCATTTCGTCTCTTGGCTGACTTATTACCTTCTCACCCTCCTTGTGAGAAAGACATTTTTTCTAATGTCCTGTCTGAACCTCCCAAGCTGCAATGCATGGCTGTTGTTGCTTCTCCTCACATTTGACACTACTGAAATCAGTTTGTCTCAGCCATCTTCACCTCTTCTTGACATGAGGGCAAGGACATCAAAGCCAGACAGTACACCTTAATATCTTTATATGTTGCTTGCTCTTACTGTATAAAAGAAGGCACAGGGTATACATGCAGCCTGGGGACTAACTAGGACTAAGCTGTGTTCTGAAATCACCCATCCTGTTTAGTCCATAGTCTGTTCCCTGGCAGTTTTAGCCCGTGGCTTCTCATCCCCTCCCAGAGAATGCCCAAGACTCAACCTGGGGCACAGCACGGGCCAAGGTCTGCTTCCAAAAAAAGCAATGTAAATGAAGCACTCCAGTGTTTTTAACACACAGAGGTTTAACTGTACAGGCACACTTTGTGGTATGTCTGTCCCCTTGGTCAGAAGAATGGGACTTGACCTATTTCATTATATCCTATTTTTATGTTTATATAGCTATGTGCATAAATGTTTCCCCAAACAGGCCTACTCTTAAATGTTGGCTGCCAGTGCACCATTTGCCCTCACAGACCCCCCCTTCATGACTCTTTTGGGAACACAACATAAACATTCAGCTTTGTGTCCTAGGAATCCCGTGATCTGACACTCTGATGGCACTGCTGCAGCGTGCTCACATTATTTCACAATTTTTTACTTAAAAGACATATATTTTTTAGTAATAATTCTTTTTTTTAGGTCCCAGGGACAGTCCTTGGGGCATTCAAGAGATACAGGGTTTGGTGCTCAGCAGCACCAGTATGGTCATTCAGGTGGAGAGAACTAGTCCTCAGCACTGCAGGTGAGGCCACCTCCAGGATATGAGGTATCACAAGTGCTGATATAGCTACAAGAAATGGAGAATGGTTTAGAATCACAGAATCATTTAGGTTGGAAGAGACCCTTGGGATCATCCAGTCCAACCATCAGCCCCACTCTACAAGTTCTCCCCTACACCAGATCCCTCAACACCACATCTCATCTACTCTGAAACACAGTCAGGGATGGGGGCTCCACCACCTCCCTGGGCAGCTGATTCCACTGACTGACCACTCTCTCTGTGAAAAACTTTTTCCTCATGTCCAGCCTAACCCTACCCTGCTGCAGCTTGCAGCCATTCCCTCTCCTTCTATCACTAATTCCCCGTGAGAAGAGACCAGCACCAACCTCTCTACAGTGCCCTTTCAAGCAGTTGTTTATTCATGGAAAGGCGTCTAGAAGTGGTGAATTGAGCTTTACTGTGATTTCTGTTCTCATGAAGGAAGCTTTGGGCAAACAGCTCAGCCTTACTCTTGCCAATGCAGGTGGGCATGGCCACCATAATGTACTCTAGCTGCTCCTACCTGCAGGTGACCTAGGGTGGGATTATTCTCAATGAGGTATAAACTCAGAAGGGAAAAGTATCATCACAAGGCTCAGCACATCCTTTGCCTGCCTGCTCTGGGATTTTGCTACTCATGGGCTATGGTAAAGGACAAGACACCATACCAATGAAAACAACTGAAAGCTGAGCAAAGACAATAGCTGCTAAAGCATCTGCAAGGTGAATTTTGCCCTGAGCTGTAATCCTGCATCACCTATAGTCAGTCAGGAGGATCTGGCCAATGAGGTTGGAATTACTGGACTTGGTGGAGGACCTCACACACATCTCAGATGTGGGCATGGCTGAGACATGAGTGTACATACTGCTGGTGGTCAGCAGCCAGATAGGGCTTCTGCTTTCATTGAACCCAGCTAATTAATTTGCAGCATTGATTTCTTTGTACAATATATCTGCCCCTCATTTAACATCTGGGTGCTGCAGCTCAGAACAAACAAATCCCAAACCATACAAGTTGATTATATTGGTAACATAACATACAAATCCTGTCAGAAACAACTGAGTTGCCTTTATGATCCACAAAGGACATTTTGATCTGCTCTAACAAAAGCCTTTTACATCCCCAACTAAAACGATTTGAGCATTATCACATAGCCAGGAGTCTCAAATATTTGTCCCTGGTCAGGGAATTAAATTTCAAAGGAAGAATAATTTTCTTTTATTTCTTCTTTTTTTCAACTGTGAGCATTTATAAAGGGCCAATACAAAAGATAACGTGTGCATAATTGAGAGTGTTGTCCCCTTTCAAAGTGGGAAAGGAAAACTGCTTGGATAAACAGCACTGGTGTAAACCCTCAGGGTGTGAAGTCTTGCAGGACTTCTCCCACCTCGTGCTCTCCTCTCTCTTTCATGGCAAGTGGGCTCCTGCATTTAGTTCTCATCCGGAGGCCAAAACACATAGATTCAGCAAATAAATCCCAAATCTTATAGCGATGGAGATGTAGTAGTAGTGTCAGGAGGCAACCTGCTCCGAGCCTGTGACACACACTGCCATAAGAGAGCTGTGTGCTCCAGCAGCCACTGGGTAACTCATGGGAACAGGAAAACAGCACGCTCTAGTGGGGAAATTACTGAAAGCTGTTACAAAACAAATCGCTGCACTGAGTGCTCCCTGTGAAAGCAGCTGTTGCTTTTTATCTCTATCCAGTGTTCTTCCTTCCCTGTGCATCTCTGCTCACTCGTTACCCCTCATGCCCTTTAGTGCAGGGATGGGGATGGTACCTCCAAGGCTGTCCCACCTATTGCCATGCAGCTTAGGCTGATTTCTTTCTCAAAAGCCAGAACCAGGTGTTCTCTGTCAGGCTGGGCTTGCTGAGTGTGTTTAGCACATCTCACATGTACCTGTGCCAAGGTGGCAGGTCCAGTTAAAAGGGAGCAGGGAGGACAGTCAGATTAGGGACAGCAATGGAGAGGTGCCCCATTAGCACAATAATTAAAGGGCTTCTTCCCTCTCCCTTTCACTGTCACCCAGTGGAAAACTCTGTCTCTATTAAGAAGGAGAACTCATTACTGGCTAAACAGAGACACTAATCAGATATTAGTTGTAACCATTAATGAAAAAGCTAATGAGGTGCTGAGATTCCCAGCACTGACTGAAATGAGTTAATCACATCTCACTGCTCAGAGAGCCGTTAATCTGCATGCATGCTGCTGTTTCCCATTCCTTTGTTTATTATAGGAAATAAAAACATAGCTATAGCTTCATTCACTTGCATCTGCTGGATCTCTCTGCTAAGCTGCCAATTCATATAGCTGGGGGCCAGACTTGCAACCAGTGACAAGCAGCAAAGTTCCTTTGGCCCCCCAAGAAGCCACCATGGAAAGGACTATCACTGGTGGGATGGCACATGCCTTCAGGGAAGGAAGCATTGTGATGATCCAGAGAGGGAAGAAAACACCATGCACAGACAGACAAAGAAACCAGTGATTTCTCACCGCCCCTGGCTGTTGGTTTAAAATATTATTCCAGCTCCCACACAAACAAGAACTGAATTGGCACTTTTTTCTGTTTGGATCATGCCATTCCTGCTAGTCGTGAGTAGTAATCTCACCTGATTCCAGTCAGTTGTCTATGGGGTCGGTAAGTAATTGGAAACAGCTTGTAACTGAGGTGGTTTGACATAAATTTATCCTAAAATTTTCTCTCAGGTGCTGGTGGTGTTACCTGCTCTCAGACTTCATGAAAGGTCTTAGCACCCCTGGAATCCATAGACTTTTAAGTTTCTGGTTTATTTTAGTCTCTGGGAATGGAGTTAACTTTCTTCATAACAGCCCATATGATGCTGTGGTTTGGATTTGTGGCTCTAACACCAGAGTTCTTTAGCTGTTGCTGGACACTGTTTGCACAGTGTCAAGGTCCTCTCTGTTTCTCGGTCTCCTTCTTCCAGCAACTCAGTTGGGATGAGCAAGAGGCTGGGAGGGGACATGGCCAGGACAGCTGACCTGAATTGCCCAGAGGGTTATTCCATCCCATGGAACATCAACCTTGGCAATAAGCTGGAGTGGAAGGACAAGGGGATAGGGAGCTATCATCCAAGGTGGCTGTTACTCAGACACTGGCCAGGCATTGGTCTGCTGGAGATGGTGATGAGTGATTGATTGCTTTTACGTAGCTTGGGCTTTCTTCTTCCTTTACTGGTTGAAACGCATCTTGACTCACAAATTTCCTTGCTTTTTCTTTCTCTGTTCTCTCCCCTGCCCCACTTCATAGAGGGGAGGGAGGGAGCTGTATGGCTCCTTGGCTGCTGGCTGGGGTCAACTTACAACATACATTGCACAAAAGCATCACTGGCCTACCTTGGCAGACCACATAGAAAGTTAAAACACTGCCTTGTTTCCAAAGGTTTTCTAGAAGGTCTGTTGACTTTATTTTTATTTAGTCTATCTTGACCTTCTGTTTATTTCTCTTTCCTTATCTACTTATTCAAATCAAAGCCTCAAATGACAGAGCCTGCCAGCTTGCAGAACTTCTCCCCACAGGCAATTCTGATGTGCCCAGTGGTGAACCATCAGTTATCAGTCGCTCTTATGACTCTGCCTGTGGCTGCCAGAAGTGAATGCTTCTGGTGAGGCAGAAGCTCCATGCCTCATCAGCTTCTTGGGGAACTTGCCTACCCTCTGATATGTGAGCATGTGAGGATGTTTTATACAAAATCCTCCAAATACTAAAGGAGAAATAAGAGTGGAAATCACTCTGTTGTTTTCTACCATATGTGAACAGGCTGAACACATGATGTGGCTGCAAACTGGATGTGTCAGGGGAATTTTAGACTGGGTAGTAGGAAAAAGGGTAATTAAGCATTGGAACAGGCTGCTCAGGGAAGTGGCTGAGCCACCATTCCTGGAAGTATTTAAATTACATCTACATTACAGGTAGATGTAGTGCTTAGAGATATGGTTTAGTGATGGTTTTTGGCAGTGTGAGGTTGATGGTTGGACTAGATGATCTGAAAAGGTGCTTTCAACCTAGGCAATTCTATGACTCTACGTGATTTTGTGTTTCAAAGAACAGCTCAAGTATGGCTAGTCCATTCAAACAGTCAGGCCCAGACTGTGGGTTTTGGCTGGGGGAGCAATGTGTACCTCCGCTGGATGGGGACAGCTCTTTGGGTCAGGCCCCAGAAGAGTGAGGAGGGGAACACAAACATTTGTAACGAGCTCTGTGATATAACACTTGATCTGGAGGCTTGGCTGAGCTATCCTTCGAGGATGCAGTGCAAGTGGGGTAGACCAGATTGGTCTCCTTACAGATTTAGTGTCTGGGTGGACAGGGAGGCACTGGAGTCTCTGATTACATGCAAAAAGTAATTATTCTGGGACAGGTCCTGTCTTAGTGAGAGCGTTAGTATCACAGGTCCAGCCAAGTCCCATATGAATATATTTATATTCTGCTAGCCAAAGGTTACCTTGGAAACTGTGGAGTAAAGCAGCACACTACATTTCCTATAGGAGAAAAAGAAACTGAAAACACAGGGGTTTACCTCTGCATAAAAGTACCTAACCTTGGAGAACGCTTCACTCTGTGAACCACATTTTATTTCACGTTGCCTGAAGATAACAAAATGTAATGAGATCTGCTCCCTCAAAGTCTGTAGAAAAGACAAGTGAAAACAGGGATTTTAAAGGTGGCAAGGGACTCTCTTGTGTTTCCATTTGTTGGGTTTAATTGCTATCCTGAATATAAGCTACCAAAGGAACCCATGCCATGAATTGAAGCTATATTGTTCCCCTGTGGGTACTTTCTTTCTTTATTTGATGGTATAAGCAAAGCCCTTTGTCCAACTCCTGTGGTAGGTCCATCTGTCTGGATGTTGCTGTTATTGCTACTGCATGTCTTACTGGTCTCAAGGGGTCTTCAGATTGTATTTCTATGCAAATTACTTTCCTGACAAAATAATTTCAGACAGGGAAGCTGCATTTCAGTGTGCTTCTTGTGAGTGGACATGAAGCAAAATGATTTTCAAGAGCAAGCTGTTCCCTAGTGTTATTGTGCTTTGCTGAGGATGCCAGCGGAGCAAATGCTTTGCATCTCCTCTTCCCAGTGCCAAGTATGAAGGTACAGAGCCGCTGTGAAGAACAATCCAGTTCAATAGCCATCCCAAGTTAGCACTCCTGCTTTCTGTTTGGAATAAACCTGTGGCCAGCCTGGTTATAGAAGCTCTTGGCAGAAACTAGACTTTGGGATATGAAGTGACTGGGATAGCTCCTCAGACTTCTGTGCCTGTATTTCCCACTCATTTTCAACAAGCGTGATGTTGCCTGGACTGTATCCATTAACAGTGGTTATTATTACACTGATAGAGCATGTCTAGAGTCTGGGTTGAAAAGCAAAGTGCAAAACAGCTCCAGAGAACTTGGTCTTCTAAAGGTGCCACTGGAAAGCAGCTCTTACTGAGCTGTCCTCTGATGACTTCTTGAGCTTCTACCACTAAGCAACCAGGTTGCATTTCAATAGGCAACTACTGCTGGGTGGTCTACTCTACTCACTCCCTTGAACAAGGAATGGAAATGATGCACAAGGAAGCTGAGCAGCTTATGAGTTCCACAAAAAATAATTAAGGTGGAGTCTCCTCATGTAAAGGCATGGTCATGTGGATGAGGTGGTGTGTCATGCTGAAGTGATACCTGATCAAAGATGCCCATCTCCCAGATAGGGTTCTGCTAATAGACAGCCTAGGCCACTCATGACTAAAATGCTTGTGTGATTATAACAGCTAAATGAGGCCCTTAAAATAAGGACATGGGATGGATCTTCAGCTTTTCTCCTGTGAAAGGAGACAGGTCTGTCAATCCCAGAGAACACGTGAGTTGAATCTCTTATCAAGTTACTAATTTCTGAATTTGCCCTAATTTCCCTTATATTTCACCTAAATACAGCAGAGATCCACCAAGAGACCACAGGCATAATGAAGTTTAAGGTTTATCCCCAGAGAGGCTTAGAGCTGCCCTAAGCTGAGCAGTACAATGCCCATGACCTCAAGCTTTCCAGCAGCCTGAAATGTGCCAGCGTCACCCAAGGGATGGGTTGGAGGGAGGTGGAATAAGGCTTCATTTCACTGTTGTGTGACAGAAGAGGTTCTAGGAGCTAATGGAAACATTGGGGGAAGAAGAAGTCTGCACAGAGAGAAACACCTTTCATTACAATAAAAATTTATTTTGATTCATAGCATACTGAAAAATTAAATAAATAAAATGTCAAGGAATGGTTCCCCAACATCGAAGAAAACAAAAAAAGTTACAATAATTGATTGTATAGTCAAAGAAAAATAGGAAGAAAATCGGATCATGGGAGAAAAAAAAGTGCTCAAGAGATTTGGCTTTGGTAAAAAACATAACACACACTCAAGGTGTGTTTCAGAGACTTTTCAGTGGTGGCAAACACAGTCCAAGAGTTTGAAGCCTTGACATGTTGCTAAATGTTTTTTCCTTTGTTGGTGGTGTTTTCAACAAAATAACCCCAGAAAGTTTCTAGCAAGGACACAGTCAGTCTTGAACAATGACAGTGGGAATGAATTCTTCCCTCAGCATCATCTGTTGGTGTCTCCTTATTCTGAAGGCATTTGAAAGAGCAGCAAAATCGTAAAGAAACTGAGATAAAGATCTAAAGCAGCAGCCAGTTTTCCAAAGGACTCTAGAACGAGATCCTCTGGCATAGAAACACAATGGCACTGACTATCGCTCATCTTACAGCTAGAAAGGTCCACTCTCTACTCTCCTCACGCTCTGAAAAATGGACATCAGTGGTACAGTTACTGCTTGCTGTTGGCAAGAAAGTTAAATGGGAATTGTACCTTGTTGCATGGTGAAGACACCAAATTTATGCACAATAGTAGGAGCCACAACGTTTCCTATGTCCTATCAGAGGCAGAATCTGCAGGGGAAAATAGGAAACTTAATCCAGACAGCAAAAGGAAACTTTCAGAACAACAGAGGCTAGAAGAGAGCTGATTTTTTTTACCACTTTCTATGATCCTAGATGGCCACTTCTAATAAAAAAGCAAACAAACAAAAAACCCACAACAAAACAATGGGATTTGGGTACCAAAAAACCCCAGTTTTCTTCCAAGCCTTTCTAAAAATGACTGAAACAGCAACAAAATGTTTCTGAATTACTGTCATCTGTCCACGAGAAAAAAATAATAATCAAAATAGTTGAAGATCATGATGAAAAAAAAAAATCTCCAAAATCCAGCCACAGGGTGAAGATGCCATTGGATACCCATGGAGTCTTTTTCCTCTTTAAGTTGCTTTGCTTGTGTTACTGTGACATATCACCAGAAGCATATTGATCAACAAGAATTTAAACAATGAATGCTTAAGTGCTTAAAACAAATAATCATGGTTCAGGTAGAAATGTTTCATTCTTTTACAAAGCATGAGTAGAAGACGATAAGCTCATTGAATTCGCTGTGCCTGTGACATGCAGGTGAGTAATTCTGCTGGCCACCATGCTGGGAAAGGGCTTCTTGACACGAGGATCATGAACAGGTCTCAGCATGAGGATTTGAAAATCCTGCCCTTTTCATATTGCTAAACTGAAGGTTCAAGTAGGTACTATGAAAGGAGGTCAGTTCACGGCACAGATGTTTGATGTCCTCAGATCTTTATATGCTGCAAGTCCAGTCATACTCATGTGAGTAAAGCAGTTCACGTTGGTGAGTGGCACTCTGGCCCAAAAGAGGGATATTCCAGCTGACCCTGTCATTGTGCTGTGAATTGCTGCCTTGGAGGGAAGCTCACTGCTAGCAACGGGCACAGAAAGACAAGGGGATGAACCTTGGACTGAAGCACATCAGTGGTCAAAGGGCTACTAGGCTTTTGCTGAACTCAAAACCTCATCTGCTTGGATGTGTTGCCATAATTGGTGCATGAAAGACGAGTCATTTAGACGATGATTTCTAAATTGCCACAAACCCCAACCATTGTAATCCATTAAAAATTATATATGCCATTTTTTTCCAAGCCTGATTTAATTTCCCTTGAAGTCTGTGGCAGGAGTTCCATTGGCTTCACTAGAGCTGAGAATGGGTCAATAATCCATGAATCCTATTTTCATAACATCAGGAAGAAAAAGTGACTCTTCTCCATTCTTCACTACCTGAACTTTGTTCTTGGATTCATACTTTATCTGTCCTTGCGGAGTAACACATTGACTCCAGTAAAGATTTGTGGATATAAAATCTCCACTGTCAGTTCCCTCCTCTCACTGCCTAGAGGTACTGACATTAATACACTCATTTCTCCAGAGATCCACATAATTTTGAAGTCTGGCTTACACTGTAGGATCAGCTTGTGTAGATTGTGTCCTTGTAGATGCTGCTACAGGGCAAACGTTTCCTATCCTAGCTGATATACCAACCCGTGATATTTCTTTCATTTCAAATAGAGACCTTGTAAAGAGTTACCACTTTCTAAATTTGTAAAAAAATAAGAGGAAAATTTTCCTTGGAACTTTTGGAAATTTTCCCATAAAAAAGGTAAAAGCTACCTTTAAAAATTATTCTTGTTTGCATTTGCTCAAATACAATATAGGAGCTGTTATTGGTCTTGATTACAAAAGTATACCAGATGGAGACTAAACTTTGGTTATTTTTTCCCCCTTGTATAAAAAAGTTTAATTTAGGGTTTGTCATCTTTAAAAAAAAAAAAATCACATCTGTTGAACAATTATAAAAGGCACATAGAAATAACAGAAAGAAAAAGTCCACTTTCCAACCATAAACTGATTAAATAAAAAGGAGCATTCCAGAGTATTTTTCACAAAAAAATAAAATAAAATTTATAAACAAACACGACAAACAAGTGGCTAAAAAGGATGCTTTTTGCTGGAATTTTCAGTGTTGTTTTCTCTTTCATTATGGCTGTATAGGAACCAATATTAAATAATATATGATCAGAGATGATTTGATGTGTATTTTCTAGACACTATCAATGCAGAATGAGGCAATGGCTGAAATATGTGCTACTCCAGGCAACCTCATCACTTTTTTGCTTAATACAGCATGAAACCAGAAGTAATAGAGGAAACAGGAGAGATAGTTCAAAATCAACAGCAGAAGTGAATTAATTTCTTTGAGGTAATCCTTACTATGATGTTCACAGCTGCCCTAGTGGGTCACAAGTCCCAGAAGTAATTTTCACCCTTCTTCAAGGACCTCCTGCCTTGCTCAAGGGAAAAATGGACACCCAAAGCGCAGTTCTTGTGCCCAGGTTTCCCCTAATCGCAGCAGGGAGATCTTTCATCAGAAATCAAGCTAAGCAGAGATTCATTTATTCCCACAACCGATTGGTAGTTCCCACCTATCTGTAGATAGGAAAGCGTGTGTAGCATCGAAGCTGGTCCTCAGCTGAGCTCCCTGCGGTGGGCATCGCAGCAGTGAGATGCTCTGAATCCACCGCAGATTCATGCATTCAAACCTGGCTTGGCGCCCAGATCATCTTCACTGAGCCTTGTTCTGCTGCATGTTGGAAATTGCAGCCCTCACTTCTCCCCGTGGCCAGGGTCATCTGCCCTTGAAAAATTTAATTTTTTCAATGGATGCAAGAGTCAAAGTGACATTGAACTCAGAATCCCCGTCATGGACGCCTGTCTTCCGGAAAGCCCCAGCTGAAACATTGTTTTCCCAGTAATGATGCCAACGTCCTTTGCCATCTGCTCCAAAACCATACACACTCACCTAGGAAGTAAAGAGAGAACTAGTGTTATGGCCTGGAAAACTCAGAATTGTTGAAGAAACTCTCTTGATTCTCAATTTAATATAGGCAGAAGCATCTGAAGAACCTCAGTGGTGTGCCAACCCACTCTACTGCACATGATGATGCAATCACAGAACAAACAGCCCCAGGCTTGCTCAAGGGACATTACATCCTAAGCTATGCTGAGATCACACCATACCCGAACTCAGACAGCAAAGGAAATTTCTATCTGTGAATTCCTGTTTAGCAATATGAAAAACACATTCCTGTCCTCAAAGCATGATGTTTGACCTCTGGAGACTTGGGATAGGAATCTCCTCTTTAGCTGATTAAGATGACAAAGAGTGGAGCAATTTTGGTTTTGCTCCTACTCTTCCAAATAACGACCCATGTTGCCTCCCTCTTACAAGCTCTGATGTCTGCAGTCACTTCAGAGGCAGGTGAACATTACGTGCTTTGTGTGTATAGTCCTATGTCTTTGCTCTCCCAACAGCTCATTTACCAGTGGCTATTGCCAGTCTCCTCCAGTGGTAAAAGTCCAGACATCTTATTGTTGACTTCTTTAAACTGAGAGTGGCAATATCTCTGGGACTGACTAGGTCATTTCCCACCAAATGAGTGGCTTAACACACCCACATGTATTTGGACCCACCCAAATACGACTTGTTTTTTAAGTTATTTTTAGAAATGTCGGAGCCTTGCTCATTGCCTTCTTACCACAACAGGACCCACACAATGGCCCTATCTGCCTTGACTATGGTACAGTTTCTGCCAGCATTATTAGAAGTATTTCCATCACCTCTTCAAGCAACAGGCCTAGGTGACAAAAGCTTTCTTTCATCAGTAGATATGTGTCCAGACCAGGGATTTTGCAAGCATATTGATTTTTATCCCCCGTTCTGATAAGTCCATGCTTGCAGGATTTTGCAGAGCTGACCTGGCCTTACACTAACTAGCTAAATCTCCAGCCACCTAGGAGCACCTCATATTCACACCAGGGAATTCTCTCAAGAAACTGCTGGAGCAGAGGCCTTTGCCATAACCTACTGCATAAACCCATAAGGTTAGATTTGAAAATCCACCATCTACATTCCTCAGATTGGCTTATGTGAGAGCTGGTCATTGAAGTTCTTCAGGTGGGATTATGTTTAAGATTTAGATACCCAAATGGCAGTGTCTGGGCATCCATTACAGCCAGTGGCCATTCAGGTAGTACCCTCACTGGAAAACAGGGAGTGACCCTGCTTCCCTAATGTCTTACCAGAAGGGTGGCTTGCTGAATCAACCTCTTAGCTCCACTAATTAGACAGATAAGACCCCAATGGAGTTGCTCAAACGTAAGTGCCGGTTTGAGATGTCCTTGAGTAGTCAATACACCTATTAAAGGCAGGCAGATGTCACACAAGATCAAAAGATCTGCAGTTTTCTTGCCTGGCAGCTGGAAGCAGAGGACATGCCAAGGCAATCCCAATGGCTTTTGGTGCCTTAACAGTGAGACAAAATATAAGCAGGACTTCCTCTAACAAGATGGGCAGAGAAACCAACCACATTTCGATGTTGTTTTATACCAAGTGGAATCCTACTATTTATGTTTAATTATATTCCCCTGGAACACATCTTAACCCTGCCACTTGCTGGAATAAAAAAAATAATCTGTCTCTGTCAGTTGGGCATTTCTGCCTGTTACTGAGGACTCTGTACCTGTTTGAAGAAGCAAATGGAAAATGGAAAGGGAGAAATAAAGGCTGAGTGACTGGTCAGGGCATGTTCCTGGGACTTCAGTGTGAGACATCCTGATTTTTCATCTATATATCTAAATCCAATCAGACTTTACCTCATCGCATACATGGAGTGCAAATATCAAAGTCAGAAAGCCTGTGGAGGGGTATCTCCCATGATGCTGGAGCCAGCTTTCATAGACGTACTTTATAAAAGAAGGATTATAAACCAGGATCTAGGCAAAATTGGAGAAAAAAAAAAATCATTAGTAAAATACTCTGGGGAAAACCCAATGGCAGTATGTCATCCCTAACAGACACCAGGGCAGGAAAGTAGGGGAGAAGGGAACAATAGTTATTCCCTGAGGGCAGGTAAAAGGGAAAAAGAAAGTCCTAAACTTAAGCACAAATCAAGAATATTTCCCATGTGCAATTACACATCAATATTCCTTCCTTGGTCTGGATGTAAATGCTGTATGATTCTGACTGAGACCAGTGAGTGTGAAATGGCAGGAGTGAAAAGAAAATCAGGCATTCGACTCTCCCTGCAGTGTAACACAAGCGAGCTCCAGGGAGCTGGAGGCTTGGCCAAGTCAGCCCTAAGATGCCATGCCAGATTTCATAGAATCATAGAGTCATTTAGGTTTGAAAAGACCCTTAAGACTACTGAGTCCAACTGTAATTCCTGTGGGAACATAGCAGCAACGGCATCTTCTGCACAATATGTCCATACACCTTGGTATCCCTACAGGTACGGATCTAAGGAAACCAGGGGCCAGGTGTAAAATATCAGGAAGCCTATCAGGTTTCATCAGCTGCATTCCTCCTGTTTCCCAAACATCCTGTTTTTCTATGCCTTTTTATAAAACAAACAAACAAGAAAAAGAAAACAACAACAAAACCCCCAAGCCAACCAACAACAACAAAAAAAACCCCTCCATAAATTGCACTTGGTTATCTCCTGGGGAAATTATGAGGCCATCTAATGGAGCTAGAGCACTTAAGACCAGACCTGAGTGTAGAATAAATCCAAGGACTGGTGGGAACCCTTGGTTTCAACCCCCCTCCCTGAATGAGGCAAAGGGAGCCCTTTTCCCTCTACGCTGTGTTTGTAATTATTGACAGCATTTCAGCGGTATCTAGTTAGCTGCAGGGCTTTTCCTTTTACAAAGTCAGAGGTTAATTGTTGATATTGTATCTGTGTGTAATCACTTCTCACAGGTTGTTTTGCATTACACGGACTTGGGAAGAAATACAAGCTTCTCATCTCGCTGCATATCAGCAGCCATACCCTGGGCTGGTGCTACTCAACTGTGACGTGAGTTTAACAACCTGCCGTAGTGCATCTCCCAAGGGACTGGCAGAGGTTAATGCATTCCTCACTACAGGAGATTGTTTAATACCCTCAGAGGTCCATG